>JAEIGQ010000122.1:600000-1028675 GCA_018904275.1 Lordiphosa clarofinis | reverse complement strand
CATTTAATATTTAGTACAGTGTCCTTTATTGGCACTAACAGCTGCGCTAGCAGATCGGATGAGCGGTTCTCAAGTAATGAGCAAAAAAGTGAACCAAGCACCCCCCGCCACCCCCTCCCACCCTTTCACAACCAACATCGCACAATCTTAGACAGAGAGAGAGAGAGAGAGAGATGTCATAGTCGGGCTTGACTGACTTTCTACTTGTTAAAATATCCTGTTCAAATGTATAACATAAATGTATATCAGCAACAACTGTAATCCCCGAAATTTACAGCAAGATCGGATAATAAATAGCCGAGTTAAAAAATGTTGCATACTTTTCGGATGGTCACCCTAAGGAACGCAGGCACATTGTTAAACATGTTTTTATACCCGTTACTCGTAGAGAAAAAAGGGTATACTAAAGTCGTGCAAATGTATGTAAAAGGCAGAAGGAATCATTTCCGACCATATAAAGTATATATATTCTTGATCAGCATCAACAGCCGAGTCGATAAAGACATGTCCGTCTGTCCGTCCGTCCGTCTGTCTGTATGAACACCTTGATCTCAGAGATGGTAAGAGATAGAGGTTTGACATGTATGGGACAAATGCTTCTTTTCTCTGCACGCAGATCAAGTTTGTTTCAAATTTTGGCCACGCCCCTTACCGCCCCCGCAATTCGAAAAAAAAGGAAAAAAGTTGGAAAAAGTTAAAAAAGTGTTGCATACTTTTCAGATGTTCACTCTAAGGAACGCAGAAACATTTATTAACATGTTTTTTCATGAATAGCGGGTATATAGAAGTCGGTTAGAGCCGACTTTAACTTACGCTCTCGTTTATGATGGGTAGCAAGCCTGAAGAGATCCCTTTTTACTCTGACAAATCAGTCCTTTGACATGAAGAGGGGTAATGGATCGCTTTCGTCCGCGTGTTTCAATATTTTCTTCGTTTTTAGTCGATTTATTGGAGCATCCTACCAATTGACCAACATCTCAGTAAGTTTTTCCGTCCAATATCAATTTATTGATAAGTTATCGCTTCTTCACAGTGCAGTGCTTTCCGCGAAACATTGTAATGATTATTAATAACTTTTATGATAATAACAATGAAATCTTATTAAACGCTTCCTACAAAGGCAATTCCGCGAAATACACGGGATTCACTAAAAAAGGGCTAATTGTGTTATTTTTTCGTTCTAATTTCTCACTTTTTGGTAAGAAAAAGGTTTTTATTTTTATATAGTCCAACTCGGCACAGGCGAGTTATCTCGGAAAATTTTTGTATATATATTTACCCGTTGTGTTGCTGATTTCCAATACTCAGCCCTACACAAGCTCTTCATTGACCAAAACCGTATTGGTATAGCAAGCAACTGTTAACCAACCAAGTATTAATTTTCCTAAAATAAAGTGAACGTTCCACTATAATAAGTTATTATTATTATTAATAACAGAATAAATTTTGATAATTCTGAAAAAGACTACTTACCTAATCCAAAAATATTCAATTCTTCATTATTCTTATCAGAACTGGACTCGTAATAGTTATGCCCATAAATCAGAATACCAAAACCCAACAATATATTTATAGCCGTTAATAGTAGCCACCATTGGAGATAGCAAATATCCTGCCAAAAGTCGAAAAATTACCTTTGTATGCTGATTTGGTACCGAGCTTACCTTAAATTTGGAAAGGGTCATAATTGTACCATTCATACTGTGGACAGTCCATACATAATAAAGTCGATTCAGTCCCGACTTTGTTTGTAAGTCTTTAATATAAAAAGTTGAGCTTAACACGCAGAAATTTCGTTAATTGAGAATGTACCATTTACCTTTACCATTACGATGAGAAGAAATAATATCATATAGAGAGACAGTCATTAAACAACTTAATATGAGTGAATACATCGAAATAACAAAAGTTATAATTTTAAGGAAAATATAACAGACACAACACATGACTGGGCTATTGTTTTTGAAATAGAACTGAGCCTTGCGTTCTGTGGAGTATAATAATAAATAATTATAATAAATTACAATTGTCATTATTGCTAATGCATAAAGTAAAAAAAAAAGGCAAGTTAATTAAAAGTCAGGGAACATCCCACTTCTATTGATTGGAACCAGGCGCGGTTCTAGGATTCGACTTTTAGGGCGGGGGCTAAGGGTTATCAAGAAAATTATTACGCTATATAAGTCTATACATTCATTTCTTATGGAAATATTTATATAAAATTAGGGTAATTGTCTAATATATGTCCTTCCTCTCTAAAAATTCGGGAATTATTTTTTCTCCATAGACCGCAAATTATAATGAATTTACGTGCAGAAATTTATTGGCGGTCATCCATGGTTTCTTTTTAAATGAATTTTGCAATTTGCTTTTTTTCCACCAAAATTATGCATGTGCTTTTCTTCAAATATCAAATAACAACTCACCAAGAATTTAACTGCAATGACATTTTCAAGTTCAAAAATAGACCAATATCAAAATAAAACTCGAAGTATTTGGCCTGTTTAGTTGTTTTATCGTTTGGCAGGTCTGAAATTGAAATCATTTATTTAAAAAAAAGGAAAAACACAATTAGTTATTTAGTTATTGCTGATTTTTCCAGCAAACGAAGCTGCTAAACGTATCCACGAACTTCTCAGTAGGCAGCCTTGAGAAGCCTCCAAAGAAGCCCTACTCACTTATATCTGGCAACTCATTCAAATTTCTATAAACTCGTACAAACAAAAGCCGGACATAAGCCACAAAAACTATTACAATAAAAAAACAAGTTTAGTATAAATTCATAGTAAAAGTAAAACTTATCTTTACGTGTGGGCAAAGCAAACAAAAGCAGAATATCCCTGGGAACCTCTGCGGTGGCAATACCTACAACTTGAATTATCAAATTAAGCACCTCCATTATTATTGTGATAATTATCCAAAAATGCAAGAATTTAATGTTCTGTAAAAAAATATACGTATTTTCGTAGGTTATGTTTTTGATTAACTATTTGTTTACCTTTAATTGTAAGAAATTCAAAAAAATTCCAGCTAGGCCATATAACACCAGGAAGATATCAAGAAAATAAAGGACATATTCTAAAAATGTTTAGATTTTGTTGAACATTATCATCATCAATATGGATCTTATTTACCAGGTTGCTCCTCAGTCAAGCGTCCAGAAATGAAAATGCTAACTATACAGATCAACTCATAGAAAATCACAATCAGTAGAAATAGTGCAAAGAATGAGAACGCCAAAGTATAACACAGCTGCTTACACATTTTGCCGGTTTGAACAGAAAACCCCGACTAAGCTTGATAACTCACAATATTCCGGAATAAACACACAATCCCAGGGCATAACGCTGAGCATTTAAGAGTAGATTAACCAAATGAATTATATTAATGCATAAAATCGAACGAATTTATTAGTGCAGTTCTTGACATGCTACAGTCAAAAAGAAGTATTTTCGCTTAAAAATGGTAAGCAATTTGGGATAATTTATTTTAGATCTTTCAATTTTTAGGGGCAATTTAGTCACAAGGTTTGATCTTTTGGAAATAGTCGTTGGTCTTAGAGAGTCACAATGTTTTGCAATAGCCTGAGATAAAACACTACAGCGACTAGCGACTTTTGCGAAGTGGCGAAAATAACTATACCTAAAAACAGATATTCAGACCGTAACCGACACCGTAACCTTTAATTGTAGGGTTGTGGAACGATATTTTTTTGTTGGGTTGTTGGGCGAGGAAATTGGCCGGAAAATTCTAAATCCAAAAAAGTATTTGTCATACGATTGGGTTGAAACTCGGTTTGTATAGTATAGAGAAATAGTTTAAAATGTTATATTCCGAAGTTGGAAAATTTGACCTGACGGTCGAAAAATTCCCGGAAAATTCTGCATGCAAAAACTATTTTTCATACGATTGCCGGATGCTCACTGGGAAGTAAATGGGATGTGGGTGGAAAGTTGTTTTGGAAGTGGGTGGAATGTGGCGGGAAGTGGGACGGATGTGGGTGGGATGTTAATGGGAAGTGGGCGGGAAGTGGACGGGAAGAGGGCAGGAAGTGTGTGGTATGTGGTTGGCAAGTGGGTGGAATGTGGGTGGAATGTAGGTGGGAAGTGGGCGGGATATGGGCGGGAAGTGGGTGGGATGTGGGTGGGATGGAAATGGGAAGTGGATGGGATGTGGGTGGAATGTGTCGGTAAGTGGGAGGGATGTGGGTGGGATGTAAATGGGAAGTGGGTGGGATTAGGGCGGGAAGTGTGCTGTATGTTGGTGGCAAGTGGGTGGAATGTGGTTGGGATGTAGGTGCGAAGTGGGCGGAAAGTGGGTGGGATGTGGGCCTGAAGTGGGTGTGCGTTGGATATATACTGTTGAAGGCGCAGCGAAGCGTGACGGGCTATTTGCTAGTATATATATAAGAACTTAGCTCGTCATGCTGATCAAGAATATAAATACTTTATGTGGTCGGAGATGCTTCCTTCTGTGCGTTTCAAACATCCGGACAATTTCAATATATCCTCTCCAAGGGTATAAAAATTGTTGATTTTAATGCTGGCGTTCTGAAACTCTAATATACTAAAACGTTTGCAATGTTAAAAAAACGAACAGTAAGAGTCCTCCATAGATTCTACTGAGATCATCGTCTAATTCGAGAAATGCTTTTGATTCACATGAGCAATCTTCATTAAAATTACATTCCTTTTCTGTTCTGCAGCAGAAGTCGTTTAAAAACTCTCCTGCTCGAACCATGTTCGCGACATTATCGAGGGTGGTTGTACATAGTACATGATATAGGAGAGTTTGATATGAATATATTGTATAGCTGCCATATAAATAGACTGGCCGGCATATATCATGCCCCAAGCGTATAAAAACTTCGGTCGAGCCCATCCACTTGATTATAGCATGTATAGAACAACCATATTAAACAATAATAATAATATTTGATCGGGTTGCTGACTTTTACAGCACTAATTAAGTCGGTCGATTTTATCCATTAATATAATTTATTTGGTTAAGCAACCCCTAACTGCTGAGCATTATGCTCTGGGGGTGTCTCTACTCTGGAACGGTGTGGGTTTTCAAGTTAAGTCGGGGTTTTCTGCTCAAACCAACAAAATGTGTAAACAGCTATGTACTGTTGTAGCGCTCTCATTCTTTGTACTTTTTCTACTGCTTGTGATATTGCTTGAGTTGTGCTGCATAATAAACATTTTATCTTTTGGAAAATTGATTGATGAGAAACCTGGTAAATAAGATCCACATTTATGTCGATAATACTTAATAATAATAAAAATTTTTTAGAACGTTTCCTATATTTTTTTGATTTCTACTTGGTGTTATACGGTCTATCAGGAATTTATTTCAATTACTTACAGTTAAAGGTTAGCAAATATATTTTTTATTTATATTTTATATAGTTTTCTTTAATTTTTTACAGAACAAATGCTTTTTGCATTTTTGGATAATTATCACCTTAATAATTGAGTTGCTTAATGTGGCAATTCAAGTTGTAGGAATCGCCACCTCGAATGTTCCCAGTGCTACGGTACCTTTGTTTGGTTTGCCCACACGTAAGGATAAGTTTTACTTTTACCATGAATTAATACTTAACTTGTTTTTTTTATCTATATAGTTTTTGTGGCTTATGTCTGGCTTATATTTATACGAAATTATAGAAATTTGAAGGAGTTGCCAGATATAAGTGAGTAGGACTTCGTTAGATCGGCACTGCTGACTACTCAGATGGTTCATGTTTATTGTCTGTGAACATTATATTTAAATCAGCGTGGAACAATTTGTATAATTTAGAAATAAGCTAATAACCATTTGTGAAGTTTGTGGATACGTTTAGCACATCCGTTTGCGGGAAAAAGAAGCATTAACTAATCGTGCATGTATATATTTCGAATGGGTTTTTATACACTTGAAAAGTGTATTTTAATTTTGCCCAGAAGTTTGCAACGCATAGAAGGAATCATCTCAGACCACATAAAGTATATATATTCTTGATCAACATCAACAGCCGAGCCGATTTAGCCATGTCTGTCCGTCCGTTCTTTAAACAAACAGATCTTAGAGATGGTAAGAGGTAGAGGTTTGACATGTATGGGACTAATGCAGGCAGATCGAGTTTATTTTCAATTTTTGCCACGCCCAATTTGGAAAAAAAGTTATATCTCCTACATTTTTGAAGAAAGATATATTAACTTATGGAACTTAACTTATAAGACCTGGAGCCTGCAAAAAAGTTCTACGATATAAAAACTTTTTTTTTTTTTAATTTTGGAAATATTGCCCTAAAATTAATTTTATAGAAAGAACAATTTTCAAAATTTGGAATAATATATTTTTTAAACATATTTCATTTTTTAAATTTTGGTGCGAATTTCCTTTACTGCGTTGACTTAGGTTTTACAAAATATTTGTTAAATAAATAAAATAAAAATAATAATTAAAATCATACCTAAGAATAAGTGTGGCATATTTGGAGCTTAAGTACCGGCTTTTGCCACTCAATAAGCAGCACGGGTCTTGTTTGAGTGGATGAGACATTCGCTTAGAAAATGTCGAGGACTGGGATCAGGTCCCCGTAGGACACTACCTTTTTTCATTGTCCGCCCGTCTGTCTGTTTCTTTGCGAACTAGTCCCTCAGTTTTGAAGCTATCGAGCTAAAAATTTGTTTAGACTCTTCTTTTAACTGCACGCTGCTTATCAAAACCGACTGGATCGGAAGGTTACTTCCAGTGGCGTATCGTTTGGTTATGCCGCGGCGGAAGCCGACTTAGCCGTCCACCTCCCCCTTAAATCGTTTCAAATTTAAACCTTTTGATTTTGATTAGGGAGGACGAAATCCTAAATTGTTCGAAGGGTATTAACTAGCTAACTTCGGCTCGACCGAAGTTTATACACCCTTGGAGCTTGATATATGCCTGACAGTTTGAATGGCAGCTATACTATATAGTGGTCCGATTTTGGCAAATCTTGTTGAAATTATGTGAAACCATTGAAAATTTATAAGTTCGAGCGTTGGGAGCGATAACATTGGAAACAAATAAGTTTTTCTCACTAAGGCTGCCTTCACACTGTTCGACACATGACATGCTTTTTGTTCTGTTTTAAATTTTAATGGATTGTCAAATTCATAGAATTTCATGGGGAAATGCGGGCCTACTAGATGTCATGGGTCATGTGCCGAACAATGTGAAGGCAGCCTAAGAATTTTTTTCAGACCTAACTTTTGTATGGCAGCTATACTACATAGTAGTCCGATTTCGACAAGTTTTGGTGAAATTTTGTGAAATCATTAAAAACTTATAAATACCAGCGTTGGGAGTGATAGCACTAAAAACAAAAAAGCTTTTCTCACTAAAACTTGTTTTTCAACCGATCGTTCCTATGGCCGCTATATGCAAAGTTATCTGATCCAGCCGGTTCCGACAAATGTGCAGCGTATTTGTACCAAAAGACTTCGTGCAAAGTTTGGTTAAGATAGCTTTAAAACTGACGGAGGAGATAGCATAGAAACGGTCTCAACTTTGTGCTAGCGGAGAGAGCGCAATTTTTGTCGCCACCAAAAAAATAGCTGCATACTGAAAAATTTGGACGGCATTTGCTAGGGCCCAAAAAATGACCTGTGTAACCATACTTAATAAGATCAAAAATAATCTGTTACATACTTTTGCACAAGCTTAATTTAGTTAGGTACAGCGTATAAAAAAAACCGAAACTGTACCGGTACCAAAGTTTCGGTGTCGTTCCGGTACTTTCGGTTTCAATAATAACGGTATTCGGTTTTAAAAAGAAAATGTATACCGGCTTAGATTCCGGTTGCGGTACGCGATTCGAATCGGATTTTTTCGGTTAACGGTTCCGGTTTCGGTTCCGGTATTGAGCCCTGTTTAAAAAAAAAAAACAAAAGAAATAAAAGATCCTCAAAATATCTAGGGGCTAAATGAGAAATTTGGATTCACATGAAACATTTCTTTTCTGCTCTGCAAAAGTCGTTCAAAATCTCTCCTGCTCAAACCATGTTCGCTACATTATCGACGGTGATAGAGAAACGCCGCTTAGGAGAGTTTAATCCAATGCCATACAAATAAACTGACCAGCATATATAATGCCCCGAGGGTATAAAAACTTCGGTCGAGCCCATTATCTTGATTATAGCATGTATAGAACAACCATATTAAACAATATTTGATCTGGTTGCTGACTTTTACTGCTCTAGGGTCGGTCGATTTTATGCATTAATATGATTTATTTGGTTAATCTACCCCTAACTGCTGAACATTATGCTCTTTGGGTGTCTCTACTCTGGAATGTTTCTGCATTTCAGGTTAAGTCGGGACTTTCTGCTCAATCTAACAAAATGTGTAAACAACTATGTACTGTTGTGGCGTTCTCGTTCTTTGTACTTTTTCTACTGCTTATGATATTATTTGAGTGGTGCTACATAATATACATTTTAACTTATGGAAAATTGAATGATAAGGAACCTGGTAAATAAGATCCACATTCATGTCGATAATAACTAATAATATTAAAAAATTTTTAGAAGATTTTCTATATTTTTTTGATTTCGTATTGGTGTTATATGGTCTAACAGGAATTTATTTCAATTATGTACAGTTAAAGGTAAGCAAAAAGTCAATCAAAAATTGTAATCTACTACACGTATATTTCGCCACAGAACAAATGCTTTTTCCATTTTTGGATAATTATCACCTTAATATTTGAAGTGATTAATGTGCCAATTCAAGTTGTAGGAATCACCACCTCGAATGTTCCCAGTGCTGCGGTACCTTTGCTTGGTTTGCCCACACGTAAGGATAAGTTTTACTTTTACCAAGATTATATATTAAACTTGGTTTTTATCTTTATAGTTTTTTTGGCTTATGTCTGGCTTATATTTATACGAAATTATAGAAATTTGAAGGAGTTGCCAGATATAAGTGAGTAGGACTTCGTTAGATCGGCACGGCTGACTACTCAGATGGTTCATGTTGAGTGTCTGTGAACATTCTTTTTAAATCAGCGTGGAACAATTTGTATAATTTTGGAATAAGCTGAGAACCATTTGAGAAGTTTGTGGATACGATTAGCAGATCCGTTTGCGGGAAAAACAAGCATTAACTTATCTTGCATGTATTTATTTCGAATGTGTTTACTTAAGTTGTCCAAAAAGGTGAATATATATAAACAAGTCATGCGTTTTCGCCGAAAGTTGGTCAAGCCAGACAGTAAAACACTCCTCACTTGTTTTGAAGATGAGGAAGTCCGCTGTTTGCAGCTGGACTAATATCTGGAAGTATATAATATCTGTAATATTTTTAATGACCGCCGCTATTTGATATAGTCATCCGATCCGCGCGATGTTGACATTATTGGAAAGGTTGATAAATATAAAGCACACTTGTCAAGTTTCAATTAAAAAGCTTTAAAACTGACTGCGTGCCAAAGCTTTCTTTAAGGGTATCTTTTTATTTGTTTATAACTTCAAAAAATTTTTGACAAAAATTAATATCTTTTAAACTACAGATGTCTTCATTTTTTAATTTAAGTTGTATTGAGTACAATAAATTGTATAACCTCAGAAGCTAAACATGGTGGTTAACACTAAGAAATATTTTAAATTGTTTTTAGCAACAATTACTGAATAATATGAAATATTTTAAAAATCTATAAAATTGTAATTCGAATAGATACAGTAAAATGCTTTCCATCAATATCAACTTGAGACCTGTCCGATAAACCTATCATGAGATATCACGTTTTTAAAAAACCCTTTTTTTTTTTTTTTTTTGTTTTTGACGATTTTTGAAATTGTTTATAAATTTAACAAAAGTTTTTTTTTGCAAAACTAAAATGTTGAATTTTGAGACTGTTCGATTTGAAAAAGACTGACCCATATGTGTGTGTTTGTCAATTGTACAGGGAATTTTGAAGTCAAGCAACTCGACTGCAACGGTCTTACTTGTTTCAGGTATTATTGGGGGCTTTTTTCTTTAAATTTACAGAAATATTTATTCAGAAACTTGAAGAACGGTAGGTAATACTAAACAATATAAAAATAAGCTCAAAATGTAAAAAAATCGCTACAGTAATCGAATTTCTTTTATCAAGAATAAATGTGTTGTAGTGGTGCTTTATTTTTTTTCGCAACCGTAAGCCTGCCATTGACAGATCGCTCGGAAAATGGGTCGGAAAAAGTCTTAGTGTGAAAAATCTATTTATAATTTAATCGTTAATAAATCCAGAGATTGTTTTTAGTACGAAAAACGTTTTTATTTTAATGCTGTCCAACTCGGCACAGACGAGTTATTTTTGTGAAAACACCGAAATAAAAAAAAATTAAAATTTTAAGGATGTCTGTAATATTACAGACACAACACATGATTGGACTATTAGTATTGAAATGGAACTGAGCCATGCGTTCAGCGGAGTATAATAATTGGTAATAATAATAATAGACTGTAATTAATGGTAATGTATACCGTAATAAAAAGGGGAAATTAATTAAAAGTCAGGGAACATCGCACTTCTATTGATTGGTTGATTTATTTACAAAAACAAAGAAAGCAAGTATTGCCTAAATTCGCACTGCTTTAAGTTCAAGATAACACAACTCTTAAAAAAATTTAAATTCTGCCAAAATTTTTGGCATTGACACTTTCTGAAAACAGATTCGAGCTCAACACAATGAATAAAATTTAAAATCACCACCAATCCTTTAATATACGTGACCTTGTTTCTCAGTGTAATACTTACATAATAAGAAATTGACGTGCCATGTTCTTGAGATTTCGTCAAAAATCCTTTTTTATAGGCCTGAAAGTTTGAAAAAAAAATCAAAAATACTCATTATTTACTCATTAATTTTTTTAATATTAATTACTCAATATCTTTAGTATTTTCGTTTGTAAACTCAGAAAATTATTTTTCTATATTTATGAAAATCGAAATCACTCTAAGATTTGAAAAAAGTATTTGTATAAGAAAACATTTTCTGAATTTTAGAAAAGTGGACAAAAATTGAATTTTTTAGAAAAATAACAAACTAAAATATTTAGAAAAATATATTTTGTTTCTAAATTTCAGGGTGAATTGGTTTTAGTGTCTTTTCTAATTTTTAGGGTCCTTTCGACTTAAATTTTGGAAATTATTTATTACTTTAGGGTATTTTGACCTTAAATTAAGAAAATAATCCCTAATATCAAGAAAGTTTTTCTAAATCCTTCCACATTTCTTAAAATATTTGCTAAATGCTTTGTGCTATGCAGTCGTTTGGTTTTAACGACAATAACTATGTGATGGCATTTGTTTACTCACACAAAAGTACATTCGCAGTACCTAAAGAATGTAGATGTACTGAGCATGTTTTGGTTCTGTCTTGACATGCGTAACACCATGTAGTAATCGATTGAACGATTGTATAAAATAAAGAGAATGTTCAAAACACCTCAAGAAGAAAGAAGTCAGAAAGTCGGTCAAGCCCGACTATAACATACTCTGTACCTGGAGTAGAAGCTGATTGCAATGCTGGCGCTTATCTCTAAGTCTCTCTCTTTCTCTCTCTCTCACTCTCTCTCTTTCTAAGATTGTGCGGTGTTAGTTGTAAGAGGGTGGGACGGGGTAGGGGGAGGGTGATATACATTTTTGCTCATAACTTGAGAACCGCTCATCCGATCTTTATCATTTCTTCGGCAAATCTATACATTTTGCTAATTACTAACTATCTCTCTCTCCGCTGCTGTGGGTTGTAACAGTTAACCAGCTGCTGCGACTTATGGAAGCGGAGGGACATGTAGTGGTGGCGTATGCGGATGATATTGCCATCTTCAAATGTGGAATGTTTCCTCAAACACTGTGTGACCTTATGCAGACTGCACTGACAACACTCGCTCAGTGGACTAAATCGTGTGGCTTAGGCGTGAACCCAGCCAAGACGGAACTAGTTCTTTTCACCAGAAAGTACAAAATTCCCGAGCTGATTGCCCCTAAAATTAACGGAGTCAGCCTTGTATTTAGTGACAATGCCAAATACTTGGGTGTAATTCTGGATAAGAAACTACTCTGGAATGACAACACATATGAACGCATGAAAAAAGGCAACCATCGCTTTATACTCGTGCAAGAAGGCAATAGGCCGAAAATGGGGTTTTTCCCCTTTAATTGTGCACTGGCTGTACACTGCCGTCGTTTGTCCTATATCGGATCACTAGTATTGGGCCGGCACTCGGAAACAATCAGTCCTGAACAACCTCCACAAAGCACAGAGAAGTGCGGAGATATGTATTAGTGGCGCTCTCCGAACGACACCAACGGAAGCGCTTAATACTATCCTACATCTTCTACCGCTAGACCTTGTAGCAAAGCAACTGGCTACCATAACGGCCTTAAGACTAAGAGAATCGGATGCCTGGAACAGGGGCAATTCGGGACACTCTACCATACTCGAAGACCAAACGAGTATACCATTATCTACAGACTACTGTATACCACAAACGACGTTCGACAGCTTTACGACGTCTACATCCCAAGCCGCCAGTGGGGAATCACTCCCCCACAGAAGAGCCAACGCCATTAACATCTACACTGATGGCTCTAAGCTCAACGAAAAAGTAGGAGGGGGCGTTTTCTCCCCCGACCTAGGTTTAAACTTATCGTTCCGCCAGGAAGCGGCCACCTATCTTAGCACACTAAAGGACAAGGAAGGCAACGTATTTATATACTCAGATAGTCAAGCCGCCCTTAAAGCACTTGACTCACACACCAACAATGCTAAAACACTTACTAAATGTCGCTTATCTCTCAACGAGATCGCACGACATTTTAGTATACACCTGATATGGGTGCCTGGACACCGCAACATAGAGGGAAACGAGTCAGCTGACGAACTGGCCAGAATAGGAACCACCATCGAGCTGCTTTCAGAGAAGAGCACGATTGGGATGCCTATGGCAACATATAAGCTGTACAAGAAAGCTGAAACACTAAGTCTCGCTACGGATCGGTGGGAAACCATTCCCTACTGTTCAGTATCAAAACTCACGTGGCCTACATTCAACCAAAAACGCACAAATACACTTTTACGACTCAGAAGAGAACACATATCGCTTCTGATTGGAGCCCTCACGGGACACTGTCTCATTGGCAGACATGCAGCACGCCTAGGCGTTGCCCACCATGACTTCTGTAGAAGCTGTAAACATGAAGAAGAGGAGGAAACAGTACAACACCTTCTCTGCCATTGCCCCGCTTTAGGTAGAAGAAGACTAAGGACACTTGGTCAACCTCTCCTACTCAGCCTCACGGAAACATCCGATATTGAGATCCCAGCTCTATTAAAATGTATACTGTCCACACAATGGTTCAGTACCGAGGACCCGCCTCAGTCTTAAAAAGGGTTAACAGGGAACTAATATGGCATCGCAATGGGCCCATAGCGGCCTAAGTGGGAGAGCGACTTGTCGCTCTCAGCCATCGCAACCTAACCTAACCTAACTATCTCTAGAAGGTGCGAATCGTCTTTCTTCAAAACTGTAGAAGATATGAGGTTTTTTCCAAATTGCGGGGGCGGGAGAGGGCGTGGCAAAAATTAAAAATAAACTTGATCTGCAAGTATAAGAAGCAATTGTCCCATACATGTCAAACCTCTATCTCTTACCATCTCTGAAATCTGTTTGTTCATACGGACAGACGGACGGACAAACGGAAAGACGGACAGACGGACATGGCTAAATCGACTCGGCTGTTGATGCTGATTAAGAATATATATACTTTATATAGTCGGAAATGATTCCATCTCCCTGTTACATACTTTTGCACAAACTTAATATACTTTATGTACCTTTGGTACAGAGTATAAAAACTGTTTTGTACTACGGGGACTTGATTGAGTGAGTACCTAAGCTCCAAATACTTTTCAAATGAATTTAAATCGCTCAAATTCTTGTCATTCTCAAGTTCAAATTCCAGGCTGCACCAACTAAAATTGGAGTCTCAAACCCACTGTTGATTCTAAATGATTTTTATCTTGTTTATAATGTTAAATTGGTAACTTCAACAAGACAAATTTGCTAATTCAACAACATCTAGCCCTAATCGGAAATTGTTGGTCTTAAGCTTTCGCTCTCGTTTTTGATTGTCTTTCTACTGATTAAAATAAAGATTATACAAAATTACTGTTTGTGAAACTCTGTAGGTTTTTTTGTTCTACTTTGAATAGTTTTAGTAATAAAGTTTTCGACGAACTCTCGTAAGCGATTCATGTCATTGATCTTTATGAAAGTGAAAGTACATTCAACTTTTCATGCAATGCTTAGTTTACGAACATTTGTGTCACTTTTCCGGAGGTCACGGTTATGCTTATCTACGTATTTAAACTCAGTGAGTGCCGCTTTACGCGGCATTTTCGTCAGATACCGGTGTTTGTTTAGATTGAAATGAATGAGTGAATTCACTTAAATAATAAAACATTTTGTTCAGAGCAGACCTGCCTTATACACAAGATAAGCCGCGAACAATCTTATCGGGTTTGGGCTGAGACACAGCTTGCGAATATCACCACCTCCAACTGGCGCTCTCTCAGTTTAGTTTTCATAGAATCTCACAGCGAGCACGTCGCTCGACAGTGGCCTTAGTCATGGATTTTGACAAGATTTTGGAAAAGTGCGGAAATGCGGGTCGCTATCAATACCTAATGCTGTTTCTTCTCGGCTACATTGCCTTCACCAGCACAGTGCACTACTACGCGCAGAATATAATTGGATTCGAGCCACAGCATTGGTGCTACCATGAAGAGCTCTCCAATCGCAGCTATGAGGAGATAGCGGCCATCTACGCACCATTTGGGGAAGATGCTTCCTGCATACGTTTAGAAGCAATTGTGGGAGCAAATGTGACAGTGAGTGGTGAAACCTGTCAGCGTTGGATATACAAATACGACTACGGCTTTCGGAGCATGAATGCTGAGGTAAGATACCAGAGTGAGTGCCCCGTCCAGCTAACTATATTACATATTTCTCTTTTGGATCAGCTCAACTGGGTGTGTGATGCCGCGTACAAAGCGCGCATTGGTCAGACACTATTTTTTCTGGGATCGCTCATGGGCACCTTCACATTTGGCATGTTGGGCGACAAGATCGGACGAGTACGCGCCGTTATATTAGCCAATCAATGCGGATTCGTTGGAGATTTTCTTACCGCCTATGCCACGAATCTCGTGCAGTTCGCCATATTTCGTTGCATTTCAGGGCTAGCGGCTACTGCAAATTATTATCTCATGTTTATTCTGGGTAAGCAATGCGGTATCTTGTTGTTTTGGTTTTTTTTGGTTTTATCATTTCTGCTGTCTAGTGCTGGAGTACTTGGCCCCAAAGTTGCGAAATTTGGCCATCAGTGGAACACTGGGGTTGTGCTTTTGTCTGGGCAGTCTGGTGGCACCCTGGCTATCCGTGTTGGCTGGCAATTGGCGCATCTACTTGACCTGCTCGGCTCTGCTGCAGCTGATAGTGGCACTCTTCTATTTTGTGGTACAGGAGAGCGCACAATGGTTGATAACTCGTAAGAATGTTGAGGGCGCCATCGCCAGGCTGAAGCACATTGCACATTTCAATAGCCGCCTGGTGCCGGCAGCGGACTTTGAGGCATTCCGGCAGCACTGTTTGGCAAAGCGAAAGCTATCGAATCAGCCAGAGAAAACTGCGGGAATTTTCGACTTGATGCGCACTCCACATTTGCGCAAGACATCGCTACTTGTGATGTTTACCTTGTAAGTAACCAAGCGTCAGCGTTCGGGAATTGGGTGGATTTCTGAGGTGTTGATCAACCTGCAATTTGGCTTTCGGGTTCGGTTCTGTTGTTCACGTTTAGTAAATAAATATTCCGAAAACCACTTTTAGTAATTTGGAAGAAAAATATTTCAAAAACATTACAAAAAGGAATTAAGTCGGAATCAAAGCTGTAACCGGTTACCAAAACCGATATGTTAAATTTGTTGTTTATCGATATCAAAGAACCTATATACTTGGAACCAAAAGAAGCGTGGAGCATATCTAACATCCCACATTATGAGTCATACACATTTGCCCTGACAAAATTTGTCACCTGCGTAGCTTAGTTCTATCTAATTCAACGACAGCTACTTAGTTCCATTTTGACAAGTGAAGTTTTGAAACATTAAAAACTTTTAAAGAGCGATAGCGTAAGAAATAGTTATTAAGCATTTTAACTCATGATGTGGAATGTTAGATCAGTGTAATTAGCCCAATGGCATCAATCATTATCATTTTTTCTGAGCATTAATCTTTAACAACATATAGAAAAGTACTTCAATAGTGGTCAGGAAAATTATTATGACTCAAGTCCAATGTCCGATCTTGCTCTATATTTTACCGGTTCAACTCGGTACGTACCGATATACCGAAATAAAAATCAAGGTACCTATACGGAACCGAATACCGAAATAATGTTAGAACCCAACAGAAACTGTTCGGTAAAAAACAGAACCGGAACGGATACCGATATAACATTCGGTTTGACTTCCTGCTAACAGCTTCTTTGTATAAAAAGTTTTTACTTAGAGAAAAGTTACTAAATTTTTTTTAAAGTACATACCTAAAGCTCAATTCCGGTTCGAAATTGTTCTATCCCAAAATAACAAATAAATAACTGATTTTAACGGGTAAGCCGTTATACGAAATTTGAGGTGTGCAAAAAGGTTTTAAAATTTTGAAGTTTTTTTCTTAACAATATGCAGGCAGCACACTGAACTTCCATTAAAAAATGTCAGCGTCATAGAAAGGAATCAATATTTGGTTTCTCTGAAAGAAGAATTTTTTACAGATTTTCGGATGTACAGAAGAAAGAATGTATGCTCAATGAGCATATACAAATATAAATTATTTATCGAGGCGGGATCAAACCCACGACCTCCGCAGAGCAGGCACACAGCCGCAGCACAGCATTAACATAAACAGATTTAAGAGATGGTTCAACTCATAATGTCTCAATATTGAGTACATTTTAAAAGTCGGAAATCAATTCCAAAACAAGATTTTGTAATACTTAAAATAAAAACAAGATATTTAAAAAATAGTTGTTAGCATTCTCAAGGTCGTGAATATTTTATGTCCTTTATTTGTAATTTGAACACAGTTCTTTTATAAGTATTTTAAATATATTTCTTCATTCAATATCAGGGCTGTATAACAATACAAAAATTTCATACGTGATACAAATCAAAAAGTTTACAAAATGATTAGATACAGAGGGCAACTGCGTTCAATTAGTCACCTGCGGAGTTTGAATCTGAGTTTATTTTGGAGTAATAAGTACTATGTGTACTATATGTGAGCAACATTATCTGTGTCCGTTTTGAAATTCAGTCTTATGTCTGTGGGTGCGCTTATTATGTGTAACATTTCTAAGCTGTCTGTGTTTCAGTGATTCAACAAAGTCATCTTAATTAATTCAAAAATTCAGGCCTAGAACAGGTTCAGCAGGCTCACATTATGAAAATCTTGAGCAATTCTACTTAAAACTTGGCGCTGAAGGTCCGTCCAGGAGGAATTAATTCATGGTGGACCATGCCTTTGATGTCAAGAAAGCCAATGAGCATCGTTTTCACTTTGGATTTGTTCATTTCGGTGTATTTTCAGCTTGCACCATAACAGAAACACGTCGCGTGAAAAATACCTGTTCTGACTCTCCGGTGCGCGCACGCTCCGTAGAACAGTCGTAGCGGAAGAAAATCAATCCTATTACATTACATGTTAACATAAATTTTAACGCTCTGTTAATTGACATACGGAAAGGCTATTAAAAATCTTTTGTCCTGCGTATCTGGTAAATTGTAGTCAGCGAGTGCTGACTTTAATTATCAATTTATTATTATTTTGTCAGTAATGGCAAAAAATGCATGATTCCAGAATGTTTATTTTTTTACAGTAATATTAACAGTCGTAAATTAAACATACCGAAACCAAATTGATTTTGACTTTTTGTAAGTCATTGGTATGGAACCTGATTGCCTCTCTCCTTATAATCTCTTAATCCTTTAATCTCTTTCCATAGCATGCTGACCTCACTGAGCTTCAACACAATCACGCGCAATGTAGAGGGACTGGGTCTGTCGCCTTTTATCGTCTTCTCACTCTTTGCTCTGGTTATTCCCGCCATCGGGAATAATGCAAGGTCTACTGCAAAACCGTCTGGGTCGCAAGGCCACCGCATTTCTCGCCATGCTCTGCACTGGACTACTGTCATGTGCCTTGGGCGTGACCCTGTCCAGCGAACAAGCTCAGCACAATGTCACACTGCTCTTGGCTTTTGCTTTGCCCATGCGTCTGGGTATATCGATGTGCTACACTGTCGTTTCACAGTTCTCCTCGGAGTTACTACCGACTTGTGTGCGATCGCGTGGAATGGCTGCAGTTCATCTGGCTGCAGCGGCAGCCTCTTGCGCGTCACCTTCTCTCATACATTTGGGCACCAAGCTAGCCGCGGCACCATCGCTGATCCTTTCTGCTTTGCTGCTAGCCGCCGCCTGCGCTACGCTCATGCTGCCGGAGACGAATAACAGGTACGGTTGAAGCTTGAACTTAAAGTAGATGGTCTAAAATTTTATTTTTTTCTCAGAAAACTTCCTATTACTTTAGAGGATGGCGAGTCTTTTGGCAAGGGAGAGTCCCTCTGTGCATTCGATTGTTGGCGGCCTCATGATCATGATGTGTCCAGAGAACCCGCTGAGGAGTTGAAGTTGCATGAGCTCAATGAACAATCGGCCAAGACTGAAACAGATGTTGAGGCATAGATAAACAACTCCGTTAAGTTCCGAAAGTCTTCAGAAGATGTGAATTTTGCTTTATTTGATTGATTCCGGTTCACAATATCCAACACAATTTTTACTTAACAATTTTGGAAAGTTTGTATTGAGCCAAAAGTTCTCTGCGTTTAATCGTGTGTGAGTGTGTGTTTGTGTATTGTAGTTGTTTGTTTTAAGTACTTAATTATAAGTAAAACGTACATATGTATGCATTCTGTAAGTGGTTATGTAAACTCTTGTAGTTATTATTATTATTATTTTTTTTTAGTTCCATAAACATAATGGCTACAACTTGTTCGGCTTATGGGTTTGCATCGGTACGGGGCTATAGACATTCTAACACATTATAGAAAAGAGTTTTGCTCTGGTCAGCGAACAATTTGAGTACCAAATGTGCAGAGAACTTTCTCTTTAATTTAACAATCAGTGTAAGGACTCGCGCAGAAATTGATATACTTCTCCTGGTTGCCAGTTATTAAAAAAAAATATATGCTAAATGTCCGATTAAATCTGAATTTTATTAAAGTATGATTTGGATCTCTATAACAACGAAAATTCTGGTTGCAAAAAAAGTCACAATTAACCTATTCTTGCCCTGGGTAAGTAAATGCTTGGGTGAAAAATCGGAGTTTAGTTGTGATTGCCCTTGTGAAAAGTGCTTGTGAAGTGCAATTGATATAAAACTGTACATTATAGTGAGGTTCTCTTTACAGGTCCTCAATTTAGCTTACGTTTTTTGATATTTTGCGGACTCATTTCAGAAAAGTCAAGATAACACTAGTTTACAGCCAAAAAGACATATTTCTACTGAACATTTTTTAGTATAGTTTGAAGTGGTGATGTCAAAAATCGATTTTAAAAATTTTTTCATGGATCCGTTTTTAAAATATTAATTTTTTTCTTTTTTTTTGTAGGTGCACTTACATTTAAAACTATATCACACTTTATGATTGACAGATTGAGTCAAGCAAGATATAAATCGAAAGGTAATTGAGCTGCCAGTTATTGCATAGAAAATTGTTTTTTTAAATTGGTTCAATAGTTTAAATACAATAATCAAAAATATTAAAAAAGAATCGATTTTTAGCTCGAAAATGAGGAAACTTCATTCCTGAAAAAATATAAATAAATCCAAAAGAACTATTTTTATTTTTTCTACTTAGAAATCGCACTTCTACGAAGAAAAACCGATAGAGATGATCAAAATCTATTAACAAAAACAGAAGCCGTGAGAAATTGAGTGCAAAATAAAATGGTATTTTCGTGATTATTTAAAAAAAAAATTTCGTTTGCTTCGACTTTTGTTCTGTTCTCAATTATTAGTTTTGTTCTGGCTTTTCGCTCACTTCATAAATTGATCAATAAACGAAGAAATATACAAATTAATATATTGCAAACACTCTACTTCTCAAATTTCTCTACTTAATTTGATCCATTTGATACTTGACTCTATCTGACAATTATGAAGTGAGATAAGGCATCAAATGTAGGAGCATCTTTAAAAAAAATGACAAAAAATTTATTTTTGAAAAACGGAGCCATAAAGAATTTTTGAAATCGATTCTTAAGATCATCATTCCAAACTATAAGAAAAAATAGAGGCAAGCTAACTTCGGCTCGACCGAAGTTTATATACCCTTGGAGCTTGGTGAAATTATGTGAAGGCATAGAAAATTTATAAATACGAGGTTTGGGCACGATTGCGTTGAAGACAAAAAAGTTTTTCGCACTAGAACTACTTTTTTTGACCGATCGTTTCTATGGCAGCTATACGATATAGTCATCCGATCCGGCCGATTCCGACAAATGTACTGTGCATTTGTACCAAAAGACTTCGTGCAAAGTTTGGTTAAGATAGCTTTTAAACTGACGGAGGAGATAGCATAGAAACAGACGGACAGACGGACATAGCTATATCAACTCAGCTCGTCATGCTGCTCAAGAATATATATACTTTATGTGGTCGGAGATGCTTCCTTCTATGCGTTACAAACATCCGAACAATTTTAATATACCCTCTCCAAGGGTATAAAAATATTTCAGTTGAAATGGGTTTTTTATTTTTTTAGTTTTTGTAAACTAGTGTAATTAAATAGGTGAAGCACTTCCTTGCTAAAAGAAAAGTCCCACGTTAAGTTTTCTATACCGATCCTGTCTACTCTAATCTTAATAAGCGCCAAATTGGTTTATAAAAGTAACAAGTTCATCATTCAATAACACTAGTTTACAGCCAAAAAGACCCATTTCTACTGAAAATTTTTTTTCGTGTAGTTTTGAATGGTGATCTCAAAAATCGATTTTAAATATTTTTTTATGACTCCGTTTTTTAAATATAATTTTTTTTTATTTTTTGGTAGGGGCACTTACATTTTAAGCCATATCTCACTTTGTAATTGTCAGATAGAGTCAAGCAAGATAAGAATCGAAAGGTTATTTTGCTAGTAATTGAGTAGAACATTGTTTTTAAATCGGTTCATTAGTTTGACAACAACATCCAAAAATATTTCGAAAAAATCGATTTTTTGCTCGAAAATTCATTTTTGGTCGCCTGGAAAAAATATAAAAAAATCAAAAAAATATTTTTAATTTTTTCTACATAAGAACCGCACTTCTACGAAGAAAAACAGATATCGATCATCAAAATCTGTGAACAAACACAGGAGCTGTAAGCAATTTAGTGCAAAAAATGTAATATTTTCCTGAATATTTTAAAATAAATTTTCGTTTGCTTCGACTTTTGCTCCGTTTTTAATTTTTATTTTTGTTCTGGCTTTTCGTTCACTTTATAATTTGACCAAAAAACGAAGAAAAGTACAATGTTAATTTTTGAAAACACAAAATATACTCAAATTCGACTGTTAGTTCCTCTACTCAATTTGATCCATCTATGGTACGTGTTACACGATTTTCCTCACCAATACCTTATTTTCTTCGTAAAAGTGCGATTCTTAAGTAGAAAAAATAAAAATAATTTTTTTGTATTTTTTTATATTTTTTCTAGTCGTTTAAAAATGAAATTTCTTGGATTTTCGAGCAAAAAATCGATTTTTTTGAAATACTCTTGGTTGTTGAATTCAAACTACTGAACCGATTTCAAAACAATGCTTCACGCAATTATTGGCAGCTCCATTACCTTTCGATTTATTTCTTACTTGACTCTATCTGACAATTATGAACTGATATTTGGCTTAAAAAGTAAGAGTACCTACCAAAAAAATTTAAAAAATTAATATTTCAAAAACGGAGCCATGAAAAAATTTTTGAAATCGATTTTGGTGATTTACATTCCAAACTATACTAAGAAAATTTTTCAGCTGAAATGGGTCATTTTTTTTTTGTAAACTAGTGTAATTCATTAAAAAATTTCTGTTGTTCTTTGTTGGTTTATGTGACAGATAGCTCGAAATAAAGGGTGATCCATTAAGAAGTTTTGGTTTAAATTACTAATACAACAACATAAAAAAGAGTAGGATTGTGGAATCATTATTATGGGCTAAAAAACTATCTCTGATAGTTACCCTTTAAAGATAATTTCATTAAAGTAATGACTGCGACTGTTCCTTTTTCTACTTTTAGAATTCTTGTTTGGGAACGTATAAAAAGCGAACGGAAATCCCGATATTCCAACTTTAGTGAAGTGTAAACAATTAATCCACTCCAGTGCACGATTCTAGAGTAAAAATTTAACTAAAGAACATCTTTTTAAAAAAGGAGAAGAATATGGACTTGCGCTACATTGCGTCTTCCGAGTATGAAAAAAATTATGTGTTGTGGTGAAATATAAGCAACTGTTCTTGTGCACGAGTACCGGTCCGATTTCGTCTTGCAAAAATCGTATCCTTTGAACGGAAAGAGATTTTTGAAAAATTTCAAAGGGGTTATGGAAGATATGTGGAATTTTTTTTTGAAATTTCGATGCTTTGGCTTATTACTTCTGGGAGTTTTTCAATAAACATTTAAATTTCGAATTGGTATCTCATATCGACATAATTTTCATGATTCAAATATCTGTCAATGTCCCAACTTTCTTACATACTGAATGTTTCAAATAATATCTACCTAGCAACCAGGCGTACATCATTCCACCAAGTATGTGTATTTGTGTTTGTGTATAGCATATATTCTATAAAAACGTTTCTACATTAACTCAACATATTTTTTGGAATATGGCTTCTTGGCCGCATGTCCATTATTAAACATTAGTTAAACTTTTACTTTTCATTTTCTCTGTGTTGTCTTAGCGTATGAGCAATGCTTGCAATTGCTTTCAAATACAATAATTAGTACATAAATATTTCTGATATTTGTAATTTAAGCTTGATTTTCTTGTTGGCTTCCCAGCTGACACCTGACCGTGTGAAAAACCTTCCTTAGAAATGATCCTAATGCTAAATTCTTGGCACTGATCATGCGAGCCGACTTATAACAGTTTTCGGTTGCTTATCAACGCTATTGAATCGCTTACCTTGTAAAGATATATTCTAATCCTATTTTCTGCGTACTACGGTAGTTTGGTAATACATAACACTAGTTCACAATAGTTCAGTTGAATTCAAAATGCACGTCAATAAGTTGTAGTAAAAGGGTAGAAAGATTTCTCATGATTCTCTTGGTATGTGAGAGCATGTACGAGTACCGGTAGTATTCTATATAGCACCATGTCAGTGAGTAGGTTTGTGAACAAGTAGAGAGTGAATTGTTAAAACACAATTTCCTTTAGAGTTGTTAGTAGGTAAGTAGAAAAATATATACCTGTGTACACATTGAAACATTAGAGACGAAAATATAAACCATATCTGCATAAGTACAATTTACTTTGAAGTGCGATTAGACGCCCAACTAATTTACGGGGGGTTTACACTTAGTTTAGTGGCTAATCATTGGTAGAAGTATCGTTTTTGTATATATTCATGTATTATTTGCTTCTTGTATGCTACTAAATACCATTTTTTGTTGCAATATTTGCTGCTTATTGTTTGACATTTATCATATGCTTGATTTAGAGAAAGTAATCATTCTATATCCTTACAATCACCAATATTTCATGCGTGCATTCTGTGAGTTCTTGTGTTTCGAAAACAACGAGTATAAAAGACAAGCGGTATTTAGGCAACGAGTGATTCAGCAATTTTCATTTATAAAAACATTTTCTATAAATTTTTTAAGTACCATTCAACAATACGTTTAATTTTTGTATGCATTCGTGTTAAATATATAAATTTACACCGAAAGCATTCATAAGATTCGTTTTTGTATTTCTTAAAAATGGTTTCCTCCGCGGATTCAGAGAGTACATAAGTGTATGTACATATGTGCATGCATGGTATGTAAATTCCACAACAAATAGATTTTATTTGGTTAACAAGAGTTGGAGGGAGGATGATACCCTTGGCGGTTGGTTAATGGATCTGGGTGGGCTTGTATGTAAATAGGTAGATTGCGGTCTGAAGCTAAGCTGATTTTGCACAATGCTTGCGATATGCTTGAAGTCTGGATAGATATATGGTTTAGAATGCCGTTTGCTTAGATGCTACAAAACGAAATGAAAACGAAATCAAAACTGGAACTTACAAAAAGTTATGTGTATTTCTTGATTATTATTGTTATTGATAGTTACACTTTGTAAACTTATGTATCGATTAACTTAGCTTAGATCTGGTTTAGTTTTATCGTAGTTTAATGCATACAGTATGCAAATTGCCAGAGCCTCTCAAAGAGGAGAGGAGAAAAAAACACATAGTACACATAATAAGCTTCTTATCTGGGCAGCTTAACCTTGGGCGACATTTTGCTTCTGTCGTCGTTTCGCTTTACAATTTGTATCTTTCGGTTAGCGGAGAACTCCGCATACAAATGGTGCAATAAATTTGATAACATTTTGTTTTTTTTGTTATTTATAATTGTCGTTTTTGAACGATGTGCTGCTTAAAAGTACGTGCAGCTTCATCGTCACAATCCGCCGTATTCGAGTATTCAAAAATCTGGAACGTGCCACGTGCAAACAATCAATGACTGAATAGTTATTCAATGCTAAATCAATACCACACTGTCTTTGCGTCCCATACGGAAACCTTTCCGGGACTGCTTCTGCTCAAAACTTAATCTGAAATTATCTCATAATTAATACAATACAATACAATGTGCCGTGGGCGATTCTAGTGCTTGGCTAGGCAATAAATTACTAATATGCAAATTAGGTCTATGGCAACGTAGCTCGTATACCGTCCAGGGTGGAGCGTAACACTAGGCTTCCCTCCACCCAAAAGTTGGGTCGATCCAACATATTCTGCCATAGGGATAGCTCCTTGCCGGTGGCATCCATCCACTCCACTTGACGGCCATAACTACGACCTGTGCGAAATAGAGAAGAAATTTTAGTTGTTTCTTCGCTTAAGATGGAGGGACTTTAATTCGCTTACCAGTTCCCAGGGAGAATCGTATGCCGCCAATAAACTCATTGCTGGCCAAACGATCATGATCCCACACGGTGAGCTCTAGGGCACGCTCCGACAAATCCTCCAGAGAGACATCCTCATAGACAAATGTATAATTCCAAGTGGGATATAGGGTGCGTTTCACCACGGGTGTCTTTTGTTTGGAACTGCGAGTTCGGTCCGGCAGCAAATAACTGTAAGGTAATCGAGATTAGTAAGATTTAGTTTGGTTCGAGTCACGAACACGTTTTCACACGACCCAGCACGAATTGGTACACCATAAAAGTGCATAAGTTAGGTTCGGACGAGAGAACTGCAAAACGTACCAAAAACGTATAAATACACCAATATGTTTATCAAGCTAATTATGATTGTCCATAAAAAATGATGCAGCTCTGAAAGTACGACTGTCATGCAAAAATGCAATTCTCTGCTGTCAAAGTCTGGAACGGAGTCCCTTTTTGCTCTTTAGTGCTGTATAGCCAAACCATTTTCAGGAAAAACTAAAGTCATGGCCGATACCTACTCTTTGCGCGTCTTCAATTGGCAATTATTAAGTCTTCATGCTAATCTAAGCCGTCAACTTAACCGTATCGTTGGACTGTTCGATCTACAATTGATATTTATCAAAAATTGCTAATTTAAAAAAATATATTTTTGACTGATCGACCTATCCTATTATTTACCAACGTCAGCGCCTTTATAAATAACACTGTGCAACGCTAAAAAGTTGATACGGTCGAGACCAAAAAATTCTGAAAGGGTATGATAGTAGTACAAAAACCTTCCCTGGGTTTGGTCTGGTTAGCTGCCGATTTCTTTTTATAGCACTTTGAAGTTTTAAGCATATGATTGGGACTTGTAACTCCCTATCTCGTAAACTATTTGGAATTTCGCCTTGACGTCTGAAAAGAAGTTGTTGCTCTTGACTTGGTTTACAAAACATTTTTAAGTAACAAGTCAAAATAGTCACATCTTTAAACTCAAAATTGCAAAAATGTCGTAAATTCATCATGTTTTCCCCTCATTTTGTACTGTTTTTCAACTTTTTCTTGAAAACTATAACGAATTTGACCAAGCAATGAAGGACGAAAAAGTAGCATAGACTAACGTAAACAATCGGTTGGAACATACCAACTTCATTCGAATGGTCCTTCATATAGTTAAAGACCCTGAAAGATGAATAATATCAACCAAAACTCGAAAAAGTATAGTTTTTGGTAGAAATTGGCTGACACTATCAAAAATTTCGATTGTTTTGTATTAAATCAATAAAATTGTCAAAAAATATAACTAAAAAAATGTAGCTAAAGAAATTTAATTTATTTTTTTACCGATAAAATTCGTTTTTTTCGAATTTTTTTGACAGTTTTTCATGCTTTTGGTCTTCTTACTATAGCAAAGAGTGCTTAAATGAAAACTAAAAAAAGTTGTGAAAAATTGATTTTTTTGGACATCTTTTGTAATTTTAAGTACCAAGACGTAATTTTTTTGATTAGCTACTAAGAAATGTTTTGTAGGCCAAGCCAAGAGCAACAACTTTGCTAAAGACACAAAAGCAAAATTCAATATAGCTTACGAGATATGAAATCATTAATCCTACACTGAAGCTGAAAAGTTCAAAGGTCAATAAAAAGAAAACGGCAGCTAATCAGACCAAACCCATGCAGCATTTTTATACTACCATTACACCCTTTCAGAATTTTTGGTCTCGACCGTACCAACTTTTTGAGTTCAAAAATGTGTCACAGTGTAATCAATCAAAAATTTAGCAAATTCGCGGGATCTGGTGTACAATTGTAAAGCGTCTTCAACTGCCAATATCGATTTTTTTTAACATTGGATCTACACCTTATTTAAATTAATACATTTTTATCTAAACGCTCTGTTCACCCATTTATTTATGCGTCTTCATGACAATCTAAACTCATAATAAAGTTTTGCGATACTTCCCATTTACCGTCGACAATTCCTAACTATTAAACCTTCACTCTAAGCTCATTATAAAAATTTGAAAATTTCGGAATTTTTTTTACAACTTGAAACTTGCTATTTACCCGTCTATTTAATCGTCTTGATGACAATTTAAACTTACATACGAATTTTGCAAATTTCGAGATTTTTTGGAAAGTTCGATGTACACCTTCTATTTGCGAGAATATTTACGCGTCTTCACAATAATCTAAACTCATCACAAGTGTTTGCAAATTTCGCAATATTTTTGGACCGAATGGCCTGATCTATAATTTAGCTCAAAACGGCAAAAGTAATATTCCTTATCTCAAATAAACTTTTTCCAGAATCCTCGAGGATAGGTCTAAGGTTTTCCATATTTTTCCCTTTTGTGCCTTGCCATTTTTTATATATTATAAAAAAATTAAAAAAAAAAAAAAAAAAAAAAAAAAAAAAAAAAAAAAAAAAAAAAAAAAAAAAAAAAAAAAAAAAAGGGGGAGGGGGGGGGTGGGGGGGGGTTTGTGTTTTTGTTTTTTTTTGTTTTTTTTTTTTTTTTTAAAAAAAAAATAAAAAAAAAAAAAAAAAAAAAAAAAAAAAAAAAAAAAATAAAATTATTAAAAAAAAAAAAAAAAAAAAAAAAAAAAAAAAAAAAAAAAAAAAAAAAAAAAAAAAAAAAAAAAAAAAAAAAAAAAAAAAAATAGATTTTTTTATATATAAATTTTTTTTTTAAATTTTATTTTAACCAAAAAAAAAAAAAAAAATTTTTTTTTTTTTTTTAAAAAAAAAAAAAATTTTTTTTTAAAAAAAAAAAAATATAATTTATTTAAAAAAAAAAAAAAAAAAAAAAAAAAAAAATTTTTTTTTTATAAAAAAATTTTTTTTTTTTTTATTTTTTTTAAATAAAATTTTTTTTATTTATATTTTTTTTAAATAAAAAATCAAAAAAAACGAAGTTAGCTTGGCCCTCTCGTTTCAAAGTTTTTTGATCGTGCGTTTTGCGTCCGTTTCGTGACGTTTTTTGATTTTTCCGTTAGCTCACCTTTTGCAGAACGCATCACAGCTCCCGTTGGTCTTAATCGGACTCAAATGCTTAGCCTCCTTGACCAGCACATGCAATTGGCCACCCTTGGCAGTTCTATCCGATTTGGTGGCCACAGACTTGATGCTACCTCCAAATTTGCGTAAATTCGATGAACTGCCCGTCAGGGAGGAGCCACGTGAAAATATCGAGGATTTTAAATTCTCGGGGGGAATGTATTTCAGGCCTACCACAATGTCACCACGATAAGTGGCAACTTCGTCAAATGGTTCGCTCTGCAAGAAATGTCAAGTTGAAAGAACTTTTCCTGTCACTACACTGGATTACTTACGCGCTCTTGGAGCAGATACCATTGCGATTGCGGATTGTCAAAGACTCGTCCCTGCAAGCTGACGCTTACTTCACCAAGGAAATCATTGCGTCCAAACATATCCGAGTGCCAGACCGTTAGCCACAAAGTGCGCGACTCCAAGCTGGAGATGGGTGTATGGAAGCGCAGTGTCTCATCGAAGACGGGATTGAGTGTGTGCTTCTTGACTTTGGTTTTGCGTTTGCCAGCCTTGGATTTGTCCGGTAACAGATATACCTGCACAAATTTCACAAGTATCAGTATATGGAACAGCAAGAGGAATCCCTAAGAAATAGTTACCTTCACATAGGGATCACTGCGGTTGCGTTTGGAATCGACTGCGGCTAGATCTTTGCAACGCACCACATGGATTTCCAAGGCGCCCAGTTTATAGTTGTACTGCATACCAAATTCCACCTGTCCCTTTACCACAACAGTGCCATAGCGACCTTCTCCAGCGCCAGAGTAAACACTGGCCATGGACTCCGAACGAACCTAGATACATATCAAAAGAAATTAAAATCAATCAACATTTGTTTGGGACTTGAGTTAACTCACCCCCAGCGAACTGAGACTGCTACGATTCTGATGCATGGCCACCAGTCGATCAATGTCCTCGTCTGACTGTACAGGCCAGGCCTCGGTAGAGGCACGTGACTGTATGGGACTGGAGGTGGCATCTGGTTGATTGCGCTGTCCAATCACTGGTGATCGACTGAGCTCTTCGGCAGCAGCTTTGGCTTCTTCTGCAAAGAGAAATTCAGTGATAAATATAGACACGACTTTCCTCAATTAAGGCTAATGATCGAACGCTCATCTGTGTCTGTCAGAAGCAAACATACACATCCACATGCTTATAAGCGTTTCAAACCAACAAATGGATCAAAAAGCATTTGTACTATCAGCATTCCGGCATTGAAAGATGTTCCTAAACTTCTAAATGTCGAAATCAGTCAAGCCACCAACTTTTGCCTTAACTTTTGTACTCTGTACTGCTATTTCAATTGGTCTATCATTAGCAGACTTTTATGAAAGTTTAGAATAACGAGAAGCAAAAAAAAATTGGTTTTGATTCTAAGACTGGGTTTAAACCAGCGTCCGGCACGTTCCTATTTACTGTGCATACATCTTTCCTCTGCGGCAGCAACCCGTCGCGAGGTCGACACACCGACAGTGTGCAACAACAATGAAGTACTGAAAAAACGCGCTCTCGCATGGCTAAGCACACACACGCAATTCCAAAATGAGCATGTGTGTTTCGCCAGCCCCTGATTTAAACTGTTCGATACATGAGACACACTCATGTGGTCAGTTCGCAGGCGACGAACAGTGTAAACCCAGTTTAATTTTACAAATG
Source organism: Lordiphosa clarofinis (assembly GCA_018904275.1). Classification (NCBI taxonomy): domain Eukaryota; kingdom Metazoa; phylum Arthropoda; class Insecta; order Diptera; family Drosophilidae; genus Lordiphosa; species Lordiphosa clarofinis. The sequence goes on along the minus strand of JAEIGQ010000122.1, from coordinate 998,722 downwards.
ATTGATGAAATATATCAGGGGTGCTTAGAATGAGCTAGGGGCCGCGTGAACGAAAATATATGTTAGGCAAGAACAACTCCAAGACAAAGAAAGAGAACAGCGATATGTGTATGTGTGTGTCGGCGTGAGGCCAGTCGCTAAACTACGCTGACGACGCATATACATCATTTTTGTTAATCTCGAATTTGCAAGACTCAAAGGAGAGAGAAAAAAAAGAGAGACGCATACAACAAACGCGCCAACAACAAACCCTTCCTTAGAAAAGAATCAGAGTACAAATGGTTAATGCGGGATGGGCTTGGGCACCCCTGAAATAGAGACCTTACTTTTTGTAGTTTTTTAAACAAAATCGTAAAGCGGTCGAAAATATCATTCATAATTTTCAAAGTGAGAAATTTATAGCCTAAAAGAGGGAATTAGGGATGGCTTAAGCTGAAGCAGTAGATTAGGAATCGGTGCAAGGTACATGCAGTAGGCAAACCCAAATGAGAGGCAGACGCCGCCTACCTTGCACCTCTTCCTGTTCAAGCTCTTCGCGTTCCTGAAACGTAACTTGTAGCGGAGTGCGACGATGCAACGTCAGCGATAGTCTAGCAGTAGCTACAGCAACAACAGTCGCAGCCGCTTCTGTTTGATCCTCTTCGAGTGTCTCTAGAAATCTATCGGAATTTGAACGCAAACTATCATCCCACGTCCAGGCACGTGGCTGTGGCTGTTCGTTTTGCAGCTGTGGTGACATGTTAGAAGCTTGCTCTACGGATACGGTTACGTGTGTAACGCCTAAGTGCTCACGTTGCTTTTGGGACACGCTACTGGCCTCGCGTTGCTTCATCTCCATAATGTAGGCAGCCACCTTGGCATCAATGTCATCGTCCTCCTCCTCAGAGTCGTAGTGATAACCATGCCGTGATTTTCTTCGACAGCAGCCACAACAATGCCAGATTGGCTTGGGCCAGTAATCTTTGTAGTTGCGTTTCCGCCGACGTCTCCACCAGCAGAGACCCAGTAAGCGACGCCATTTGCGTTTGACTGGACGTTTGCCCTGACGGTTGCGCATGCGATTGAGTGCCGCATATTGTATTTTACCCGCCGTACTGGAGGGTAGAGCGGCTCCACTTGGTGGAGACTTGACTTTGCCATAGTTGTGCACACGGGCAATGGGAGTAGCAGCTGTTGCTGCTGATGTCGTTGGTGATATTTTTTTCGACTTATTGGACGGCACGAAAACATTGTAGCTGGTGGCGTCTTTTGGCATTTGCTTTGCCCCGCTCCGCGAGTCCATTAAACGCGTCACTTTTTTCATTTCACAATTGGCTCGATTGAGGCACTAATTGATGCCGCGGTTGGTGTCATTTGCAGCAGGCTGCAAAAAGTGTATGTCATTTTCAAATGCTATTTGGCAATCAGCTATTGGGTTGACCCACATTTTGCTGTATTGAAAACTTCTGAGTTAGGATTTTAATGAGAGCCTCTAAAATTCTTCGGAAATTATTGCAAGAATTGAAGACTTAAAACGATTTTAAACCTTTCTATTAATTTGGAGATGAAAATATTGAAACAATTTTCTCGGTTTTTAAACAAGAAGGTAATATAAGGTAAAAGGTGATTTCTGAACAACAAAAAAAAACTTTAATTCAGTTTTCATTATGAACTTACTTTCTCGAAGTATGACTGCGATAAGCAATCTTTACAAATTTTGACACGTAATAATTGTACTGACTGCTGAATCGGTGCTTAACTGTTATCTAAGATAACCAACACCTGACGACAAATAATGCCAAATATTTGCATGAGCTCTTAATTAAATTTAACTAAGTGTTTGCTCGACATAACTGCTGTTCAATGCGGAACCGTCCCTGAACTTGGCTTAGCCTTGAGGAACAGGGGCCAACGGCATGCCAATATGAATGTGCGAAGTGAATAGAATGAAAGCTTGGTCAAACAAAAACACACGAATGTGGGTCATATAACACCCAAAGCATAAAGAATTGCCTCGTAATTCGAATTATCCATTAAAAATGTTGAACGCTTTTACTGAAGGGCATTAAAACGTTTTGACATTACATTTGTTGCGCCTGCTGCTGTGGAAATTTAAATTTCTTTTATGAAGTCACGATTTGTTGACAAATAAGTATCTTAGTGTTTTCATTTTCGTTTATAATTTCCGCTATTTTGGCATAAATCGTTAACAAAATGACCGATAAACGTGAGTCGAAGGCAAACCAAATATTTAAATCAAAATCAAAATGGAAAACAAACAAAAGTGGGGAGGAGCGGGCTTTCACTTTCACTCAAGTTAACATTAAGTTTCGCGTGGCCTTGTGAAGCGCATCGTAATCGCAGCTAGGGTTCCAGTCCCGTGAAGCGTGGTTCGATAACTGAGCCAAAGTCAGCATCGGTGCGAGAACCCCATATGGGCAGAGAAGCAAATCTAAGTTTTATTAAATTATTTAAATATTGAACTTTGAGGTCACGGGGCAAGCGACAATGAAAATGATTGCAATTAACAGAAACGAAACAATTTCTAAGCGAGGGTTGACTAAATATCTTTTTAAGGAAGTTCCATCGGTGAATTTTAAATTAATTCCATTTGCTTTGAATGAACTTGAAATACCATCGAATTGGCAAACTGTGTATGAATCACCTTAAATCAAGGTAACAACTTAACATCATTTGTATTTGATTGAAAAGACGGTTCAGTCATTCTAGGAATATAATCGAGAATACTGATGGAAGATGTGTTGGCAAATTGAAAAAAGAATGCATACAATCGTTAAAGCAAGTTGAAGTCGGCCGAATTCGACTTCCAGACAACAGACTTCCAGAAAAAGTTTCAAATATTCAAATATTTCTATAAAAATGCTAAGAAGATTCAAATACTTCTTTCTTAAAATATGCTTAGAGTAAACAAGTGAGAAAGTCGGTCAAGCCCGACTATAACATACTCTGTACCTGGAGTAGAAACTGAATGCAATGCATTTGTCCCATTCATGTCAAACCTCTATCTCTTACCATCTCTGAGATCTGCTTGTTCATACGGACGAACGGACAGACAGACGGACATGGCTATATTGACTCGGCTGTTGATGCTGATCAGGAATATATATACTTTATATGGTCGGAAATGATTCCTTCTCCCTGTGTGTAATTATAAAACCGAACTCTCTACTCTTTCGTCTCAACAAAAATCCATTTTTACCAATAATTAGACTTTCCAAGGGGTTTCAACTTCCGGATGGACCCTTCTGCAGAATTTTAGAGGTTGACAGCCTTGACATTAATAAATATAAGAAACATAGATGATTCTTTTGCGGTCAAATAAGAAAAATAATAAGGTTTAATATGCACTTATATATATTCTTATTTCTGATTAATTAATATTCCTTCTCCACAATATTGATTTTTCTGTTCTCCGTTTTCTTATTCTAATTTCAGCATTCTTACAAATCGACCCTCGGAGAAAAAAGCTGTCGATCTCATCGGCATTTCTGTGTACTCCGGCTTAGTGTCAGGCAGAAGGTTAATTTAATTAGATGCTCCAACTGGCGCCAAGCGGTACCATATCATACGGGGTGCCGTATTACACTAACAGGGTGCCACAGTCTTTGGCATTTCCGTCTTGGCAACTTAACAATCAATTGTAATTTGTGTTTGATTTGCATAATTGTAAAAATTGTTTTACTCAAATATTATTGCATGTGCAAAACATTTAAGCGGTTGCCGGATGAGTACGCAACATGTACTGGATGGCAATCATTTCCGCACGCCAGCAATGCAACGTTGCACGTAAATATTTTACCCAAATCTCTACTTCTAGTGTCAACTACTGGGTGTTCAAAGGCATTAATTGTTATAAGTATCCAAAATAAACATAGGAAGTAAACAAGCAAAAAGAAAACACTTTATCAACGTCAAGAGCCTAAATGCTTTTGTACTCTACAGTGGAGTGTGGTTCAATAATGGTGGGAAAGAGACAAAGGCGGCTCCACCGGACCAATGACCAACCGTTTAATTGTATGTGTTTGTTCAAATTGCCGCAAAGCCAAACGATTTGGTTAAAGAGAAACTGTGTAAACAGAACTTTAACAAGAAACAGGCAACCTTAAGGTTTTAGAGATGAAAGCGGTAAAAAGTATATATATAGTTGAGAACAACCTTAATAACGTATCAAATGCCTTTTGGCTTAAAATGAAAAGGAAAACGCGCAATGGTTTATCATTGGGATTAGAAATTATACATTTTAATATTTATTTAACAATTATATCAAGATTGCCCAATAGTATGTAATACATACAACCGATTTTTTTTTAAGAAAATTACAATTTTGATTTCGAAACAAGAACCTCAATTAATCAGAATAAGTTAACCATTGAACTCCAAAAAGCTAAATTGATTTCAGTTATTCCTGATAAATATTTGAATTCAGAAAATTTCTTCCATAACTTTCAATACAATTGGTCCAGTATATAAAAAGTCAATATAAGAAAAAGCCAATTTGTTGAGTTTGATTAGATTTTTTGGGTCTCTAGAATGGGACCATCCACCCAACCTTTCAAACATTTAACATCCCGACCATAAGCCCAAACCGGATATCCTGTACATAAATATAATATTCGCTACAATCAATTATTTAATTCAATTTCTTTAGAACTTTAAGAGTTTTCTTAATGTTATGACCCGAAAAAATAATTTTGTAACACAGAATTGCTTGATTCCAGCTAAAAATATCCCTTTTTTTCGAATTGGTCAAAAACATTAACCGATTTTAATAATCTCAATTTTTTAGATTCGTCGTCGTCTTGAATAACTATTTATTTAAATAATCCAAAGACCTCGAAATTGTTTAGTTAAGTTTACTATATTAAGGATATTGAATAAATATCAATTGTAGACGGGGAAATAGGAAATACAACTCAGTCGATCGAAAATTTGAAAAAATTTGCAAATTTGTATATATTATGATAAATTTGTCATGAAGACAGGGTAAATAGAAAGGTAGTAAAGATTGAAAGGTTCAAAAAACGCGAAATTTTGTAAAAGCAATTCGACATGGTGTTCTACTTGATAAAGACTTAAAGAAGCATCTGAACCGCTTAACAGTCTTGGTCGCTGTTATAAATGCTCTCCAATCCTTTCTGTTTTGCGCGAGGAAGCTTCAGTTAATCACACCATGCTCTTTCTTAGTCTTTCGATCCCGTTTTATCACTAAAGAATTTTTCGTTCGACTCACTTTCTGACTTGTCTTGATCTAATGAACCACATGAGCTTTATCTGTTGAGCCTTGATCAACTTGAACTTGATCTGTGTGGAGTTTGATCTGTTTGGAGCTTTATCTTTTTGGAGTCACTGGGAGTTTGAGCTGACTAAACTTGAACCAAAACAACTACTGACTTGATTTACTTGATCTTTTTTTAAACATGAATCAAAGGGTAGTTTGACTGCATTCATGCAGGGGTCAATCAAAATTAGATCCAAAACTTAGGTTCAATAAGTAGTGAAGCCGGTCCGCGAACAGAACCTAGCACTATACAACAAGCTCCAACCATCATCAAAGTTTAACGAAGTTTTCGTCTCAATTTCATTCAGCTTGTAGTATGCTTTAATGTATGTGTAATTGCCTTTGCTCTTGGCTATATCTATGTGCAAAACAACACCGAATGCACGCTGTGCACATAGGCCCTGTTTTGAAAACACCTTTATCCGAAGAACAAAAGTCGAAGCATACGAAAAGGTATTTTAAAAATAATTCACGAAAATACTACATTTTTTGCACTCAATTGCTTACAGCTTCTGAGTTTGCTTAAAAAGTTTGATCATCGTTTTTGTTTTTTTGTTCGTAGACATGCGATTCTTAAGTAGTAAAACTTAAAGAAATTTTTTTTCGGATTTTTCTAATTTTTTCTACTCAATTAAAAATTAAACTTCTTTCGTTTTCGAGCAAAAAATAGATTTTTTTTATTAATATTATTGAGTGTTGTATTTAAATTGCTTATTGCGATTATTGACAGCTCAATTATCTTTCGATTCATAACTGGATTGACTCTATCTGACAATTCTGAAGTAAGGTATGGCTTAAAATGTAAGTGCACCTACCGAAAAATGAAAACAATTTATATTTAAAAAATGGAACAATTTAATAAATTGATTTTCTAGATGTCCATTCCAGGGGGGACACTAAGGCTGGAATGACACTTTAAATTTTTAGAGTCAATTATTGTCGCAATTTTATGTTAATAGGTCAAATTTGCTGCCTCTTCTAAAGCATTCTGCGAAGAATTCAAGCATACTCTGACTCGCTTACACCAATGGCTTTTGCCCATAGATGAAAAATTGTGACTAAAATTGTCCCTACAAATTTAAAGTGTCATTCCAGCCTTATAAATAGTTTTAGTACTACTTGTAAAATACTGTAATTGTACCAAAATATTGAAAGTGTCATTCTAGCCTTACCAAGACTTTCACTATTTTGAAAATCAATCATAAAATTGAAAATAACAAGTCTCACATTATGTTTCATGATATTATTGAGGATTATTTCGGTTGTCATTGGTGGTAAATGCGATAACCGAAAAGAGATTTATAACTAAAGTTTCCAACCGTCAAAAATAAATTTTATATACATTTCCAATTGCAACCATTCTCACGCCGCCATCTCTAGAATAGTTCAAAGCCCGCCTATACAAAATTTTGTATTTCCAGTTCCATTGACCAAGCAGAATATAATTGTAAGCAGCAACAGTTTTGGCCAACCAACACATACTAACAGTAACAACAAGCGCCCACGCCAAGCGGAACTGGCATCTCCACATCAAAATTTGACGTAGTGCGAAAATCGCTTTAGACTCTAACCGAAAAATGAGCTGTGGAGCAGCTCGCAGCCAGCAAAGAGCTTAATATGGATACAGTTAATTGACCTTGATTGAGTTTATTTCGCATGAGTGTGAGCTGTGTGGACTGAGTATTATTATTTGCCCACGGCGGTGACAACCAAATTAGCGGGTACATCATCATTAGCATCAGTAGATGTAAACGGGTCTGGTCCCTTCGGTGTCGCATTGCTGGAATATTTGGCTTAAGCTTATCGCAATGCAAGAGCGAGAGGGCAAGAAATTCTTTGAGATTTTTGGTGACATGTCCTGCCTGTGATTGTGGGCTAACTAAATTATTTGCATTTTTTTAAAACTCACCCGCTGACATGTTTAGGCGTTTGCGAGCATCACGCTTGGAGTAGAGGAACTGAAAACCTGAACCCAGCTTTTTGCTAGCCGAGCTGCTGCCGCTTCCATTGCTGCTGTTCGCGGCCGCCGCCCGGGCGGCCAGTCCTGGGGAACGATACCGTGCACTCTTCGCACTCCCCGTGGCCGAAATGGTGGATGTAGAGGAGGGTGTGTAGTTTAGGGCGCTTTGTGACTTGGTCATGGGTGTGCTGGTTATGGCAGCACCCACAGAGGAAGTGGGCAGCCGAGGCAGTGAATTGGTGCTTGCCACCTGGCCACTGGTTAGACTGCGCGGCAGAGTGGAGCGAGCGCCACCAAATTGGTTTCGGGCGCCTTCGTCACTGGAGTCCGTTTCGTAGATGGCATCGGGCACACTGGAGCGACGCACATCTTTGGCAGAGTCGCCACAGGAGCTGGCCGATGAGAGCCAAGATTTCGCCGGAGAGGCTTCCAATTGATGGTGGTGGGCGTCGCCGCCACCAATGCTGCCACAGGAGCGCACACGGTCCAGCTGCTCGCGGCTGAGACTCTGCTGATGCTGACTGAACAGGAGGTCGCCTGCAGATCGGCGCTTTGCCACAGCCAAAGCGGACGCAGACGACGAGTTGTCCCTGTCTAGTTGACTCAGCTGGCTGAGTCTCGTTCTGCTGTCGCCATTAGCCAGTAATGCCGACTCAAAACTGCCGCGCCACGAGAAGCGCTCATAGTCGCTGGTCACGCCGCACTCCTCGCCAGCGTTTTCCGCTCCCGAACCTTGGTGATGCACAGCAGCGGGATGGGTTTGATGGTGACCGGGTGTACCATCCAGTAGAAGATCATGGGATCTGCTTCGCAGCTTCAGCTGTTTGATGGGCATGGCCCGCAGCTGCTCCTCCACCTCGTCTTCTTCATCCTCAGTGGTGGTGGCCGATATCTTGGCCTGCAGTCGCCGGTGGTGTCGCTGACTGCAGGAGGGTGATGGCGTGGGAGTTTCATTGCCGCTGCTCACTTCGTGCATTAGGGCCACCAGCCGGGTGCCAATATGCTGCATCACTTTGGCGAACAAGTGTGGGGACCGCTCGCTGCTGCCAGTGGACAGTTCATCATCTTCCACTTTGGTGGGCTGAGATTCAATGGGTTCACTACTAGCAGCTCCAACAGCCACTTTGCTAAAGGAGGCCACGAGTTTCTGGTACACCAAGGCAGTGTCTCCATGCAGACTCTGCGTCTCATCCAGCAATCCTCCATCCCCGCGGTCTCCTTCCTCGTCTACCTCAAACTTGTTGATAATCTGCTGGCAGCTGGCCGAGATTTGGGCCTTCAACTGTCCCTTATGCTCCTTGGCTCCTTCTAGATCGGAACTGGTGTAGTCCGAGGAGTCGTAGGAATCGGACCAGGTGTCTTCGCTGCTGAGGTACTCCACAATCTCACGTACCTGCTCGTCATTGATACCCGGAACAGTCTTCATCAGACGGGTTAGCTCGTTCTCGAAGTAGGCCAGCTGGGCGGGACGCGACTTACCCAGACGGCGTGCTGAACCAGGTGTGCTCTGGCTCTGATTCGGGGTGGTGGGCTTACTTTGCTGGGCATTGGCCGTGGCCACAATCAGGGTCTTGAAGAATTGACGCATCTTGCTCATCATTAGGTTGGTCTCCTCATCGGAGCTCCAATTATTGAAGCTATCCTTGCGTACCAGATTTGAACTGGTGGTGACGGGAGGCAGTGTCACCCGTATGGAGCTTGCGGCTGAAGCTGACGTGCTGGGCAGCTCCAATTTTGGCAGGTTGAGAGCAGGCAGTGGCTCACGATCTTCGCTGATTTGCTCCAGGGCCGGCGTGGGAGATTTTGGTGGCTCACAGTCTGGTGTCTTGAGCAGATCATCGTTGCTGCCCACGAAACCGCTGTCCCGGCTGTGATGATGCTGCTGTTTCTTCGTCTGAGTCTGGCTAACGTTACCCATGGCTCCAGGAGTGGGTGTGCGGCACTCGCCACTTACCGCATCCCCTACACCAATTTCATGCAACTTTTTCTCATCCAGCGAGTCATGGCGCTTGCGCAACTGCTTCTTCCGCTTAATGGTATCGGAGGAGGAGCCGTCTGAGGCTCCAGCATTCGCCAAATGAATAACGGTGTCATCACAGCCCGTCTCCGACTCTGAAGTGTCCTCCATGGTCACATTTGTGGCGGAGGCGTCTGGAGTATCCGCTTCCGGCAATAACAGGTTGTCCAGCGAAGAGTTATGACTACGTGGAGTGCCTCGTGCTCGTACCAAACGCTTACGACGCTGACTGGGACTGGGATGTCCTTCGCTATCGCTACCCACACTACCGCCGCTCTCATCGCTTTCCGCCTGCTTGTCACCTCCACTGAAACCCATGAATCCCGATAGAAAATACTTCTCCAGACGCGAGGAGGCCAGATCAGCTGCATTGTTGCCACCATCCAAAAGCTGCTCTTCCGGCGGCAAGGAATCCAGACTTTCCGAGCACTCTGAACTCACCTCGGAGGCTGTGTCATCGCCACGCGTATCAATGGAACTCATCACTTTGCCATCGCCCAGGCCAAAGAAGAAATACTTTTCCAATTCCGAGGCACTGAGTCGGTGATGATGCTGCAGGGTGCGCTGTCGTCGGCGCTCGGCCAAGTCCTCCTCCGCCTCCTCCTCATCATTGTCCGCTCTCAGGGAAGCCACCTCGCTCTCCTCACAGCTTTCCTCCACAATGGTGTGCAAGGTGAAATCAATGGCTGAACGGTGATAGCCACGCAGCTCCTCCTCTCGATCCATATAGTTGCTGTGGCGTCTGCCAGCATTGTCAGCATCTCCTTCGGCATCCTCTGAGTCCGTGGCTGTGGGTGTGGTGGTCGTAGCCTCGTCCTCATCCTCGTTTTCACCACGCTGGCTTAACTCCTCGACCCAAGAGTCATCATCGGCCAATCCATCGTCCAGGCAAGGTTTGGGTTCATTCAGCGAGTCCACACTAAACGAATCGCGCGACGATTCTCGATCGCTGGTCACAAGCCCGTCGGGGCCGTCTGTGGCGCGAAATGAGTCACCAGCGATAAAGTTCTGGCCAAATTGCTGCGCTGCTGCGCTTTCATGGTCTTTTGTAATCATGACCAAACTGCGATATTTGGCTGAAAGTGAATTTTTGGCCAAAGTTTCGTCTGCTTCTAAGGCTGTTGTTGTGGGTTTTGGGTCTGTTGTTGCTGTTGTTGTTGTTGCTGCTGTTTCTGTGGGCAATTCTTTGTGCTGGCTGCCAAATATTTTGTCGTAGTCGTTTTCACAATTTTCAAACACGTTCACATTCACATTCACTACGTCACCGCTGCGTTGGCCAACAACAACAACAGCAGCAGCAGCACCGCTATTTGTCTTTTGTGCTGCGAAAGCGTCATTATGGCCAGAGCTTGTGGTATTGTTGTCGTTGTTATTGCTATTATCGTTGTTGTTGTTGTTGTTGTTGGTGCGCAACGTAAGGCGAGCGTAAGCCTCTTCAACCGCAACGTTTAACATTTCATTTTCGACTGACTTCGACTCCGACTTCATTTCGGCTGCGCAATCGGCTCGGGCACCAGGTAAACAAGAGCGCGCTTTACTCTCCCTCTCCGGTAAACTATTGCTCTCTGCTTTGAAAGCTACCTGCTTGTGTTGCTGTTGTTCAGGTGCCTTACTCGCGGCGACGTCGACGTTGTCGTTTATTTTGCATGCTTCGCTGCATGTGCCCAACTCCCCCTTCGCCTCGTTCTCCCTGCTTATCGCCTGCGTTTGCACAGCTGTTTGCTCTTCTGCCATTGCCTCTTCCACGAGTCGGGTAGTTGTTGTTGTTGTCGCTGCCACTTTATTATCGCTGTTTGCTTTTACCTGCTGCTCACGGCAGGTAAATCCAAACGCTTCTTCAACGTTTACGTTTACATGTTTAGCTTCTGCTTGGGTTTCGTCATTAGAATTTACAATTCCCTTGCATTTCTGAGAAGGGTCTGCGTATGCATTACCCACACCTGGCCCAGGCACCTCGTCAACACCCTCTGGACTGCATTCAAGGGGCTTCCCTTGAGCAGGGGTGGCAGCCGCATTAGTGCCAGACAAATGATCCTCATTGATTTCGGCCACACCGCGTCGCAATCGCTGCAGTTTTATCTCCAACTGAGAGTTTTGCTTGTGCAGCTCCAGCAAGCGATTCACATCGTTCGAGATGCTGTGCAGCTCATCACAGGCAGCCAGGGCGCTCATGCTGCGCTCTGATTGTGGTGGATCCGAGTCTGGTAGAGATCGCATGCCATGCAATACCACGCCGCCTGCCTGGGCATCATCGTCGGTGCGTCCGCCCACTACAACAATGCAGTTGGCAAGCTCATCGCTCGAGTTGGCAATTCGGCATTCACTTTCATCCTCTTCGTCACTTGCCTCGCGGTCACGTTTTATTGGCTGTTCTTCCCCCCCGGCTGCTTCCCCCAGGGCCTTCACATAGTTTAATACTATGCCACAATCCGTGCGCTCTGTATCCGTATCATTGTCCGAAGAGTCTTCTAGGTTGGCTTCAGACGAGGACAGGGAGTCCCCCTCAGTGGAGGAGCTGCGCCGGACACGTGCCCTGGCCCCAGCCTGTCCGGCCTGACGGTTAACAATGAACACCTTGTTGAAACGCCGGCGCTTGGGACGACGATCGGCCACGGTTCCGGTGTCATCCGAGTCACATGACTCTGAACTGGAGCTGGAGTCGCTACTGCTACTGGTGGCCTCCTCGGTGGTGCTGTGATGCATTTGTTCGGCCTGCATGGCCTCTGCCACATCATAGCTGCGCTCTACCAATTTGCGTGGTTTGTTTACCTCCTCCTCCTCCATCTCCTCCTCTGCCTGGCTGCTGCTACTGGCCGCAGATGCCTCATCGGCACTGTCCACCACATAGCTTTCGCTTTGCAAGTAACCCACCAAAGACGCCCCCTCGGTTGCCTGATTGTCGGACATGGTGGTAGTTGCTGCTTTATTTATAAGTCGATTCGAGGACAAATTCTTGGCAATAGCCTGATCTATCTCATTGGCTGACTGCTCTCTAGGCGCGGCGGCAACAATCTCAACATTTTCAGCATTTTCGACTGCAAGTTGGCCGCTCAAACGAGTTATTACCGCAGGAGCCGCGGCAGCAGCAGCTCTAGTTGCTGTTGTTGCTGGTACTTGATTTTTATGTATATTCGTTTCGTCTGTTGCTTCCACTTCTTCGTCGTTTCTGTTGTTGTTGTTGTTGTTACTGGCCAGGTAGGTTTGTGTAGTTGCTGTTTGTTCAGTTTCGCATAGATTTCGGCTGTGGCATTTGTTGGGCCCTCTCAAAGTTGCTGCCGTTGCCCTTGTTGTTGCTGCTGTCGCATTTGTCTTATCAGCAGCAGCAACATGTGTCTGTTTTGCCACTAAGCTGGTGTCGCTGGTGGTTTTATCATAAACATTACACAATTTCTGAGTTGTGGGCGTCGCGTCGTCGTCGTCGATTCCGACCGGTAGACGCGTTTGTTGGTGCTCACTCGACGGCATGCGCGACGCTACTAAACTTGTTGGCGTTGGCTTGAAAGCATTGCTGGCCATTTGTTGCTGCGGCGAGTTGGCAGCCCGGGCCAGGCAAAGGCAGCCGGCTAATGTTTCCAGGCTGCGTCCCGCCGTCCCATAGCCAGAAGTTGCCGACGAGGACGAGGAAGCGGAGGCTGTGGAGCATAGCGACTGCGTCATAAGTGAGCCCAAAGAAGCGCTTAACTCCGGCGCCGAGGACTTAAATCCGCCCAGCTGACGCATTAGTGGCCTGGCCAACGGCGGCGGAGTTGTGGGCAGTTGCTGGCAGCTTTTGCTAGTTGCCGGCGGTGTTGCATCGAACATGTTGCAGCTGGCCGCCGCAAACTGTTGTGAGTAGGCGGCGACCATGGCAGCGGCAGCTGCTGCAGCCGCTTGCTGTTGTTGCTGCTGGTGTGGTGAGTTCCCAGCGGCGGCAGCCTGCCAGAGTTGCTGCAGGGAGGCAGCCAGCTGTTCATCCTGCTCCAAGAGCGGAACGGCTGCCGGTGGGTACTCCAGCTGCCAGTTCTGATAGGCGGCCATGGGCACGGGTATGGGCACTGGAACCGGTATGGGCACGTACTGGGGCTGCTTGGATGAATTGCAGCTGCATCGACTCTGTGTGTGATGATGGTGGTGGTGGTGGCTCTTGAGAAACCGTGACTTAATGCGTGCCTTCATGCTGAGCGGGAGTGGAGGAGGTGGCACTGGGGGTGGCGTTTGGTCGGAGCTGCTTTCCGTGTTTAATAAAAGTTCCTCATCTGTACCAGTGCCTGTATCGCTCTCCCTTATCTTGGAGCAGTAGCTACGCAATTGCTGCTGACGACGCTGAACCAACGGGGAGTCGCTATCGCTCGACCTACAACGCACACGGGGCGGTGGCGTAGGCGTGGCTGTGTTGGCGTAGGCAATCATAGTGGTTGTTGTTGTTGTGGTAGCGGCAATCATCGATGGCTCAAAGTAGTCCCAGTCGCAGTCCTCCACATTGCTCACAATGCTGTGACAATGATGGGTAGAACAGGAGGAATTGGAGGCTGTGTCTGTGTCGTCCTCGTCATCCTCCTCCTCTCTGCACGATGACGATGAATCCGAATTGAGAAATACCAACTTGAACTCGTCAGCTTCGACGCAATACTGTGACTGCTGACGTCCATGTGAGGTTGTGCACCTGAACTCGAGCTCTGATGACGACGACGTTTCCATGGCATCGCCGCTGGTGTCACCGGAAGCGGCAGCAGTATTTGGCAGCTGCACGACTGTGAAGTAGCAGGGTGGATTTTTGGAATGCACATTTTAGACCATTTTGTCGTTGCTTCACATTGACCAACACCACAAAATAGCACAAGATACTGGTACACAGGTGAAAATACCGGTTAGAGAGGGAGGGTTGGATAGTGCACCACACCAAATGTTAGTACCACCACCAAGACATTGTAAGGTACATTGAAAAGATGCGATTTTAATGAACTTGTATGTGGAGTAAGTAGAGTATGTATATTTCAAAGGGTTAGGATAATTAATCAATTTGTTTTGGATCTACTGTATTATATTTTTAATTATTAGCCAACTTTAGGAACTTAGGATGAGTGTACAAAAAGCTGTTTGTTAAACTTTACTGTAGCTTTAAATATTTGTGATACACTATACAGGCTTGCGCATATTCTTGGATCAATATTACCTATCCGACATTACATACAATGCATATTAACAACTCAAATAATCTTATTATTTATTGCTAAACCCTTAAGTGTCTAAAGGAAATTTTATACGATTAACAAGCTAGAGCGTTTGATAAATTTCTATTGGAACCATTTACATAAATCAAGAAGTCGAACCTAATCAAACTTTGCACCTGATCCAGTTCTGGTTCATTTTAAAATCGGAATATGGTTCTAAATAGTTGCCTTTCGGAACAATTTTTGATATTTAGTAAAATAATCCGGACCAACTCGAATTACTAAAACAATCTCTGAAACAATCAAACAACCTATCGTCACAATTAAATTGAACCAATTATGCAAAATCGACACGAAAATGTACGATTAGTTGTATATTACTTTTGTGTAGCTTTTCTGCCATTATTGGAATGATGCTTTAGAGGACTCCGCCACGGCACACGTGTTAGGAAATGCCTCTAAGACATTACTTGTATTGAATCTGCCTAAAGGCGCAAACAAATATTTGCTTGCTTGTAATTGTAAAGTTCGAATTCAACGCTCTCATTATTTATGTATGGGCAACAGAAATTTGCCTAGGAGTTGTGTAGATTTCTTTCATTTAGCATTCAATTTGTAAATAAAACATTAATTTAGAAAACCCACATTCCACGTTTGACAAGCAGTTTGCCAAGTACAAAATATATGAATTAGAAGCTTAAAATTCCCATACGCGGAAGTAGGATTTTAGTATCCAATCCGTTAATGTAGAAAACCTAAACTTTCGAGTAATATTCAGACTGAAATCAATTACCGAAATGGAGGATAAAAGAGGTAAAGAGTGAGCTAAAGTGCACATTGAGAGATATGTAAGTGAAGTGTACATATCTTAATGATTAGATTCCATCAAAATGATTTGTTTGTCAGCAGAAATATGCAATCATTCGTTAGCTTTTCCTGACTAACGCCGCTCATTCACAAACGAATCTATTTAACGAATTTGTTCTGTTCAACAAAGTTTTTGTCGTTAGTGGAGAATATAAAATGTGGAAACATTTGCATGCACCCAAATGAGCAATGAATTGTTTCTGAAATTTATTGAATGCCCCCAAAATGATCAAATTATGCTCTAAGCTTGGTTGTATCGCCATGTAGACCATGATTCTGTTGGTTTCCGCTGCCATATTTTCATATTTGCTCGTTGAACTTTTTAAGCAAATGATGTTCGTATAAAATGTTTGCCTGGTTAGTGGACAAATGAATTCTTGTTTGGCGAACTAGTTTGTGGATGGCCTGCTTTAAACAGCTTAATATATCACTCTTGCGAACCGATGCTACTATGGGCTAAGTATGGAGTTCAAGAGCAAACACCTCAAGCGAAGAACAAAAATAGCCTTTTACAAGTCGCTTATCATCCCGGTCCTGCAATATGGCGCAGAAGCATGGACAATGACAGCAGCGGATGAAGCGGCGATGTGGATCTTTAAAAGTCGGCGATGATTTCCGCATTCGAAAAAACGACGAACTGTATGAGCTCTATGGGGACACCAGTCTGGTCAAGCGCATAAAGCAGCAGCGGCTGCGCTGGCTAGGACATGTCGCCAGGATGAAGGAAGAAGCTCCAGCAAAAAAGGCGTATAAATCGAAGGCGGTTGACTATGGAGGCGGCAAGGTGGGAAGACCACCACTAAGATGGGAAGACCAGGTGCGGGAAGACATTGCCAAGCTTGGTGTGACCAACTGGTGGCAGCTCGCACAGAACAGAAGTGAATGGAGAGCGTTAATCGCAGAGGCCCAGACCGTCGAACGGTTGTAATGGCCATTAACAATTTTTGAAGAGAGTTTTATTCCAAAAAAGTAGACAATTCCCTATGGTACATTGGAGCGCAGTTTAGGCTTTATATCATTTTGGCATTTTCTAAACGAATATTTTAAGTTTGCACCTGCTCAATAGTCAATTGAATGTTAAATAAATATCATCATACACAACCAAAGGGAGTCCTTTGGTTAAGAAGCTAATAAGTTTTCCTGTACAAGAACATATTTCAAATCATTGTTCCTCGACGCTTCTAATATTAGGCTATATCTAAATTTTCTACAAACTGTACCATGGTATTATCACACTTCTGTCATCATTTGAAAATGTTCAGCATTTTCCACTGCCTATTTTTTCACGATTTTGACCTCATGTGTTTGACATTTAGCCTATGAGCTATTTGAGTTGAGCATGATTAATTTAGTTGCTTTGTTAAGGTGATCTGAGCTGAGTCATTTTAAACAGATCATATAGTTCAATTTTCATATCATGAGTCATGACCTTTAATTCAAAAAATCAATAATTTTGTGAACTGTGAGTAGAAGTTCATAAATAGTTCAAATCAGAAACATATGCAAAGAAAACTTTGATTCAATTTTTACTGACAATTTTCACTTGACAAAAAGGTACCATGACCATTAAAAATTGTTTTTTATATAACCCACAATATGTAAATAATATTTACTAAGTATCTATTTAGTAAAAATCGTATATTAAGGCCAGGGCGCCGGGGGGGGGGCCCCCCCCCCCCCACAAAATTTAGGGGCGGCAATTTTTGAGGGCTGTGAGTTTCAGGGGCGGGAAGTTTTTGGGGCGGCAAATTTTAGGGGCAGCAAATTCAGGGGCGGTAAATAATTACAAAATGTATATTGATTATTCTCTTAAATTAAGAATAGTGGTATTTCGAAAGTGATTTAGACTTTGCTGTCATTTCATATGGAGAACGTGCAGATTCTGCACTTCAAGATCTAGTAATAAAAGAAATATCATTGAATGCATTTTTAAAAGCTTACGAATCAGTATAAAGGGATTAAAGAGCGAGGTCTACCATAGACAGAGTCAAACATTCTGCTATATTGATTATGTTCTCAAGGGAGTTGCGGAGGGTGCAGATTTGTAGTATGCCTTGAAAAGTTCTTATGGAACAAAAGTTGGTCAACTGAACAATAATTAAAAAAATTTTTTCATCAAAAAAATAACCAAATTTCCATATTAAAGTCAAAAATTTCATTCCAATGAGCAAAATCAGAAAGTTGTTTTCAAATATACTTTGTAATCAATACAGAATGAGTTCTTTAATAGTTTGTTACATATTTTCACATTAATTCTATCGCGATATTTTCCGAATTTTGGAGCTTACAATTCTATACTTGAGTTATGTTTCCAAAAAACGTAGTCCAACTCGTCCAATTATATCGCCTCCAGTAAAAACCTCTACAGGCACCTAAAAGGAACGTTTTTTGAAGAAAAAACTAATTTCGAAACGCATTTGCCATCAAACTAGAAAACCATGTTCGACCTCAAAACAATTTTTTCGGCCCATCGAAGTCAATTTATATTTAAATTTTGGTTAAGAAGATATGTAAAATACGTTTCCCGGATTTTCGAAAAATTTCGCCTGCGGCGCCCTTCTTATACAACCCCAAACATTTTTCCAATAAGATAGCAACTTTTGCAAAATAATACTCCCCTACAATTAAGGCCTTCGTCGTCTTTACGTACGTCTCTTTATGTTACAGAGAAGTTTTTGATGGAAAGAATTAGAAAAACTTAATTGTAAGTATAGAAAAAGGTTAATAGGACCGGAAGGGCGGCGTCGCCCGCTCCGTAGCAGGCAAAATTTCTACTACCTTACGCTGTTCACTTCTAGATGAAAGTAAGTTTTAGACGTACATTAAGATGCTATCAAGATATCTTTGAAGTCGCGCATCACGGTTGCAGCCGTTCCTGCGAATAGTCTTTTACGTGCTGCTTATAATACTCCAGGATCGAATAAACGGTTTATCTCAGGGCAAAATAGAAAATGTCTAAATCATAAACTTATTTATTATGTAATTCTCCCTCCCTAATCTGGTATAGTCTAACTTGTTCGGGCTCTACTCTTTTATCGATCTGGACACTCAAATGGTTCCAGCTCAACTCAGTCGCTTATGACAGTCTTAAACTAGTCCCTTTAAGACGTGGATTCCTTAAATAAGAAATAAAGTATTAATTACCGACCAAAAATACAATTGATTCTGCTCCTTTTTATTGTTCTTGATTATAACAAAATGTGAAAATGTTTGGTTCAGTCTTTTTATCGGCGTCCCCCAAGGTCCAAACCTCCCAACAAAAGCATCATACCATTCATAATACTCGAAAAGTTATAAAACCAATAACATTGTTTTGAAGTCGGATTGGTAGTCCAAATACAACAAAAACAAATTTATGAAAAATGAATATTTATTTTTTTGCCCAAATAGTCTTAAATTTATTACCTATATAAAAAATAACTAACAATTATTTTAATTTTTTACTTAATAATCGCACTTCTACGAATCGAATCGAATTTGCTATAAGGCAGATAATATCACTAACTGACACGTTTTATGGCGTTATCTTAAAAAAAAGCCATTTTTTCCCTAAAAATAAGTTTTAAACCGATCACTTTTATGGCAGCTTTATTAAAATAGTGATCAAACTATGAAAAGACGTCAGCATTGAAAACAAATAAGGGTTTCCCCCAATAACCATATTTTAGACCGATCAGTTTTATCACTGCAAAAAGATATAGCCACTAATATATAATTTAATATTAATGTGGAAGCTTACAAAATTCATAAATACCCAATTTGGATTAAAAAGAGGTTTCTCATATGCACTAGTTTTTGGACTAATCAGTTATATTCTATAATTTTTCGGCCGGTTTCAAAAAGTATGCACCTTATATGTATTTCAAGTAAAGCATAGAATCAGACGGACAAAGAGGCGGAATAAGCTCTATTAACTCAGTAAGTCATGCTGATCAAGAATGAATATTATCCATGCAGGTGTAGATACCTTCATTTATGCGTTATGAACAACTTAAGGTTGTGTTTAGAAAAAAAATTAACTCTGAACCAGATCTGTTACACAAATAAATAGCATAAATAATGCCCATAGGGCAAAAATTAAATAAATATGTTTCCGAATAACTAATATTCATAAAAATGGCATACATTAAAGGGCTTTTATCATGATACTTTTTGTGTGTCTAACCGATCTACTTCGTATAAATGTTTTTCCCTTTAATGCAATTCATAAAGCCGGTCACAATATTTTGAAAAATTTACAGAAATACCATATTCCTAGCCATTTTTTTTTTTGAGAGCTACGACCATTTCTTGATTTAATGGAAAACCTTTTGATGCCCAGACCACCTGCCAACTGGATGAGCATGATAGACAGTTTTGCTCGTTCGACATGCTGGGCGTCCAATCCATTGTGTTTGTGCAAACAATAGAGCCACAAGCACGTTGCGCAAATTGCTAGCAGCCGCAATGCAAACATTTGAGCTTTAACACCCCACTTTAAACCATTCGCGGAACATACACTGGCGCCCACACATAAACAAGGTGAGCGAGATAAGATTAACTGCGAATTTTTTGGCAGCCCACTCCTGCTTAGGCACGCGCCACGGAAGAAAGGCATGGATTGCTTAGTTGTTGACGACAATCCTTGAGGCTAGATTCCCGGCACCCGCCTTGCGGTTGATGTCGGTCACAAACAAAACTCCCACAACACAGTAAATTAAAACACAACAAAAGACGAAAAATGCGACTCCACAGCTCGCAACGCTTTAAAACGCTTGTGGGCGCAAAACGATTTAAAGCGTTGCCGGCCATTTTGCGAAAAAAACGTTCCCCTAGCCCGGACAGCATATTTATTTGTGACGTGCTCAAAATCGTTTGAACCATCAACTTGTGTCTTGAGTTTGCTCACTGCTTCTGGCAATGTCGTTGACTTGAGGCATTTAGGTGAGTATCTCAAGCATTGCATACTTTTAGGAATTTCATGCAAAAACATTTTTAAAGTCAGAGGGGAAAAATGTAGTGTGCTTTTGGGATGCTCTTTAAAGTTACCAAAGACTAGAAAACCGGAAAAACCCTGGAAATGGGGATGGTTTTAATAAACATTGTTTTTGTTATTTTATTATTCATATTTCAAAAGTCATAATCATAAATAACAGTAGGCTACAAGGCCCACAAAATACAAGGAATGGCGATGCTTTTAGATGTTTTTTATGTTATGAACACGAATCTGCTTTGTGAAATTGTTCAATTTGAGCTTAAAGAGACTTCAAATTACAATTTCTTAGCGAGACCAAATGTCAATAAAAACAGAAAGTATTATCGAACAGTTTTAATGGAATCTAATCTTTGTGGGATGTACTATGTTTTAGTACCTTTGATCTGTAGAAATTAATCGTGGCGTCCCTGTAGTTGAGGGTATTCGGGATTCATCTCACAAATTAAATTTTGGGAAGATAATTCAACTTGGCGAAGCCCTTTCAAATTTTCTTTAGATTTTTTAAAGCTGTGACTTTTCCCACCTTCACTCCCAACCGCAATTATGTGGAATTCTATATAAAATGATGCTGTCTTCCGCGGTCTTCTTTTGAATCACTAAATAGCAATATTGTGCAGTTAGAGATGACAGTATGATCCGAAAATAAATTCCAAAAATGAAATGAGAAACCCATAAATTCATAAAGTTTGCGGGCGTAAAATATTTTTCTTATTACGCGTCAATTACGGCGCTGCGAAATAAGGCCCCAATGAAATAAGGCCCAAAAAAATAAAATTAAATAAGGCCCCAAAAATTTATGTGGAAAACAAAAACAACGATTTTTCATTTTTTGGGGCTTTATTTCCTAAATAAAATTTCAAAATGAAATAGGTTCCCAAAAGAAGAATTGAAATAAGGCCCCAAAAATTATGTTTGTGGTCTTATTTCATTTCGCGGAAATAAGACCCCAATTTTTAATATGAATTTTTTGGGGTCTTATTTCATTTCTCTTATTTTTGCTGATATATGGAAAAAAATTTCAATAACGGTTAATTTTCTTATCTGCCTGCGTTTTCTGACTTAGTATTTGATGCATTTTTGTACAGATGTGCAAAAGTACCGTTTTACAATTAGTTCAGTGATAAGCTTTTGAGTATGTTGGTCAGTTTAGTGATTTGCATTGTGTAAAGCAGACGTTCAAGTGCGAGTTAAAATTATGAAGTGCGAAAAAATTGTTGCATTACGGCGAACTGGAAATTTGTTCTACGTCAAAGAACAGAAAATGCTGTATTTTGACGAGGTAATTATATTGTCTATTTTAAAAAATCTTAGCGCCGCAGACGAAATTTTTTTTAAATGAAAACTTTTTATACTATATCAAAAAAATTGTGTCAATCTAAGCGCCGCAGTCGAAAATTTTTAACAAAACAATCGCGCGATTTATGTGTAAAAAATTTTCATTATTATTTAATGTTATAGGTAGTTTGTTTCACTAAAAATCCAAATAAGAAAATATTTTAAAATTTTATATTAGGTATTTCCAATAGTTTTTATTTTATTGAATAAATTGAATAAAGCAATAAAATGAACCAAAAAAAATAGAATTGAAAAATTGGGGTGTTATTTCATTTTTTAAAATGAGGTATTATTTCATTATGAAATAACTCCCCAAATTTGGGGCCTTATTTCATTTTAACGTTTGGGGACTTATTTCATTGGGGACTTATTGCCTGCAGCCGTATAAACTGGAACAAAAATTAAAGATATTAAAATTATTAGAATAAACGTTGAGCATTAGGAGTTTGTATTGCAGTTCAACAAAAATTTTACGAACTTCAACATGAGTTGCTCAATGGTAGCAGGCTTGCAACAAGGATGGACAAAGCATTGCTGTTTTTTGTGCAGATGGGACAGTTGAGATCGCAGTGAACATTACTTGCGTAATGACTGGGATGCAAGGGCCAATTTTGTAGTCGGAAAAGATAACGTAAAATTTCCGCCCCTAGTTCAAATGGACAAAATTATTCTCCCTCCGTTGCATATTAAGCTTGGTCTCTTCAAGAAGCTCTCTATAAAAATGAAAACTGTGGCATTTGAATTTTTAAAACGACGATTCCCACAACTTTCTGACGCCAAAATCATAGAAGGCGTATTTGTGGGTCCGCAAATCAAAAAGCTAATGAGCGACAGAGAATTTTACTCGGCACTATCAGCAGACGAGGCAAAAGCATGGGAATCATTTTGCGCAGTAGTGTCTAGTTTTCTGGGAAGCAAAAGAAGTGAGGACTATAAAAAATTGTTGATGATTTATTGGAAAACTAAAAAAAAATGGTATAATCTCAGTCTGTTTTTCATCGAGTTTTTATATTTACCAATTTTATTTTTTTTATTTTTAAAGGAGTAAATAAGTCCTTAAAAATTATTCGCTACCAAGGCAAGTGGGATCCAACAATGATGGGAGACTATTGCTGGTTCTTGTTGCGAAAACACAAAGTCTGCACAAAAAACAAAAGCGGTCTACATCATTTGAGTACTTTTATCCAACCTTGAACTGCAATAAAAACTCCTAATGCTCAACGTTTATTCTTATTTGGCTTTCTAAGATGTAATTTTTATACTGAAAAAAACTAACAAAATATACTCTCAAGAAGAGGTATGTTTATTTAATTGTGAATGTAGCGTTTATTTTTCATCCGATTTCGATGACCAAGGGCAAAAAATGTTCGTAAGAGATTACCCAATCCTGTCAATATCTCAGACCTGAGCAAGATTGGAAAAAACGTAATGAAAGGCAGCAAAAAATTAAAAATTATCAAAAATTTTTCAAAAATCTAACTTAAAAGTGCCATAACTTCGTCATTTATGGTTGGATTTACAACAACTGTCGTTTTTTTAAGAAATAATTTTACTATCTTTAATTTTTGTTCCAGTTTATAAATATCGGTGGATTAAAACCAGAGAAAATGTCATTTTTAGTAGACCTACCTTTTTTTAAATCACTAAAATTGAAAATTTCTAAATATCTTAAAAACCGTTCTACTTTTGACATATCTGAAAGCAGATATGAATTCAGCGCAAAATTTTACATTAGAATGCGATTGCTAAAAGTGCCGGATACAAAAACTTTTCAAATTTTGTGACATTGTGTTATTGTAAATACATTCCTATTTTGAATAGCAAAAAATAATTTTGTTCTTAAAAAACTTTTTTACAAAGAATTTGGGAAAATTTCCTATGGTAGGGAGTAGTCTAAAATTGAAAAGTAACGTGATGGACAATTTTTCAAAACAGACTCGTGTTCGTCACACAAAAGTCCTCTTGAATAGCCGCCACACCTTTAATAAGATGAAAAAGTTTATTGTGTGATTGTTAAAGTCTGGAGCTCATAAAGTTTGGTTCCTTTATAGTTGGACTGTGCAATATTAAGAAAGATTGATAAAACTTTGATTAACTTAACAGTCAAAGTCGAAACTAAAATTTTGGCCAGAAATCGGGGCTGGGTGTTTAGAGTCGCAAAATTCAAGCTCCAGCATTGTTTTCATTGGTGTGACCATATAATTCGAATAAAGATATCGATTCAGAGTGCTTTTGGCGATGCTTTGCAGCCATCTCATCTGATTTTGAAGCAGTATGTTTGGTATGAACGCAAGCTGCAGGTTTTCGCTGCTTGGACAATGCTGCGACCAGTGTGAAAAGGCAGTAGAAAGAGAAGTAACAACTTTTTTCATAGAAAAAGTGTACATTTTAATCATGCTCTGAAAAAAATTTGTGCGTTTTATTCGCTTTGACTTATTCGATTTTGCTGATATATTTTACGTTTTTGTATTCAAAGTACTTAACCGATTTGCGAACCTTGTTACCTTTCTGCTCATATCATGCTTGACTTTCTCAACTATTCAATTAAAAAAAAGTGGTATATTCATTTAATGAATTTTGGGTAGCAATGGCTTAAAATAGAAATTGTGTGTATATTCATTTAATGTTTATGTGAGAATTGCTTCATTAGAAAAGCAAGCTCTAAAAGCCACAATTGCTAGGATGTCAAATACTGATCGATATAATCGATCACGTTCAATTCTTCACATATTTTTATTTCAAAATCATTTACAATTCTATAGAGAGCTAAAACGTAAAAAAACTTATGAAATTTTTAGTTTCAACAATTTTACAATTTTATAGGCTTAAAAGGTTCTGAGACATAAAGGAGTATGATTATTGCTTGTTTATATTTTTTTTAAAGTATTTTGGTCGATAAGAACTAATGACAATTGACTAGCAAACCCATATTAATAAGCTAAAAAAAAGAGTTGCTAAAGTTAGTAACCCCTATCTTATCAAAAAAAAAATGAGATGGGGTATGTAAGCGGATAACTTTGACCCTTCCCTGTCAAGTGGACAAGTTGGTCAACCTTTTTTTTTCCTTTGCTTAATTAATTGAGTATAATTAGATGGAAAATGAAACCGCTTACAAGGAGTTTGTTAGTTACAGGCCACCATTAGAATCAGAATTACCTTCACCAAGCTAATTACGCCTCTACACAGATACATTACACACACACACACACCCACACAGATATCTATTAGCGCTCACCTTCCTCGGCGGCCTTCTCCTTTTCCTTGCGTCGCTGCAGCACGACCTTTTTGAAGACCACGGCCGCAGCCTCCACTGCATTCTGCAGCTCCTGCTCGCCAAGAGTGCTGGTGTGCGCGGCCGCGTTGTCCTGAATGGGGCAGGGTAAGAGAGTTGAACAGTTAAGCCTACTTGCTTTCATCTTTGGTGCCGTACTCACTTCTTCTTTGTTCGCAGAAGGCTCATGGGATTTGTCGCTGTCCGGCTGCTGCTTTGGCTCCGCCTCCGTGTTGGCTACTAAGGCGACAGGAAGTGGTGTTTTTTTCAGACGCATAGCTAAATCAGAGTTTCTATGCATAAGCTCTTGATGGAAGGAGTATACGTGCTGGGGTGTGCTACCTGTGGGACGGTTAAGGGGAGGGGTGCCAAGCATTTTGTCAATTGGGTGCCAAAACAAGCTGAAGCTACAAGGATCTACCAGGAACCGCAAAATTGGATAATTGATGTGGGTATTCAAAAGCAGGCACTACATAGGATGAATAACCAAACAGATCTTAATTAATTTAATCATTTAGGAGTTCATGCAAACGAAATATAAAGCAATGTAATTAAGAAAATGCTTTTTGGTGAGTTGGTGTCGATTAACTATACAGATTGAATTTTTATTATGGCCAACATTTAGCTGTCGCTAATGACGTTTCGAAAATATTTACAAAAAAAAACTATATAACAACAACTCAAAAATTCATTCATTTTCTATAGTTTAATTTTAATTTATCTGGGATTTTTTTTCTACTGCATCCTTTAATATTTTAATGTATTTTCGATAAGTTTCACCATGAATCTGCTTATATAAATTTTAATTTTGTACGATTAATTACGGTTCCTGGTTTCTATTGATGCGTGAGTGCAAGAAGCTTCAACCACTACTAGAAGTCAAAATAACTAGAATACTCACCATCGGCCTCTGGACGACTATTACGTCTGCGCGGCTGGGGAATCTTTGAGTTGCCACGCGACTTATCTAAAATATCAGCCAAGGGACGCGGACTTGGAATCTTGGAGCCTTCAGTTTTCTTTGGTGGCTGCAAGCAAATTAAGTGAGAAAATGTCAAAAATTGTCATTATCAAGGCCCTGTCTAAGTGGTAAGTGCCAGAAGGGTCAAAAAAATAAGTTGTTTGATGATCCCCTGTCCTAATCAGATCCGGCCATATGAGAGGGCAGAAAATGTGTAGGTGTAAGCGGGCACAAGAGACGTCAGCCGATTTACTTATTATTCTGTGCTCAATGATTCTCGCACTCATAAGTTCGGCTTGCGTCGGTGTGAAAAGAGCGAGTGGCTTCGGCTACCGGTGGCTATGGGCTGGCCGGCCCTTCGCTTATTAATATACACGAATTCGGCATGAATTGTGAAATCATGGAATGTATTTCCAGATACCTGTGTACATACCTGTGTGTCCTTTTCGGGATGTGAGAAGGAGCGACGTGTAACTGGCTTGGGGGTTGTCTTCGCTCCAGAGTCCTCCGACACAGAGCGCATTTGCTCTGGCTTTCGGCGTTCGTTCACATGATTGTCCGGTACGTTGACATTACTAACTCCCAGCCCGGCACCTGCGCCTTCTGTCTCAGCATTGGCTGCATTGGCCAGTTGAGTGTACTCCTCCGGTTGAATTGGCAGCTCCCTCGACTGACGCCGCCTCATGCGATTGTGCATGAGGGGAGTACGTGGTAGAGCGGCACCTCCATACATACCATAATAGTTGCTGACTCCACCAGTTCCACCGGAGCCCACTCCACTCATATATCCGGTGTCGGTTAGAACATTCTCCGCACTGTATATGGGACGTTGCGGCGTTTGCTTATAGCTGCCATCGTCGGATCCGTCATTGTAAATGATGCGCGGTTCACTGTTGAAGCCGGCATTGTAGTTCTTCTCAAACTGGACTTCGTCGGACTCCAGGAAACTCGTGGAGCTGTTGCCAAAATAGTCGGTATACTCTGGCTGATTCTCCAGCTCTTCGCTGACATCGGGAAATTGGTGGAACTGCTGCTTGGCCTCGCCAAATGTGCGTGAGCTGTGCTCCTCCTTGAGGCAGTCCTGTCGCACCAAACGACTGGGCGAGCGACTAGACGCCCGCGTCACTGTGGGTATCTCCGGCAGCAGGCGCCGACTCTCCACGTGAGTCTTGCCATTGGAGTACTCTTCATTGCTGTGGCTGCGCACCTTAATCATCTTAGAGTGCGGATCCCGCGAGTGGTGGATGTTGACACTCTGGCTGCTGGAGTATTGTTCGCCTGCGGCACTGGCCACACTCCCACCACTGCCCAAGTCCGCTGCACCCACAGTGGGCACATTTTGTTGCGAGAGAAACTGGCGTGGATTCTGAACGCTGGGAAAGAGAAAATTCTGCTTGGCCCGCGGCGAAATGGGCATAAACTTGGCCGGGGGGGTCGAGTGCACGGTAAGCGTGTTCCCGCTGCTGAACGCCTCTGGATTAGGCAGGGTCTGTTGACGCATAAACTCTGGGGAGCGTCTAAATTGCGGCGAGGTCTGGCGCTTGGGTGGCGACGTGGGCAGTAACTTCACGTGTTGGTCGGGATTGGGAAGCGTGGCCTGGCGCATCATACGTGGCTTGGCCTGCTGCGATTGAGGGTAGTCCATCTCATCGCTGGCCATGCTCGAGGCCTGTGATTCATAATTGAGAGGTGGCGCAGCGGCGGAGCCACAGCTGGGCTGAGCTGGCAGATTGACTGTGCTGGGCAGCAGCTTGGCGCGATGATAGGCGCTGGGTGGTTCTGGGAAGGATGTCTGCCGCATAAACGGGGGATAACGCTGCTGCTCACCCGGAGAACGTTCCGGCGAGCGACTGTAGATCCGATTGGGGGAGGTGGACATGTAAATGCTTGGCGTCGGTTGGGCTGGCAGCGTAGACTGACGGCGCACCTGCAGCCGGTGGTGTGTGGGGGTGACTTCCAGCTGAGGCTGCGTTGGCTGTAGACTTTGCTGCTGCTGCTGCTGCATATAATTGTCGCAGTCACCACCAACTCCCACTCCCTGTGCTGCTGCTGCTGTGTTCATGTGTATGATGTCGTCGCTATTGTAGGCGCTCGGATAGAGCGGAGACTTTTGCAGCTGATGCGGTGAAGTGGGGGCCGTTAGATTCACGGAATTGTAGTTGGCCAAATTGGCTCCACTACCGCTCAGATTTGGGTCGTTATTCAGGCTGCTGGGCAGCGTAGACTGGCGCAGGACTCGACGCCCCAGTTGCCACTTGCTGCTGGTGGTGGGCGTGGCACTGCCACTGTTATAGTTATGGCCGTGAAGCTGGCGCGGCTGCTGGGGCAGCTGATGTTGATGCAACGTCGGATAACTGCCCGCAGACTGCGCCTCGATAAGATGCTGCTGCTGTGGATACAAATTGTCGGCCACCGGTTGCTGTGAGTTGGAATTGTTTGGGTCGTCCTCGGGGTCTGTCAAATAAACATGTCATTCAAAGCACAATTAATTTCTTTAATTGGAAACTTACTCGATATGGTCCAAGAGCGACGTATGCTCTTTCTCAAAACATCGCTGGTGGTCAGGTGATCCACAGCACCGCAGGAGCCCAATGTGTAGGCGTCCTTTATCCACTCGCCGCTGGCAGTTTGAATCTCCCTGCAAGAGCAACAAAATTGCCATTTGAGACACCAAAAAACTTCACCGAACATTGCCAAAAAGTCAACGAGAAAGTAACGTCTGCCCGTGTCAGAGTCAGTCGGCAAACTGGCTGGCTGCCGCAAGCAGTTTGAGTGGCAGACACCAGGAAACAACAACAACAACAAATAAATTTGATGACACCAACACAAAAACAGAAATAAAATAAGTAATAAGACTATTGAAGGTGTGAGCGAGGGAGGGGGAGCACAGTGTATCCAGATATACAGAAAAAATGACAAAAGTCAACTTAAGGCAAGAGCGATACCGAGTCATTAAGAAACTTGGGGACTCGAGTGATAAAATCTCAAGATTGAGAACCAGATGTAGAAATAATCACGATCAGATGAACAATATGCAAGTTAAGACCAAAAGTCAGTTTCAGTCAAAAATCTGTTTTGAAATGGTAACAGTAGTGGTGCCATCTATTACAAGTTTTGAAAATCAATTAGTGACGCCATCTATTGATCAAGTTACTGCAAGACCAGAGCACATTACAGTCGGGGATGACCCACTTTCTTACTTGTTTTTTTTTTAAGAAAAACATAACTCGAAGATTCCAGAACTGCTGAAAATTACTTTCGCCACAGTATTGCGTGTCATTAGAAACACTATGACTGTGCTGTTAGAAAAAGAGTTTTTATATAGGAAGTAAGATCCCAAGTAGAGCGACTTGAAAGTTTAGGAAATATTATAAGTAATGTTTTTGTTCCGATGAAAGCATCCCCTCACCCAAGGCATACTAATCAAGGTAGGCTTACTCGCTCTCTCAGAACTCCGTATATTTGTGTCAAGGAGTGCAAGAGCGAGAGAGTAATATATTTCAGTACAAAGCCTACTAAGCTACTAAGTAAAACACAAAAAATTTGTCCGCGGAGATGCTTTGCTTACAACAGTTGCTTACTGACAGAAATTTAACAAGTTGTCAAGAGAGAGAGAGAATGAGTGAGCCTACCTTGTTTAGTATGCCTTGCCCCTCACCAAAGTTCCTTGTGGAATCCATTTGGTCTCTTCGTAATACAATTTCCACAAATTTCAAATTATTAAAAAAAATTCTAAAGCTTGTCAAGAAGAATTGGTGTGCTAACCAGCTCTGATCTACTTCATCGACCGCTGGCTAGCGACTGAAAAGCTGTTTGCTCTCTTGACACAAGCCTCGTGTCGGTGTGAATTGTGGAATGTGTTCGGTCCCTGCGGGCCAGGCGTGGCAATCTTTGCTTCAAAAGATCGATATTATCCTAACAATTACAATTACAAATACAACTATTTCCTAATTTAGTTAAATAATTGCAAAAATAATTGAATTTTTAATTATCAAAATAATTGTAGTAATTTCGGTAATTAACTTTTTTTTTGTAATTTAAACTTGCAAGCTAGATTATTACAATTATTTTGAATTACCAAAAAAATGTAAGTACAATATTTGGTAAACTTATTAAAGTTATTATAATGGTAACTAAATTTTATATTTAGAAATTATTGTAATTATAATTGTAAAGTTTTGATTACTTAAAAATTGCAATCGTTATTCTAATGTAATTTTCGAATTTCAGCTTTGCTTCCAACCCAACGAATAACATTAGATACAGTTTCTTCTTTATTATGATTTATTTGTCTTATTAAAGTTCGATAAGCAACAAGTTTAAAAGGCAGTAGAAAACTTGCAGTAAATATTTCCACACACTGTGCATCGTATGTTAGTGGGGGGATGAACTCTTTAGAAGCCGAAGATTGTCAGGCGTTGACTTATGAAAAATTCCAATCAAAGACAGCAGCAGCCAACAATCGATTAACGCCTTCTTCCACTGGCACCATTTGAGGCTGGGCTCATCATCACCAGCTGCACCAGCCGTGGCCACTGGAGGAGTGCGTCATTCACTTTGACAGTTGGCTGCGTTTAAATGGCATTAAATTGCAGGCACCTGTAGGCGACTTGGTTGATTCTTGGCTGGGACATTTACATAGTTGCCCTGCAGCTGCTGCTGTTGTCTTGGCCAAGATTTAATTAGACAAGTGTGTCTGTCTCTCGCCTTGCGTATTTCGTTTATTTTTTGGGGCTTGGCAATTAACACTGAACTCTCTGCGGAGCGTGTGGGGGTCGCAAGTATCATTGAGTTGCTGCTGTGACAACACAGGGCGGATGTGTAATATTCGTGTGTTAGTTTTTAAGCTGATACAAGCACGCACCATAGCCATAGCAATTCATCCAACAGGTAATACTTGAAATAACCTTTCGAAAAATTTTGATTAAGTTCTTTTACGTGTGCTCAAGAGACAATTTCCTTGAATTTCAGTCCTTGCTCTCGACTTGCGTGCAATTTTGTTCTCACTAGTTGTGCTTCATAGACGGAGAAGCTGACATTTCCAGGAAATTGAAGTGTTAGCAAAGCTGACTTTGTGACTTATTTACAACTATCTTTGTAATCGACGACACTTGGGTACGTCCTTTGCATGGTGTAGATTTGTTTCTTATGAATTTTGAACTGGCTGCAAATTCATTCGAGCTTTTGAGTTGGAAAAGAATTAAACTAAATATTTCCAACCTAGACATCAATTTACCAATCTTACAGAATTCCATAATACCAGCCAACTGACCAAATTTCAAGTTGAAAGTCTGAATGGTTCCACGTCTATTCAACACAAAACAATTTCAACACGTCAATTCAAAACAGTCTTAAAAAAAAAGTCAACACACGTCTATAAGTCATTTCACCCAACACAACAATTTAACACTTCGTCAATTTAATTCAAACCAAATTTAAATTAATTTTATTGTTTCGTGTTGAATTGACGTGTTGAAATTGTTTTGTGTTCAATTAACGTGTGTTGAATTGTTGTGTTGGGTGAAATGACTTAGTGTTGTATTGACGTGTGTTGAAATTGTTTTGTGAAGACTTTGTTTTGTGTTGAATTGACAGTTTTTTGAATTGTGTTGTTGGGTGAAATGACTGTGTGTTTTATAGACGTTTCACCGTCTAAATAACTTCTGAGATATGACTCTAAGGCATTTTTGAACCGTTTGAGACACAGCCTCTGACTCTTTTGTGATGGACATGAAGATAAATTTGTCAGGGTTACGCCCCTAAGCTTTATAGAAATTAGATAAAAGTGTTTATTAACAAATAGAAAGGGCATCCATTGTTAGAAACTTAAATTGTAAAGCGAAACGTCTAAACATACAATCCTTTTCTTAGTGGATTTTCAACTGAGAGCCTATCGAAATTTGCCCCAAAGAGAAGATTTACAAGAAATCCATTGGTGGTTAACTCCATTGTGGCAAGGAAGGGCCCTTAGGGAATTAATAAGGTGAGGCCGAGCCAGACAGCGCTCTCTCTGTTTGTAGGGCCAAAGGGCCAGATAAATCTAGAAGCGTGCGTCAATACACATACACAAGCAAAAACATTCGGCTCAAATTATTCAAACATTATCGTCTCAAAATTATTGTCGACATGGGAAAACGCGGTGGTTAAAGGCAGACACATTTACTCAAATAACTCAGAGAGTCATGTTAAATTTTTTATACATCAAGTACTGCGTAGCGCAGAGCCAAATGTGATCTGCATTATGCATACATATATAGGTGTAAGTGAACAAGATAATAGATCAAGACGTCAATGACGACTATGATATGTTCTTAACCTATCACTCTAATTCGTTTTGCAAAGCGCATATATGCGTATAAAAGATTTTGCTAAATTGTTAACCGAATAGATCCCCATCCTTTGGGATAACTTGCTGGTACCGCTTTGTTGCGTACTTCCAGTTTCCCTGTCCACCGTGCTGCTTGTACTGGCCCACCGGCGGGTGGCTTTGGTCCTATCACCCTTAAAACATCTTTATATAGTTGATTGGTACGTTTTCAATAGCTTTGTAAGATGGACGCTTCGTGCTCAATAAAAAAATGTCTTACCACATAAATATATTAACGATCTTAGAATGAATCAAGCTTTCAACCAAAATCTAAAGTTCGATTAATTAAGGAAATTTCCTTGATTTAGGGAAAAAAATTATAAAAGCAGCTTTAAAGAGTTCAAAACTTTTGGAAATGTTGTCATGGTATAAAAGAAAAATTTGTGCAAAAACACACATCCAATTCCTGTTGAAATTCAAAGCACTTAGCATTGTTTCACCAATTCCCACAAAAAATAAAAAAGACCAACTCATTTACATCCTTCAATTCAGATGGCTTTGAGTTGGCCAACTGCAGAAGCATCACCAGCAGTCAGCCGTATTGAAATTACATGCAAAGCCCCTAGACAAACACGTGCATAGAAAGTATCTCCCCAAAACGATGCGAGAACCTGCAGTTGATGCCTTAACGCACACAAAAAAAGGAATTAGTTATTAGGGGGAAAACTTTGAAATTCAATTTGCCCGTTTTTTGATTACAAAGTGGTCAGAAATGTTTTCCTCAGCGAAACCACCCGAAAGTGCAACAAAAGCAACCAGCAGAAACAAAAAAAATGTCACATGAACGCTTTTATAACATTTTGGGTCATCTGAAGCCCGTGGAAATTGAAACAAGGCAACGAAACATTTTGCAAATTGTGGAAGCAAGTGCTATCCTTATCAGCTTTACACACAATATAAATATTTTTTGATATATTCTGTTACATGGTGGAAAACATTACTAACAAAAAAATGTGGTTTTTATTTTTCTATTTCAGGCTGGCCCATTGTTTGTTTCTGCACTCTGTCTTAAGCTCAACAGCTTTCGAAATATACACTCCAGGGCTTCAAATATCAGTTTCACAAAGTAACAGAAAGAGTACCTCAAAATTAGATTGCAACAATGAAAATGCAGCGTTTGCACTTTGTATGGAGATGCCACAAAAATAAACGAGTGAGGGAGTCACATGTAAGCATGCTACAGTTGAGGTGAAAAGAATGTTTGATACCAGCTAAAATGGCATTCTTAGCTAAGGAAAAGTGAAGGATTGAACGACAATGCAAAGGAGTTAAAAGCAATTTGGCAAATTCTAGAATTAAATTAATAAAGCTAAGAAATATTTAAAGACAAAAAAAAAACGAGAAGGCCAAGCTAACTTCGTCTTTGCCGAAGTTTTAATACCCCTTGCAAATGTTTTAATACATCAGAGTTTACGAAAGTCAGCATTAAAACAAACAATTTTTTTAAGTTAAACCTACTTTTCGACCGATAGTTCCTATGGCAGCTATAAGATATTGTAATCCGATCCGGTCGGTTCCGACATATTAGCAGTGTGCAGTAAAAAGAAGACTCTGTGCAAAGTTTCAGCTCGATAGTCTTAAAACTGAGAGACTAGCTTGCGTAGAAACAGACAGACAGACGGACAGACAGACAGACAGAGGGACGGACAAAGCTTAATCGACTCAGCTTGTCGCCCTGATCAAGAACATATACAGTTTATAGGGTCGGAAATTAATAGTCAGTAGTAGTAATAGACAGTAGTTAGTCACCAACTTCCGCTTGTCACGTGAAGTTTCGTTGGAAAGCTTAAACGATTCATAAATGCGTAAATTGCAGTCGAGTCAAAATAAAAACAAACAGCGAATAGCCTAATCCAGTTGGATTAAATCTTATGGCACTATACTAAACACATCGATAGCTTTTAAAATATGTTGACAGTATTTCAAAATAAAGAAGTTAGAATTTCACAAACACCCAAAAAAAGTACATACATATCGATCACTTCAATACTGGCATAACTAAAAAAATGCGATTTTTATACCCTTGGAGAGGGTATATTAAAATTGTCCAGATGTTTGTAACGCAGGGAAGGAAGCATCTCCGACCACATAAAGTATATATATTCTTGATCAGCATGACGAGCTGAGTTGATATAGCCATGTCCGTCTGTCCGTCCGTCTGTCCGTCTGTCCGTCCGTCTGTTTCTATGCTATCTCCTCCGTCAGTTTTAAAGCTATCTTAACCAAACTTTTCACAAAGTCTTTTGGTATAAATACGCTGCACATTTGTCGGAACCGGCCGGATCGGATGACTATAGCATATAGCTGCCATAGGAACAATCGGTTGAAAAACTAGTTTTAGTGAGAAAAACTTTTTTGTTTTTAGTGCTATCGCTCCCAACGCTTGTATTTATAAGTTTTCAATGATTTCACATAATTTCACCAAGTCTTGTCGAAATCGGACAACTATATAGTATAGCTGCCATACAAAAGTTAAGTCTGAAAAAAAGTCTCATTGAGAAAAACTTTTTTGTTTTCAAAGATATCGCTCCCAACGCTCGTATTTATAAGTTTTCAATGATTTCACATTATTTCACCGAAACTTGTCGAAATCGGACTTCTATATAGTATAGCTGCCATACAAAAGTAAGGTCTGAAAAAAAGTCTCATTGAGAAAGACATTTTTGTTTTCAAAGATATCGCTCCCAACGCTCGTATTTATAAGTTTTCAATGATTTTACATAATTTCAACAAGATTTTTTCGAAATCGGAGAACTATATAGTGCCATACAAACTGACAGGCATATATCAAGCTCCAAGGGTATATAAACTTCGGTCGAGCCGAAGTTAACTCTATTCCCCATTTTGACTTAATGATGCATAAATGTTCGCTGTGTTGTGTACTATATTATGTAATCATTTTTCGTATTGATATCTCTTCTCCTTTCCGTGTGATATGAGAATATGTCGCAATATCGTTTTACAGGTTTATTTTCATGTTAATGTAAGAACGTCATATCTCCGTCATATCTCAAAACAGTCTTAAAAAAAAAGTCAACACACGTCTATAAGTCATTTCACCCAACACAACAATTTAACACTTCGTCAATTTAATTCAAACCAAATTTAAATTAATTTTATTGTTTCGTGTTGAATTGACGTGTTGAAATTGTTTTGTGTTCAATTAACGTGTGTTGAATTGTTGTGTTGGGTGAAATGACTTAGTGTTGTATTGACGTGTGTTGAAATTGTTTTGTGAAGACTTTGTTTTGTGTTGAATTGACGGATTATTGAATTGTGTTGTTGGGTGAAATGACTGTGTGTTTTATAGACGTGTCACCATCTAAATAACTTCTGAGATATGAGCTGAGAGCCTATCGAAATTATGCCCCTCAAGCAGAGAAGATTTAACATAGAAGCAGAATTTGAAGCGCCTCACTTTCTTGAGTGATTTTAACTCCATTGTGGCAAAGAGATACTCCATTGGGCCCTTAGGGGAATTAATAAGGTGAGGCCGAGCCAGACAGCGCTCTCTCTGTTTGTAGGGCCAAAGGGCCAGATAAATCTAGAAGCGTGCGTCAATACACAAGCAAAAACATTCGGCCGTCTCAAAATTATTGTCGACATGGGAAAACGCGGTGGTTAAAGGCAGACACATTTACTCAAATAACTCAGAGAGTCATGTTAAATTTTTTATACATCAAGTACTGCGTAGCGCAGAGCCAAATTTGATTTGCATTATGCATACATATATAGGTGTAAGTGAACACGATAATAGATCAAGACGTCGATGACGACAATGATATGTTCTTAACCTATCACTCTAATTCGTCTTGCAAAGCGCATATATGCGAATAAAAGATTTTGCTAAATTGTTAACCGAATAGATCCCCTTTCTTTGGGATAACTTGCTGGTACCGCTTTGTTGCGTACTTTCAGTTTCCCTGTCCACCGTGCTGCTTGCACTGGCCCACCGGCGGGTGGCTTCGGTCCTATCACCCTTAAAACATCTTCATATAGTTGTTTGGTACGTTTTCAATAGCTTTGTAATATGGACGCTTCGTTCTCAATAAAAAATGTCTTATTTGCTTACCAAAGAAATATATCAACCATCTTAGAATGAATCAAGCTTTTAACCAAAATCTAAAGTTCGATTAATTAAGGAAAATTCCTTGATTTAGATTTATTGAGTGAGAGAGAAACATTATAAAAGCAGCTTTAAAGAGTTCAAAACTTTTGGAAATGCTGCCAGGGTATAAAATAAAAATTTGTGCAAAAACCCACATCCAATTCCTGTTGAAATTCAAAGCACTTAGCATTGTTTCACCAATTCCCACAAAAAATAAAAAAGACCAACTCATTTACATCCTTCAATTCAGATGGCTTTGAGTTGGCCAACTGCAGAAGCATCACCAGCAGTCAGCCGTATTGAAATTACATGCAAAGCCCCTAGACAAACACGTGCATAGAAAGTATCTCCCCAAAACGATGCGAGAACCTGCAGTTGATGCCTTAACGCACACAAAAAAAGGAATTAGTTATTAGGGGGAAAACTTTGAAATTCAATTTGCCCGTTTTTGATTACAAAGTGGTCAGAAATGTTTTCACTCCAGCGAAACCACCCGAAAGTGCAACAAAAGCAACCAGCAGAAACAAAAAAAATGTCACATGAACGCTTTATATAACATTTTGGGTCATCTGAAGCCCGTGGAAATTGAAACAAGGCAACGAAACATTTTGCAAATTGTGGAAGCAAGTGCTATCCTTATCAGCTTTACACACAATATAAATATTTTTTGATATATTCTGTTACATGGTGGAAAACATTACTAACAAAAAAATGTGGTTTTTATTTTTCTATTTCAGGCTGGCCCATTGTTTGTTTCTGCACTCTGTCTTAAGCTCAACAGCTTTCGAAATATACACTCCAGGGCTTCAAATATCAGTTTCACAAAGTAACAGAAAGAGTACCTCAAAATTAGATTGCAACAATGAAAATGCAGCGTTTGCACTTTGTATGGAGATGCGCACAAAAATAAACGAGTGAGGGAGTCACATGTAAGCATGCTACAGTTGAGGTGAAAAGAATGTTTGATACCAGCTAAAATGGCATTCTTAGCTAAGGAAAAGTGAAGGATTGAACGACAATGCAAAGGAGTTAAAAGCAATTTGGCAAATTCTAGAATTAAATTAATAAAGCTAAGAAATATTTAAAGACAAAAAAAAAACGAGAAGGCCAAGCTAACTTCGTCTTTGCCGAAGTTTTAATACCCTTGCAAATGTTTTAATACATCAGAGTTTACGAAAGTCAGCATTAAAACAAACAATTTTTTTAAGTTAAACCTACTTTTCGACCGATAGTTCCTATGGCAGCTATAAGATATAGTCATCCGATCCGGTCGGTTCCGATATTAGCAGTGTGCAGTAAAAAGAAGACTCTGTGCAAAGTTTCAGCTCGATAGTCTTAAAACTGAGAGACTAGTTTGCGTAGAAACAGACAGACAGACGGACAGACAGACAGACAGAGGGACGGACAAAGCTTAATCGACTCAGCTTGTCGCCCTGATCAAGAACATATACAGTTTATAGGGTCGGAAATTAATAGTCAGTAGTAGTAATAGACAGTAGTTAGTCACCAACTTCCGCTTGTCACGTGAAGTTTCGTTGGAAAGCTTAAACGATTCATAAATGCGTAAATTGCAGTCGAGTCAAAATAAAAACAAACAGCGAATAGCCTAATCCAGTTGGATTAAATCTTATGGCACATACTAAACACATCGATAGCTTTTAAAATATGTTGACAGTATTTCAAAATAAAGAAGTTAGAATTTCACAAACACCCAAAAAAAGTACATACATATCGATCACTTCAATACTGGCATAACTAAAAAAATGCGATTTTTATACCCTTGGAGAGGGTATATTAAAATT
This sequence comes from Lordiphosa clarofinis, assembly GCA_018904275.1. Classification (NCBI taxonomy): domain Eukaryota; kingdom Metazoa; phylum Arthropoda; class Insecta; order Diptera; family Drosophilidae; genus Lordiphosa; species Lordiphosa clarofinis. Next base: position 960,631 of record JAEIGQ010000122.1, on the reverse strand, counting down.
GTCCAGATGTTTGTAACGCAGGGAAGGAAGCATCTCCGACCACATAAAGTATATATATTCTTGATCAGCATGACGAGCTGAGTTGATATAGCCATGTCCGTCTGTCCGTCCGTCTGTCCGTCTGTCCGTCCGTCTGTTTCTATGCTATCTCCTCCGTCAGTTTTAAAGCTATCTTAACCAAACTTTTCACAAAGTCTTTTGGTATAAATACGCTGCACATTTGTCGGAACCGGCCGGATCGGATGACTATAGCATATAGCTGCCATAGGAACAATCGGTTGAAAAACTAGTTTTAGTGAGAAAAACTTTTTTGTTTTTAGTGCTATCGCTCCCAACGCTCGTATTTATAAGTTTTTAGTGATTTCACATAATTTCACCAAGCCATGTCGAAATCGGACAACTATATAGTATAGCTGCCATACAAAAGTTAGGTCTGAAAAAAAGTCATAGTGAGAAAAACTTTTTTGTTTTCAATGTTATCGCTCCCAACGCTCGTATTTATAAGTTTTCAATGATTTTACATTATTTCACCGAAACTTGTCGAAATCGGACTTCTATATAGTATAGCTGCCATACAAAAGTAAGGTCTGAAAAAAAGTCTCATTGAGAAAGACATTTTTGTTTTCAAAGATATCGCTCCCAACGCTCGTATTTATAAGTTTTCAATGATTTTACATAATTTCAACAAGATTTTTCGAAATCGGAGAACTATATAGTGCCATACAAACTGACAGGCATATATCAAGCTCCAAGGGTATATAAACTTCGGTCGAGCCGAAGTTAGCTTGCCTCTATTTTTGACTTAATGATGCATAAATGTTCGCTGTGTTGTGTACTATATTATGTAATCATTTTCGTATTGATATCTCTTCTCCTTTCCGTGTGATATGAGAATATGTCGCAATATCGTTTTACAGGTTTATTTTCATGTTAATGTAAGAACGTCATATCTCCGATGTCCCGCAGTCGATATTGACCTAACAAACTTCGGCTTCAGTTTTAACATTACATTTTCAAGTTTTATTAATAAGCAATTTGAATTAATAATATTTTACCTAATGAACTTGAAACTAAAAGAACCATTTTTTCTGCGTTAAGTCTATTGACAACTTTCAACGTGTTTTTCTTAAAATGGATTATTTTGAGTTATGCTAGCCAAAGAATTTCAATGGAACTGTTGCGCTCAAATAATATTTTGGACTAAGCTGGTTTGCTAAGAGCGCGAGAGAGAATAAGCAAGCGAGGGATCACACTCACACAAATTAGTTATGTGTGTATTACATATATGCCATTGCTCTCTGAGACAGATGACAGCTGCTACATGTGTTAGAGTGAGGTGGAGGGTAAAGAGTGAAGAGCGGTGGAAGATGGGAAAGAGGTCGGGAAAAGAGTGGTGAGCGGGTGAAAAAGGGGTGGGAAAAAAACGGGAAAGCCAATTTGAATTGATTTATAATTGAAAATTCACTATCTGCCATGGTTTTCACTAAGTGAAGTCGAATTTTTTACATGTTCTCTTCTCTATTCCACAATCAAGGAAATCCGTATCAAACCTACAGTTTCTACTTACTCTTTCCACGACTGACTCAAGTTAAAACGTATTAATCTGATAAGCCAAATCAATTTTATGCAACAGCATATGTAACGAATACGAATTCGACAATTTTTGTCGAAAGTGAAAACTGGAACAGGCCTGTATGTCTTGGTTTGTCTGTACAGTCTGTTTCAAGGGCCTCCCTGACAGCGATCTTTCGTGTTGTATCCACTGTGGGCTTATGGGCTCCGTTTTTAGGAGACCCGAAATATCTTACTGGTTATTGTATAGCGTTCTATGATAAAATAGGAAAGGTTCTTTTTGATAAGATTTTTTGGAGATAAATGACAAGTCTAAATGCAGCTTAAGAAAAAGACGAAACAACGAATAAAAATACAACAATGAGTTAAAAATATTCAGATTGAAAACACTTAAATTAACAATTAATGTTTGAATAAACACCTTGGTATGTGCAGTTAGTTGTTAGTTGATTGTGTGCATGAGTGACTGTGTCGAGACTTACAGTGAGTCAGTGTGGCTGAGAAAGACTTACATTTGCTTGTAGCATACCACACACACCCAATCCGTGGTGCGCGAGGTAAACTCTCGACAGGCTTTGCACACGCGCAACTTGCACACTCGACAGGGGGCACCTCGATTGGTGATGCGGCCCAGTTCGGTGGTGCAGCGAGCACAGTGGCGACTTAAGTCGTGGTGTAGGTTATGGTTGTTATGTTGTTCGAGCTGTTTTTGTTGTTGTTGCTGCATTGTATGCCGTTGTGGTTGCTGTTGTTGTTGTTGTTGATGTTGATGTTGTGTGGCTTCGTGTGGCTGCGCTCCACCAACGATCTTAGCCGTACCCTTGAGCCTTAGCGAATACAATTCAGCGCGCAAGAGCCTGTTGTTGTTGTGGTTGTTGTAGTGAGGATGGCAGTTGTTGTTGTTTGGGGGTGGTGGGTACAATTTAAGGGGTGATTCGGAGATGGAGACATAACATAATTACGAAACAGACGCATACAAAAATTTTAAGTAGATTGTTAGTAGAAAAACAAACACATAACAAATATTTTGTCGACATGACATTTTGTTATAGCAGGTGACGTTAGTGACAAGTGGCAAGAGGCAAGAGACAAGAAAGCATAAGCAATAGTTAGAAGCGTGTGTGTGTGGGTGGGTGTGTGTGCGTGATGGATGTAAAGTCATTTGATGAAAAGAGACAAAGAAAAAAGAACACACATAAGATGGTTATTAGTCAATTTAGTAGCAATTAGATCGATTTGAAATTCAATTCATTTATTTAACTATAAATTTGTAGTTGCAAATTAAATGTACATTTATGCAATTTCAATAGGAGTGGCCAATGGTATTTTTGTTAACTGAATAAAGGCAATTGAAGACAAGGCGATGCAAAACATAAATTGCGTGAATCAGACGATTTAATTGAACAAGATATACGTTTTTGTCATGTGCGGAATTAAAAGATCTCGTAAAGTGTTTAAAAACTAAAATACTTATTATATTGAAGAAAGAATTTTTTAAGATTGGAGCCTAATTTTAAAACATAATCAATTTAGTCATGGTGTCACTAAGCCACTCATTCAAATTGTTTCAAAATCACTTTAACTCACAATATCTTTACTACACAACAAGTATATCAAAGTGTTGGTGGTAGTTCAAAATTAAATTAGTGTGCTCAACACGAAAGTATTTTCAAAAATAGTTCATTACGACGATATTTTTATTGATTTAAAATTAAAGTTGCTTAATAACTCTTTTTTGATCCAATTTAGAAGCGTTTTGTTTTTTTTGTTCGTTTGGCATTTTAAGATACTTTTTTATTGGATTTAAAGCAATTATTAATCTCAACAAGAAAATGGCATTAGCAGCCAATTAGAACAAGAAGCAATTTGGCCGACCCAATTTTACTTAATACTCAATTGCCCAATAAAATTTGAACAAATTGCATAACTAATTTTTTATGCAATTTCATAATTTAAATTGCACCATGACAAATTAAGCTTGGAAAAATTAGTTTGAAATATTAAGTTAAATTTTTTGCAACGATGTTTCACACTCAAAAAAAAAAACCCAAGATCTTTGTGTTTTTATCAATAACAAACTGTGTCATTAGTTCAGATAGTATGGAAATTTTTTATTCAAGTAAAAATTCTTATATTAAGTAAGACTTTTTTACTCCCGAAATACTTGATTCAAGACTGTTTCGGAATTAATTAAATTATTTTCGACTTCTATTAAATCTTATTATGCCAAGAAAATTTGTATCAATATCAAATTGAAACACGTTGAAGCCATAACTAGTATCATTTTAGTTGTAGTATAACATTAAAACTAAGAATATTAATTTGATGCGCGGAAGTATGAACTTGATAAGTATTTGTATCTTCTTGTAATATGCAGATTAACATCTAAGACATCTTTCTTTCTTTTTTATACCTTTGGAGAGGGTATATTAAAATTGTCCGGATGTTTGTAAGGAATCATCTCCGACCACTTAAAGTATATATATTCTTGATCAGCGTGACGAGCTGAGTTGAAATAGCCATGTCCGTCTGTCCGTCCGTCTGTCCGTCCGTCCGTCTGTTTCTATGCTATCTCCTCCGTCAGTTTTAAAGCTATCTTAACCAAACTTTGCACGAAGTCTTTTGGTACAAATACGCTGCACATTTGCCGGAACCGGCCGGATCAGATGACTATAGCATATAGCTGCCATAGGAACGATCGGTCGAAAAACTAGTTTTAGTGAGAAAAACTTTTTTGTTTTCAATACTATCGCTCTCAACGCTCGTATTTATAAGTTTTCAATGATTTTATATAATTTCAACAAGATTTGTCGAAATCGGATTACTATATAGTATAGCTGCCATACAAAAGTTGGGTCTGAAAAAAAGTCTTAGTGGGAAAAACTTTTTTGTTTTCAATGTTATCGCTCCCAACGCTTGTATTTATAAGATTTCAATGATTTTACATAATTTCAACAAGATTTGTCTAAATCGGAAAACTATATAGTAAAGCTGTCATACAAACTGTCAGGCACATATCAAGTTCCAAGGGTATATAAACTTCGGTCGAGCCGAAGTTAGCTTGCCTCTATTTTTTTTAAATGCTGTTCAAATCCTCTATATCCTGAATTTTGCATAAAAAATTTAAAAAATTGAATTTATATTCAACAACAACGTTTCGCATCTCAAAGCTTACTTCTACGAAAAATTGAAATAAATAAGGGAAAATTGAAACTTAATGTGGCAACTTTAAATCCACGGCTCAAGTATTAAACCTTGAAATTACAAATTTTGATTTTTTACTACGGTAACTAGAAAGTATTACAAATATTTTGCGCACTGAGAGACAGAACGTTCTAATGAACATAAACAAAATTAACTCTCACACAGGACTTATGTCAAGCCACAATGTTGCTGTGGCTGTTTCAGCGCCTTGCAAGATTACGTTTGATTTGAGAAGGCTGTAGAAAAGGCGTTTTCACGTTTTTAACTCAAAGTCTCTAAAGGCGCACAGTGGCCGGTTTCGCAAATTTAGCGTTGCAAAAATCAAAAATTGATGGTCCAGTTTTTTGACCGCTTTAATTTAATTTAATAAAGGGAACCCCAGATAGCCCGAAAGTGTTTAGTTTTTTGAATTTGGTCATTTATTTTGGATTTTCCAGTGGTTCAAAGTTGAACAATTTTTCAAACTGAAAAATTTTTGTATTTTTTTGGTTTCAAATGTTAAATTTGGGAACGTATAAAAACCAAACGGAAGTTCCGATTGCAAAAAGGTTTTTTGCTTATTAAAGATGCATCAATTCTAAAGAAAAATGAACAAGACTATTTAATTTTTTTTTTTAGTTTTTGAGTTATTGTCGTTTTACTAAAGTACTACTTTTGTACCTCATTTTCCCACTTTGGTGGACTGCGAAAAGTACAGTCACGCTAGTTCACGTTTCTAGAGTGAACATTTTTTTAAAATACATATTTCTAAATAAAAATATATTTATTTGGTCTTGCGCATAGCTGCGCCTTGCGAGCATGAGCGACTTGAACATATTAAAATGCATGAATAATCTACGTATTTAGGTGAAATCAAGCGGAGTGCCGGTTTTGGGTAGCAAAAATCGTAACTTTTGAATGGAAAGAGATATTTGAAATATTCCAAAGGAAATGTGGTAGAGAATTTCAGTAGCTTTCAAAAAAGCTTAAGTTTATTATTGTAGTATTGTAGTATTGTAGTATTGTATTATTATCAACTGGGTGTTCCAGGATTGGCCGTCAAACTGCAAATTGGATAAACTAAAAAGGTTGCAAGAAATAAGAAAATCATTTTAACTTTTTTTTTTAAAGCGATTTATTAAAAATATAATTGTTAAACTACTTAAAACTAACAAAATTTAATAAATAGTTAACTTTTAATTAGTAAAAATATTTATTTAAAAAAAAAATAATTTATTACTAAAAATAATTTTTTTCATACATAATAAATATTTTTTGTAATTAAAAATTAGTTTCTGGTCAAATTTTGTTGATTTTAATTAGTTTAACAACATCGTTTTTATTAAATCGTTAAAAAAATGAATATGTTTTTTTCATCGCATGCGATATTTGCAACCTTTTAAACTTTTCACTTTGACAGTCGACACTGAGTCACCCGGTAGACCTACAATGAAATCCTTACGCTCATATTAAAGTTTCAGAAATTTTTTATAATCCCTTTGAAACTTTTAAAAAATCTCTTACCGTTCAAAAGTTACGATTTTTGCAACTCTAAATTCGCGAAACCGGCCACTGTGAGGCGTAAATGAATGCGTTCCAGCAAAAAATACAAAAAAAATAAATTTTGAAAGAGTTAAATTAATTATAATGGCAGTTTGTAAGGAACTGAATTTATAATACAAACATGACAAGATATAATCAAAGACCAATGCTGCTATTTTTTTGGTGGCGACGAAAGTTGCGCTCTCTCCGCTCACACAAAGTTGAGAGCGTAAAAATTCTAAAAATAGAATTTACTTGCTTGTGTGAGTAATGTTTGAGAATACGTGTGCACAATTACAGTCATAGCTGTCGCTGTATGCGTACAAAAAGCGGCTGGCTCTCTCTCTGGCTTCTGGACAAAATTTCAAGAAAGGCAAAAGCCAGAAGAAAAGCCACGCCAAAAAAATCGTGTGCAAAAAAATCGTATGGCGTTACTCATCTTCATATTCTAATGTCTTTGATATAATGTTGACTTAATAAAAGCAAGTATCAAAATTATACTAAAAGTTGGATACTTTCAGTGTTAGAAGCAGGAGAGAAATTAAAAAAAAGATTTGACTTCAAATAATTCTCATTTTTCTTTGTCCTTTTTGGAGCTAACATAGTAAATCTATTCCAATCAATTTTGTACTTGAACAAAGTACGATCTTTTCTTAAATTTTTCGGCTAACTGTAAGTATGAAAAGACTTTGACTTAGGAACGTTTGTACCAATTTTAGCAGTCGTTTTGCAATTAAAGAATGTTCATACAAGAGCAATACATACTTGAAATAATGAATAAATTCTATCCCGATCGACCCAATGTCATTTTTTTCCCTGCCAATCTGGTTTTCTGAGTGAATATAAATCTAGCATGTTTATTTTCGGAAGCAAACAGATCTATGAGGTTTTTGAAAAAATCTTCAAGCACATTCTCTTTAGGGACTAAAAAGTTTCAAACTTTGATTCTTACGATTTCTTATTTCTTAACGGTTTTCTCGACTTATTGTCAAGCCTTTTCTAGTTCAATTGTTATTTGATTTCATAGCAGCCCAATACAGTACTGAACTGATAGACTCTTTCAAGGCTTCTATACTTCGATTGGGCATATATAGTAATTTTGCTGTCAATCCTTATCAGTTTATCCATCAAACTCTTCTCCCATTAATCAAACCCTCACATCATTTAATTAAGACTCAAATTTGACAAGGCTCTTTAATTAAACTGCTTTGAAAAGCGCCTCCCCATTGGGTGCGAATTATGCAAATGTCGAACGTGTAAGCAAAAGTGAACATTCTAATTAAATCCACAATAAAATGTTACGTCCATTGGTAGTTGGCAAACAAATGAAGCTTCAGGGGAAGCTGCCTGTGGTTCTTCCGTGGCAGGCTGTTTAATATTAACGCGCAGCTGGCAGGCAAGAGCCATAAAACAAGCGGCTCAGCAGAATTGCTGATAAACAAAGCAAACACAAGCAGTTCCTTTTCCTCATATACATATGTGTGAGTGAGTGTGTGTGTTGGTGCGGTTAAGGCATGTGTCAGTGAAAGAGTCACGCAGCGCACATAAAAATCCAAACAGGATTTTTGTTTCCGTGTAAATTATGTCAGCACCCAAAAAGCGCCAGCAACAAATTTTTTAATTATATTTTTATCTACATTGGAGCATCGAGTCTGAGTCTGAGTCTGAGGTTGTGTGTGTGTGCGAGTGCGTGTGGATTATATTAGCGTCACAGCCGTAAAAAAGTAACGACAGAAATAGAAGTTGGCTGAGCGCTACCAAAAACCGAGCTCAAGCTGTTGCATACTTTAGGACTGAACACACACGCACACCTGCAGAGAACTACCAACTAACCGCAAGACCAGTCTGGGGAACATGTTTTATTAGCCTTGTTAACAAACAAGAGAGTCAGAAGAGTACACACACGCAGACCCCAGAGCAATACACTGAGAAAATATAAACCACCAACATTGATTCCCATCTAAAAATTTCAAATTAATACACATTAAATAGAAGTCGATTTTCACCGTGTAGCATTAGGTCCAACTTTTTGTTTATTGCTTCATCAGTTGGGGGTTACGGGGCCACAACTGAACTCTGTTGTGTTCGTGTGTTTAAGTGCTGTTCAACCACAACTACTTACTTGCGTTGTGAATTAATAATCGTAACTAGCTAGCAACAATGGGTTGCCCCAAAGTGCTAAACTGAGTGGCCATAAATTTTCTGGCCACTAAAAAGGATAAAAAAGTTTCTAGTACAAAATAATGATTAGGAAAATTCTAAGTCGGCCTAAGCAAACAGCTTTACGCATGTTTCTGATTGTCCTGCATGGTTTATGCAAATAACCAACTAATTAGGCTGATTTGAATCAGCTGTGACCTTGCTGGTTAATTCCCAGGGTTGTGGTTAGACTAGGGGCCGTGTGACCTTTTTGACCGGTGATGATAGATATAAATGGCCGAAAGCTTATTTACATACTCCATACTTTTGTATTTGGCCAACGCGAAGAACATCATAACTCAAATAGTGTCTGACCACAGTACCACCAGCAGATGCTCGCTGCTTGTCCATTAGATTTACGATTTTAATGATGCCAATGCCGTGGTTCCCTCGTTGGCGTTGATGTCCCAGAGAATGCGAATATAAATAATTACCACGCTAAATATGATTTGTTGTGGGTGACTACGGCGGGATGCTGGGGCAAGGATATTGCGCAATTGTGAAAATGGTTTCGCGAATCTCGCGTTTCCGTTTCGAATAAAACTTTTTGACAGCGAGTCGACGCAAACTTTTTGTGGGTTGGTCAAGAGGCACCGGAAATGGCCTTTCATTTGCTTACCTTTAATTATGCAATGCACGACAAAATGGCGTCACTCAAGTGCGTGTGTGCGGAGGGTGCTTGAAAATGTTATTAGCTTTAATTAATTTTAAATGCGACACTCATGTGGACCCGCAGGTCACGCAAGCAAGTTGCTTGCATGTTGAAACATTTTCACAATGTTTGTGCACAATTTTGCACTAATGCAGTTTGTTTATTTGTTGCGACAGGAACACTCACATTAATGTAATTCCGTGTGGGAACAACCAAATCGTGTTCGGATCAAATTAAAAGTGCATTTTGTTGAAAAACGTGTCGTATACTTAATGGGGAACCTAAGTAAACGCAGAATGTCAAACAAATTTATGCTGGCAATACCGTTTCTGCTGCTGTTAAACATCGATTTGACAAAGATAACCGTACACCAGAACCAAACGAGGTTTGTCTGCAGCAGTGCCTGAACATTTGCATAATTACATATAGCCAGGAGACCCGCGGAGCAATAGCCGCCCACACAGTTGTGGGCCACATAAGAGCTGCTGGGGTCGCAGCGTACGTTGACACCCGGGCACATAAGTATATGCAAAACTTTTTACCAGAGTTGTTCATGTCTAAAAATTAATCGTTGTGGCCTTTTTTTGCATTCTGCGACATGAGCATAAGGGCCTCGAAAGGGCTTTCATTTATCTAATGGCTTTAAGTGCGTTCTTTTTACTGAGCTGCAGATGAATCAATTTAGAGCAGTGGGACCACGGACCACGGCGGTCTTTAGCAGCCATAAGAGTGTCATGGTCTCTTAATTTTGATAGCAAATGCTCACAAAATGTGTACCGAAACATGATGTTTTTTTAGTCTTGTTAAATGAAAATCAAAGTAAATGTACAAGTTTTCTCTGTTCAAAATCGTTCACGAAACTTAAAAGGTCCCGCAAGACAGTTATCTGGTGCATTGTTTTCATTTATTTAAATATCCAGTTTCTACGCTACATATTGCAAAGAGGCAAAAAGCGTCTAAGCTTTGATCAAAAGATCATCCTTAGAGTTTACTTAAATGTTGCGTTGCTCTGAAGGGTAGTTCCCCTCACAATGCAGGTCAAATGGTTCAACACGGGTCCGTGGTGTCTCGGTTATCCTGTTGCAAGCGATCCTCGTTAGAGTCGCTATTTATCTTAGACTGTGTTTAGTGCATATGACTAAGTATAAATACCCTTGTAGCTCGATGACATTATTCTTTCAGTCTTTTAGCTTCCGGGCTATAAATTTTGACTAACAAAAGGACTTTCAGTTATTGGACTTTCCCGCAGTTCGAAGTATCATCATTTCTTACGGCATTTTTTGGGTAGAATGTTCGTACCATAGAGACATATCTACATAGTAATCAGCTATACAGCAATTCTACCGGGGGTTGGAAATATCGTATGGCCATCATTAAATCGTGGGTCCAAGAGCATCAGGGTATTTTAAGCTTAAGAATCTAGCTCGAGGATCTCCATAGAAGCGGTAAATACTTAAAAAACAGTGATTCATGACTAAAAAATAACTAATATTAGTTAAAATGCAAGCAGCCAGAAAACAAAATAAATGCCTTTTAAGTAGGGGAGAATGGGGGGTTCTGAGCCGCTGGGGGTTGTGAGCCACTCGAATATTGGCCACAAAAAAAAAATAAATTTAAACTTTTTGTTTATGTCAAGTGTTTCCCTTCTTATTATCTAACTTTTGGCTAGCAACCGATCAGGCAACACGTTCTTTAAGTTTGAGAACCAGAACTCGACTTTTTTTTCAAAAAAAAAAGTTTTTTTTTTCATTTTTGACTTGTGAATATTATACAAAATTTCTTTCGTAATGCTAAAAGTAAGTATGAGGGAAATATCTTTGGTCATTTGCCTTTTTAATAGAATTGTGTTTTTTTTTTTAAATAATTTTTTTTTTTTTGTTATGTGACGTCACCAAAAAAAAGTGAGATATGGGGGGTTGTGAGCCACATTGGAAAAATGTTGGTTTTGACTTCCAAAGAGGATATTGCAATGATACGCAATAAAACAGAGGAAAAACTCTCCAAAGAAGTTAAAAACCCATTAAAAAAGGCAAACAAAAGAACAGCCACCAGAAAAAAGTGCTCCTACACTCAAAAAAATTTATTGCCTAAAAAGGCCAAAAATTGCCTAAATATTTAGGAAAAATTACCTAAAAAGGCGCCAAGGCTATTGGGGCCCTAAGGTTTAGGACATACCTTACCTTAATACTATGTACTCTATGCCCTAAAATTGAGGCAGAAATTGCCTAAATTATGATTTATATGCTAGGATTAAGGTAAAAATTTCCTAAAATTTAGTCATTTTGAGTCCTAAAACAGGGTATTAACTATCCATAGCTCTAGACAATTCAGGTTTTATGTAAAAACACATTTCTTACAAAAGTTACATTGTTTATTATTTTTATAACTATATTAAAGGATCGATATTAAATAAGATAAAAGAGCTGATATTTTTAGCACGATACAGAATATATAGGTAAGTAAAATGATATATTTCAGAGTGTATACAATAGAAAAATAGGCCCAATGCTTCATATAATCGGTTGTCAAATCCTATTCCTGATAGAAGAAAGATAAATTATGAGCAAATGAAAGTTCGCAGCCAGAAGGATGCATCTCCGACCCTACAATATATAAATATTCTTGATCAGCATCAACAGACGAGTTTATATAGCCGTAAGCGTATAAACAAACAAATCTTAGAGATGGTAAGAGACAGAGGTCCGACCTGTAGGAGAGATTTACATCTGAGACTTGCAGGCAGATCAAGTTAGTTTTCAATTTTTGTCCACGCCACACCTCCTATTCTTTTGTAATCAGCATTATTTATCAATCTGCGTAAGAATGGAAAAGATCGGATTAACGGTAGTCAAGTGTTGACCAAAGTAAAGTTCGCAGCAGCACCGCAGCAGCTAAATACTTACATCTGAGCAGACACTTTCGCAGGTATTAGGGTTTTTACAGTCGGGCTTGCTAGACTTTTTCACATATATTTTTTTACAAAAAATTTATTTATTTTATTTTAAGTAAAGTCCAGACGTCTCCGAATTTATTTAGCAATAATACACAAAGCCACTTCGATTGAAATACTTTCGTATTTAGTGATGGAGTTAGAGGTGTGCCAGCAATAGATGGTAACAAATTATCAATTGCTTTAAAGCTTTAATCTTTAATATATACGCATAACTCTCCCAACTCATATCAATACCTTAAAAATTAAATTTTAATTACCTCAATCTAAAGACATAAAATTCTTAAAACTTTAGTATTTTATGCCTCATTGGAGGACTACAAATGTCTAAAATTTGGATTAGTTGCTTTTCTTAATTTTGGCATATATAATACCTAAAATATTAATATTAATTACAGCAATTTTAGGACATAAGATGCTTAAAATTTAGGTAATTTATTCCTGCAGTTTAGGGCATAAAACGCCTAAGTTTTAGATAATTTATTCCTTAATTTAAGTACATATCATACCTTTAAGCTTAGGAAACTAATTCCTCAATCTTAGAATATGACATTCCTTAAAACTAAGACAAATTTTACCTAAATTTTAGGACATAGTTTGCCTAAAATCAGAATGCCTAAACTTTAGGGCCCCAATAGCCTTGGCGCCTTTTTAGGTAAATTTTCCTAAATATTTAGGCAATTTTAGGCCTTTTTAGGCAATAAGTTTCTAAAAATTTATATTTGGTGTACGAAGTTAAGACTTGGACACGGGGTTTCTTATATGACAAAGAGTGGACTGAGAATGGGTTTCATTTGCTGAGGAACTCGCGCTTACTAGTTTTTTTGTGATATCTGCGGAATAAAACTTTTTTTCTTGTTTTAATGATTGAGCGGTTTTGAATAGGTATTGAAGTGGAAAAACACGTCTAACTGTGGTAGAACGATTCTGCAGACTTAGCCTTCTAACTATTTTTAATATGGTTACCGCTAGCGGGTTGAAATCGGTTCTAGGAGGTTAGTTTTCAACATTTGTCCTCAATGGAGTAAAGAATTATTGGGTCTTATATTTTCAATTATTCCAGGTTTTCATATCACAAGCATGTCGGTTCAAAAAACTGCATGACAATGGTCATGTTTAGAGCAATCTTGTCATGAATAGTTTTCCAAATTGCTATGTGCGGAAATGCAACGGTCATAAAATACCGCTTTCAATTCGATGGTTGCAACCAAATCAAGTCATGAGATAATAAAAAGTTGATAAATTATATGCATATCATGTCCGTAGCATAAAATTTTAGGTAATTAGACCTAGATTTTAGGCTTACCATAGCCTAAACATTTTTGCCTAAATTTTGACATTTTAGTCCAGATTTGACCTGTTTAGGTAAACAATTACCTAAATAGAACAATTATAGTCCATTTTTGTATTTAAGGCATACTGTTTCCTAAAATCTAGGAAGAAAATTTTTCTGAGTGTATATAAAAGAAAACAAGCCTGATGCCGTCAATCAATTTTCACTCTTCATTGATATTTTTTAATTCAGAATATGAGAAATAATTGTATTTTTTTCATTTAATAAAGAATATTTGCTTAAAAACACGAATTTTGAACTTTAAGATGGGTGGCTCACAACCCCCCACAAATTTTTAAAATTTCAAAAAGTCACTTTTTTTCAATATCAAATAAAAAAACACCAAAAATTTATTTTTTTAAACTAGTGATGAGGAAAGTTTCGTGCATCTTTTACCTAAAATACAAAATTTACAGAATGAAAATATATTGATTTTTGGCTAAGTTATGTTCGAAAAACAAAACTATGATCACAACCCCCCACTCTCCCCTACCTACACTCAGAAAAAAATATTACCTAAAAGTGTTGAAAATTACCCGAAATTTAAGTCCATATGACCTAAAATGACAACCAAGGAATATATGGACTTAAATTCAGGCCTCTATTACCTTAAGTTTTCTAAGCAATAAATTTGATTTTTAGGTAATATGTGACCAAAAAATTTAAGTCAATGTAGTGCCATAAAATGTATTTTTAGGTAATAGAAAGGCCTAAATTTTCGTCAATAAATTAAAAATTCCCAAGCGGTTATGGCAGCGCTGGCATTAGGAAAGAGCAGCTGACAGTAAAGACTTAAAAAAAGTTTTAGGGGGAGGTGGGGTAGGACCGACCACAGACCAACCCGTGTGTGGTCATGTTTTTGGATCCACCCCGCGCCCCAGCCCTTCGTTTTTTTTGGATTTGCACCATCCTCCCCCCCATCACAACCACCAACTCCTCACACCAACCCACTTTTTTCTAAGCTATATACATATAATTAATTTGGAAATAAGCGCATTAAGTTTTTTTTACTTACTTTACTGGGACTTGAACTCCGGACCTCTCTCAAATACTGAACACTCGGACGACGCCTTAGCCCACTCGACTATTAAACTTATGCAAAACCTAACGACAAAACGATAGTTAATAATGTACACAGTTGGTCAAGTTGACATGACATGTGCTTAGCAAACGTGGAGGCCTGTAATCGAGTCCCAGTAGGAGCATACTTTTTCTTCTCATTTTATATATTTTTTTAATGTTTGTTTTTTAATGTTTTTTTTTTATTTAGCAAAATCTTGAGTAAAAATCCTACCTAACAATTTGTATGGCGTATTTGAAGCTTACGTAGTCACATTTGCCACTCAATAAGAAGCAAGAGTCGTGGTCGAGTGGATAAGACATTTGAAAATGTCCAATCCCCGTAGGAACATAATTTTTTCTCTTTAAATGGTTTTTTTTTTATGTTTTTTTTTTTTATTATTTCAAGTGTTTTTAGCATTGCCTTTATTTTATACTTATCCTTTTTTTTCTCTTATATGTGCTATTTTTCTATTAGAAAAATAAAGGTGGCTAGGCGTAGATGTAAGGTGTTTGAACACGAGTCTTATGTATCCAGGTTCGAGCCCAAGTAAGGACATATCATTTTTTTTATTTTTATTTTATTAAATTCTTTTAATACATTTTAGTTATGCTTAGAAATGTGTTTTTTCTTTCAAGATACTCAAAATATGAAGATTTAAAAAAAAATGGTTCAACGTACTGGATATACGGGAAATAATCATAAAGATAACACAGCCCAACAGTGATTTTGGTGCAGGTCTATTTTTAACAGATTATGTTAATATAGACTTCACTGAACAAAACTGTATCATTGGTTTTGTTCAATCAGCTCTTGTTTCCAAGATATCGCGGAAAAACCAAAAAGTCGACTTTTTGGCACTCTAGGATTTATGGAGGCCACACTAGGCATAATTATCTGAATTTATGAACTAATTGCGGTTAAGTACATATCAATGCAAATTTTAAAAATCATAGCAGCTATATTAGTACAGCGGAAAGTGTTTAAATTGGCCTCTAAAGACAGACATTTTTCGATTTATAGCATTTTTAGCATTTTTTATGGCCCGTTAAAGCTAGCGCAGTTATTGAATTAATATTTTCGCCATATAAGCCTATAGAAAAACATATGATCTAATTTTGTGATTTTTATGGCGATTAAATCAATTTATTTAGCAAAGTTATAGCCTCTTAAACACGAAATTACACATTTAAATTTATGGGAGGAAAACTAGATTTGTAACTCAAATTTTTATAGGAACTGTGGAAAGGCTACTTGTTTCCAAATATAATTTATCATCTTCATGTAAACATATAACAATTTATGCCGAACCAAGTAGCCCCTTTACAGTTCCTATACAGATTTAGAATGAGAATCTAGTTTTCGTCCCATAAATTTAAATATGTATTTTCGTCTTAAACACGCCATATCTTTGCCAAATAAACTTATTTAAATGCCATAAAAATCACAAAATTAGATCATAGGTTTGGCTATATGCTCAGATGGCGAATGTATTTATCCAATTACCGCGCTTCCTTAAACGGGATGATTTATTTTGATAAAAATGCTATAAATCGGAAAATGTCTCTCTTTAAAGGCCAAACTAGACACTTTCCGCTGGACTTAGATGGTCCCAATGATTTTTCTAATTTGCAATGATATGTCCTTTATCATAATTAGCTCATAAACTCAGACATTTATGCCAAGTGTGGCCTCCATAAATCCTAGAGTGCCAAAAATGCAAGATTTTCGTTTTTCCGCTATATCTTGGAAACAAGAGCTGATGGAACGAAACCGAAACCAGTTTAGGAATCAGTAAACATAAACTTATCATATTTTTAAATCAACAGGGCTGCACCTCACAAAGATGGTCGTTTTGTTGGCCTGTGTAATCAGACATAAGAAAATGATACCAAATCTCAGTTGAAAAGGGTAACTAATTTTAAACTGTTTTAAACAAATGTTTTTTTCATATAAATTCAGCAATTGAAGTGAAACTTAGCAGGAACTTGGTAGGGGCGAAGAAATAAATAAAAAATGGAGCTTTAAATTTTAATTAAAATTATTTAAGTAATAGTTTCATTTTTTTTTTTACAAAACTATGAAAAGTTGCACCTTATAACAATAATTATTTCAATTTGTTTGGCTGTAAGGCTTTCTCTCCTGTCCCACAAAATATTTTTATAAATCTGTTTTTTTGTTGAAGTCCCAATGATTTCAGTTTTTTGTTTTTAAAAATAGTAAAGATGTATGAAAAAACAATTAATAAATTTGATTACTGAAACTAATTGCAAATTAAAGTATTGGTTAGCAGATTTCAGTCATTGATTATATAAAATTTTTTAAAAATTCTTAATATTCCTACCAAGACTACCAAGACGCTATATTCAAAGTTCAAAGGGGTAACTGTTAGACCATAGTACCGTTTTTTTAAAGTTGTTTCTTCGACTCTTCTGTAGAATGTATCTGCCTATAGTGACAGTTCAAAGACAAATTAAGGATAAATTGGAAACTTGGAAACCCGCGCTGCTATCAAAACTAAAAATTCAGATTTTCGTAAAGCCCTCTATAAAATATTCCGAATTTTTGAGTCACGTTTTGCAATAAACTTTGCATGTTGAAAATCTCGCAGAAAAGTGCGGTTTAGTTTTGGCGTTGCGTGTGTTTTCAGCCACGCGAGAGAGCACTCAGTTAGCTCGTATACTGTCGGTGCGTCGATGTTGCTGCCGCAGAGCGCTATGCATTAGATAGCGACGCTCCGGACTCTGGTACAGAGTTATTCTGTCCAATAAATTATTTTTATAAGCATAAAAGTAGTAGATACGATATTTATTTTATTGTTGTTTTTTGACTTGATTTTCCAATATTAAATAGCAATCAAAATTGTTTTCGTACCATTTTTTCTTAACTTTCATATTTAGGTTTGTTTGCAAAGAATTAATCTATATATATAAAACTGTTCAACCTGACTAATTGACTGACTGGTGACCGTCGCACAGCCTAAACCATAAAAGATAGGAAGATGAGATTTTCATAGTAGTTATATCTTATGCTGAAAGTGAGTACTAAGAATGGATTTTGGAAAATTCTGTCTGCAAATGTGGAAAATTCGCGGAAAACTGTTGTATGCAACTTTTTTTGTTTTTCATCCGATCAAGTTCAAACTCATTTTCAAAGATCTATATGAAAATTCAATAACAACTGCATACCAATCTTCCGGAAAATTCACACCCGTGGGTGGAAAGTGGGTGGTCAAGGTTGTATGGGCGAAACTTTTGTTGCCAGCGATTAGCGGCAAATTCATTTTCAAAATTACACATAACAAAACATAAGTTGTAAGCATAGTACGCGAAATAATTTGACACGTGTTTTCCCGATTTTGGAAAATCCGCACACGAGGAAAATGGCCGGAAAATTCTGAATCCAAAAAAAGTATTTATCATACGATTGGCTTGAAACTCGGTTTGTAAGTATAGAATACGAAAGAGTTTAAAATGTTATATTCCGAAGTTGGAAATTTTGACCTGACGGTCGACAAATTCCCGGAAAATTCTGCATGAACAAACTATTTTTCATCCGATTGCCTTGAAACTCGGTTTGTAAGGACAAAATACGAAATAATTTGAAATGTGATTTTTCAATGTCGGAAAAGCCGCCCACGAGGAAAATGTCCGGAAAATTCTGCATGCAAAAACTATTTTTCATACGATTGGCTTGAAACTCTGATTGTTAGGTCAAAATGAGAATTTATTTTGTTTTTAATTTTCCGATGTTGGAAATACCGCCGGGATGCTCACTGTGAAGTGAATGGGATGTGGGTGGGATTTGGGTGGAAAGTTGTTTTGGAAGTGGGTGGTAAGTGGATGTAAAGTGGGTGAAATGTGGCAGGAAGTGGATGGGATGTGGGCGGGAAGTTGGATGTGGGCAAGTGGTGGGATGTAGGTGGGAAGTAAGTGGGATGTAAATGGGAAGTGGGTGGGATGTGGATGGAATGTGGCGGTAAGTGGGAGGGATGTCGGACGGATGTGGGTGGGATGTGGGTGGCAAGTGGGTGGAATGTTGGTGTGATGTAGGTGGGATGTATGTGGGAAGTGGGTGGGATGGAAATGGGAAGTGGATGGGATGTGGGTGGAGTGTGGCGGTAAGTGGGAGGGATGTGGGTGGGATGTAAATGGGAAGTGGGTGGGATTTGGGCGGGAAGAGGGCGGGAAGTGTGCGATATGTTGGTGGCAAGTGGGTGGAATGTGGGTGGGATGGAGGTGTGAAGTGAGCGGAAAGTGGGTGGGATGTGGGTGGGACGTGGGCGGGAAATGTGCGGGAAGTAGGTGGGATGTGGGCCTGAAGTGGGTGGTAAGTGGGTGTGCGTTCGTTATATACTGTTGAAGGCGCAGCGAAGCGTGACGGGCTATTTGCTAGTATGTATATAAAAAAAAAAAATTACACCCCGTCTGGGAATCGAACCTGGGTATCTTAGACTCGTTGTCAAAAAGCTAACAGCTGGGCTACGGCACTTACAATCTTAGTAAAGAAAAAATTGCCGTTTTAAGAAAATAAAAGAATATACTCATATTTTTATTTATTTATTTATTTTATTTTATTTATTTATTTTAATTGCAGCTTCGTCTAAAAGACATAGCTACAATATAATAGAATAGAAAGAGTTACAAAATAAGGGGGTAGGAAAAAAAGCATTAAGTACAAATAGAAAAAACTCCTTCCGATCCGGTGGGGGTAATTTATTGTGCTACGCCCCTGCTCGCAGCGTTAATGATCGGAAGGAAAAAAAAAAAAAAAAAAAAAAACAAGATTTCTAGAAACTATGCAAGTGCAAGAGTGTGGAGAATAAAAGACCTAAAGCCTTCGTCGGAAAGGTAATCACTGAGAAGAGGAGAGATACCATTGTAATCCCTACACAGAATGCGAAATGGAATTTAAATAAATGAAAAATGGCCATAACTCTGGAACTACTGGATTTCCCATTTACAGCTTAATACAGTAAATTACTGGATACAAGCCCAAATTTTGAGAAAAAAATGAAGACAAAAAAAAAATCCCTTTCGCGGCAATTAATTTTTGTTTACTTATTTTCGCGATTTGAAGACCAAAGAAAAATTTTAAAATTTTTAAGTGTGAGTTATTTGAAAGTTTGGATTCAGATGTTAATTTTCAGATTTTTTAAATTTTTTTATTACCAATGGCTTTGGATAGCAAGCAATTGAAAATAATTAAATTTTTTAAATATGTAAATTTTCAAATCGATTTTACCCGCGAATTATGTATATTTCGCCAAAATGCTGAAAATACGTATATACTGTTTTACCACAAGGAATACGAAAAAAATTATTTCGATCCAAAAAAAATCCCAGTGGGCGATTTTTCATGGAATCACCCATATAGAGTAGTAACCGATTCTTGAAGGCTGCCAGCCTTCAAAGTGTTTAATTGAACATCGAACTTGTAATGGGCTTTTGCGCCGCTGGGTCATATTCTTTTTATTCTAAATATGCCAAATATGCTAAAGCATATATATCCGGTCTCCAATTATATATATACTCTTCAGTCATTACGAATGGACATTAGTGTGTGTAAACAAATGCCATCAACGGGAGTACAGGGCAATGCAATTTCGCAAACATTTTTAGAAAGGTCGAAGGATTTAGAAAAAATTTCTTAAAATTAGGGTTTATTTTCTTAATTTTAGAAAAGGCAATAAAGCAAATTGACCCTTTAATTTAGAAAATAAATATAGTTTCTGAATTTTAAAAGTTTTTTCTAAAAAATGCATGTTTAGGGGAAACTTATCTAAAATTCAGACACATTTTTCTTAATGATAGAAACTTTTTCTAAATCTTCGATTCTAGGGTGATTTTCTAAAAATTTAAATCTAGTTTTTTGAGTGTACCAACAGTTATTTAATATTATTAAATTCTTATTCTTAACTTAAAACAAAGGCTTTGTAAATATTTGTTTATAATTTTTTTATATTTAAAATAATAATGCAATGTTAAGGAAAATGGCATAAATTTAAGGCAAAAGATTTCTAAAATATATAAGACAAAAACCGATTTTTTAGGTAAAATGCCCTATATTTAAGGAAATTATTGCCAAAAAATCACATTTTAGGTAATAAAATCCATTTTCCTAAAATTTTAGGAAAATCTTTTTTCTGAGTGTATAATATGTTTATTCATATATGGTGTTTAAATGAATGTAATTATTCACTTCAGCTCAGTCTGGATGCTAACGTGATAGCATAAACCGCCTTTTTACCAGACCAGCTCCTTGGTATCGCATTTTTTCGGTTTTCCCATTTTTCTAACAATTTCAAATAATAGCTCTATTTTGCAGGGACCGTAACGATTATGAGTTCTATTATAAAAATCTATTTTTAATGATTAATTTTTGATTTTTATTTTATTCCTCTAAAAATAATGATTAAACTTGATTTTTATATAAAAAACTCAGGAAGTAATCATTATTTTTTGAGTAATAAAAATAAAAATCAAAAATAATGATTATTTCCTGAGTTTTATTTTTTTTTGCTCAAAAATATTACTCAAACAACGATTACGGCTAGCGCATAAGGAATTGTATTAAGTTTGATGGATGTACCTAGTAAGGGGACCAAATTGAATAAGATCCACACTCAAGATTTCAATAAAAGGTATATTATTAGGTATACCCTTTAGAGATAGTTAGTAATTAGCAAAATGAATCAATTTGCCGAAGAAATCATAAAGATCGGATGAACGGTTCTCAAGTTATGAGCAAAAAAAGAAAACCAGGAACCCCCCGCTACCCTCCCTCAGACCATAAAAAAATGTTTCATACTTTTCGGATGGTCAGGAACGCAGGAACACTGCACTATGGGGAATTTTCCCAAAAATCAGGCATTAATTAATAACTCAAAAACTAAGCAAGATATTGCGGTCTATATGTGCAAAAAAGTGAGCGTGGTAGCACTTCAACCCGCCTTAAAAAAAAATAAATAAAAAAATATTTGTTTTTTTTACAAGATAAAATTGGTTTTTCTTGCAATTTTACATAAGAATGAATGTACCATCATTGACGCGTAATAGGAAACATATTTTTCGGCCGCAAACTTTACGGAATATCGGGATTCCTGAAAAAAATGCGTCTCATTTATTTTTTTCGATTTCTGTTGTGTTCTTACTGTCATTTCTAACTGCACAATACTAGCATATAAAATTTCGGATCATTTTTGCCTTACAGACACTATCTTAAGAACTGCTGCATGGTCAGTTAGTCGTTTTTTACTTATTACGAGCAGCTGTGCTTGCTTCTTCTACCATTTTATCTCCTACTTCTACCATTTTATCTCCAACAGCTTGATTTCTACGATTTCTAATACGCTTTAGCGTTAATGACCATCGCGAACGACTCTCTGTGTTCATATTCTGCTTAATGGCTTAGAATTGAACTTCTGCGTTCAATTTGTTGCATTATTCGGTTAAATTTTCGCGATTCATCTCCAGAATTGCACAAAATATCCTTCCTTTTTTCTTTTAAATATCTTTCATATGCGACTGAAAGACTTTGGCCCAACCTCTCTTTACAGCAATCGAAAATAACATCTTCTCGACTCGTCACTTTTTTTCATTTGGCATGCAAGTAGGCATTGGAGAAAATGAGGTTGTGTCCTAAAAAGTGAAATTTTGCAAAAAGATGCGCGTAGATGCGGTTGAGCAAAAGTGAATCAGAAGCGGAATTGATAGCTCTAAAAGGTGGTAAAAGTCCCAGCTCTAACAAATCTAAACAAAATTTGGTAGGACTTCGCAAAGTTGAATTTTCTTTCAATTTTTTTTTTGTGAGATGAATCACGAATACCGTCAAATACAGGGACGCCACGATTAATTTCTACAGATCAAAGGCACTAAAACATAGCACATACCACAACGATTAGATTCAATCAAAAATATTCGACAAAACTTTCTGGTTTCATTAATATTTGGCAATTACAAATTGCAGCAGAAAACACACACTTAACATTGAACTGTCATTCGTTAGCATAACCTGACTTTACCAGCTGCTCACTTAACAGAGCTCTGTTAAATCAAAATTCGTGGTATGTAACATTGAAGACTGATGTATTTGTGGTCTAATGAAACAAAAAAATTTAAGTTTTGAGCACTTTTAGAAAAGGGGTTTATGCCTAATATTTGGCAAAATTCCCCATAGTGCACTGTTAAGCATGTTTTCTCATGAGTAACGGGTATATCGAAGTCGGTTAGAGCCGACTTTAACTTACGCTTTCGTTTATTTGTTGAAAATGTTAGTATTAGAAACTCAATTTGTTTTACAGCGTTCAAAACGCCTGTTTGGTTTATCAATGTTCGTTAGTCTGTCAAAATTTGATAGAATAACAACAATGAAAAAAACAGTGCTTACTGTTTTGAACAGTGTTTAGAACACCATGTTTTGAACATTGTGTGTTATTTACGAACCCTGCTTTTAAGTCACTGTGAAGTCACTGTTAAATCACAGTTAAGCCATTGTTGAGTCACTGTTAAGTCACTATTAAGTCAATGTTAAGTTACTGTCAAGACACTGTCACATTTTGGATTCTGTACAAATAAACATCCTATGCATTTGGCCCAACATATATCTAATTATGAGAATTGTTTCCATTTAAACCATTTACTTTCTGCAAGAATGGTTTTCCTTTTTGCACGCCTATTTTAAATTTTTTTCTTTTTCTTACGCAATTTACCACACATAATTGTATCGCATCGCATTCGTTTTCCTGTGTCTTTTCTACTGAGAACATAACAGTCTTTTATTCACAACACAACGTAATTACAATACGTAGTCTTCTTTCGCGTGGAGTGGAAACCTAATTTGAAGCTGTCCAGCGTATCAAGTTTTTCATTTTGCGCCCCTTTCGCGACGAGTGGGCATCGGGCTTAAATTAAAAATAGTTGCTCCCGCTACAGCACTCTCTGAGTACGCATGTTGTGAGTTGGACTGTCATTGGCAATAAAATAGTTCCACCGGGTCAGAGGTTAAAAGTAACTTTTGTGTGGAATCAGAGGACCCATCTAGTGTAATAGTTCTTCAAATTACAATCTGCATTTATAAATAAATTTCGATCAAATTTTATTCCGCCTTCAGGAAATTGCACACACGGCGAATACGCAATATTTATGCAATGCAAATACGCATTCGCCAGGTGTTCTGCCCCACAAAAAGTCATTTTCATTTCAAAATTAAAAAATCGAACACAATGCACTTTTAAATATGAATAATTGATACCAAAGTGACACATCAATGCAACCCACATGAAATCATTGTGCGCTCCTTTGCCAACCCACAATGTTTTGTACAATATGTTTTTTTCTTCGAAATTTGCATAATTTAATAAATATTTCACTGAGCACGACGGAAAAAAAAAATGACTTTCAACAGGCGAGCGCAAATTTTGATAGCCGCGCATTTTGCACGCCATTCCAAGCCAAATATGTACAGTAAAATAAGAGCAACGGCAACGAAGATAAAGTGGTCGCTGTGCCACGGCCACGTGTGATATATAGTACTTTTAGTATACCCACTTATTTATGAAATGTAGCTGGTGGCAAGACAGCCCAAATGGGGACGTGAGATGAACGATTCAACTTTCTTATGCGCTGCTACAAGGTCGTTACATTTGTCACATTTTTGACAGTTTCCCAAAACGATTGCCAAACGGCAACTAGAAAATTGTGTCACAAGGAACAAAATGCAGAGAGCACCTGATGTTGTCCATTGTCAAGTGTTGACATTTGTCTCTGACGCCGAAATGCTGCCACTGTCATAATAGCACTGAAATTACTTAATAAGTGCTGCCCAGAATAAACCCCCACAACGAAATTGGAAAAGTCCAAGATTCAACAAATATTTGTGTGCGAGAGGCTTACAAGGGTTGCTGCCATTTACTTTGGGCTCAAAGTTGTTTAAGTTGTTTTCTGTGTTGTTGTGTCTTTTTTACAGCACTTAACTGAGCCATTCGTGCGTTAAATTATAGCCAAAAGTCTCTGGGGCCGTTGGATGCCTTTGCCTTTGCCTTCGCGTTTGGCATTGTCAGTGATTTGCCTTTGCACCAAATCAAACAAATCGTCAATTTGTACTTTCATTTACTTTCCTGTTGGCTGGGTAAAGGCGGAAAGTAGCGGAAATCGCACGGCTGGCATTTTAAGTACCGACTAAATAACAGTTAATCGACGCATCGCTTGTCAGCATTGTCAACGTTCTCGTCATCGTGGTTATTGTTGCTATTTCTGTTTGCTGTTATTATTCTTGGTCCTCACTTATTGTTGAACATTGTCCGTTTGTCCATTTTGGTTGTTTGTTTATTTGCCTTGCGCCCAACAAACCCAAATTTTATTTTTGCCCGCTGCTTTTTTATTGTAATTTTCGCTTTAATTGGCCAGACAATCCTCATCGTCGTTGTAAGCGACAAACGCATAATTTAACGTCAAATTGCGATAAAAACAAAGACATTGAGGGCGTTATATGGTAATGGGGAGAAAAGCGAACAATATTTGTTGTCTTAATTCGTAATTGGTGGCAACCTTTTAAAGGTCAATGAGAGGCCATTGTAACGCGGGTAGCAAATGGCTATTTTCAACGGGTTATAATCCGATATAAATCATTAAGGTTAATAAACTTGGCAACAATTTGACAATTTTTGTTCTTTTAGGTCAGCTGTATACACACTTGATGGCAATAAGGAAGGCAACGTCATTGCAAAAAGAGAAAAGAACTGCAGCCTTTCAAGAATTAATTAAATTAATAACTTTGTGAAAAGTATAACCAGCTGCTCTTCAAGTAAGTAGGAAGCCTTAGGTTACCTCTAATGAAATTGCCGTGTTTCATTCGTCGCTAAATTGCATTGTCGGCAATGATAAATTTCTACTTTTCTGGCTGAACGTTTATTTACCTAAAAGTTTAAAGTTGGACCGATTTCTCGTTATAATGCTTAAGCTTATAATGTTAAACAAGTAGTCTGGATTTTGTCTATAGATTATTTTGTGGATGAACAAAAGAACTCTTTAACTACTCAAAGCGTTTAGGCTAAAGTCATATATTTTAAATGCAGAGTTTGTGACGTGATCCCTTCTTTGTAGCCCATAAATATATCTTGCATTGCAATCAAAGGTTACATTTAATTTGTGTTGGCTACCAGCATCACATTTACCCAACAATTTCTATATCGTAAAGGGTACAGGAATCACGTAGGACTATGCAAACAAAAGTAAGCGGTTCTGGGTAAGCGATAGTTACCTAAGCAGCGCGTAAGTCTTCCCAACTGCCATATTTATATGATCCTGCCAGAGTTTTGTTTAAGGTTATTCCAGCCTTGTTAACATACAGTATAGCTGTTCTATATTTCCAAAGTTTTCTGTATTTAAGATCTTTTTGTGTATGACAAGGGCCTTTGATTTGATGTGGTTGATTCATAGTCTCTTGACCCAATCACTACCATTAAACGGAGACACGTCTATAAAACACACAGTCATTTCACCCAACACAACAATTCAGCAATTCGTCAATTCAACACAAACAAATTTAACACAAAACAAAGTCTTCACAAAACAATTTGAGCACACGTCACTACATCACTAAGTCATTTTACCCATCACAACAATTCAACACACGTTAATTCAACACAAAAGAAATTGAAAATTGAAAATCTGAAAGTCAATTCACCCAACACTAAAATTTAACACTTCGTCAATTCAATACAAAAAAAATTTAAATTTAATAAAAAAATTAATAAATAAATTAATTTGTTTTGTGTTGAATTGACGTGTTGAAATTATTTTGTGTTGAATAGAAGTGGAACCGTGTGGTATCAACATCAGGGATAGAAGGGAGATACTAGATGCAGGTAACAATTTATTTAGAAAAAATCGCGCGATTTCTCCCAAACTTCCAGTATAATCAACGCTAACCAATTTCAAAAAGTCAATTCAACATACGTCAGTTCAACACATTACAAATTAAACACAATTAAATTCATCCTGAGAAAGAAGGGTGACACAAGGGGCAGGCAAAAATTTTACGATATTTACAACGCTTGCATTCGGATGAAAGTTGTTCAAGTTGAGAACAAAAGTTATCTCTGGTGGTTTTCATATAATGGTAACCCTATAACCTTTATTTACAAATCCGGTTATCAGTACAGAAACAGAAACAATTGTAGGAGTTAATTGCGGGTTTCGTCTACTAGTAAAAATTTCGATAAACGTAAATTTATTTGATGTACATGTTGCTAATAGGTAAATGGAAAGAGAGCGAACGAGCGCAGCTAACTAAAATCTTTACCTTCCTCATCATTCCTTAGATTTGTTATTACAACTCCATTTTGTTTTTATGAAAAGGTAAGTATTCACACATATGGTCGTCGCTTTTCTTAAGCTAATCTCTTTTTCTGATTGTGAATAAAAAAAAGCCCTTTGTATGGGTGAAAAACAGTTTCAGGTACTTTTCATTCATTGATGTTCACTTAAGGTGTTTTCAGAATATGTGTATTGAACATTTTTGCAATAGTTTTCCAGTTAAAAACTACCTTGTTCCGGCACTGCAAACGCGCGCTGATGTCTTATTCTGTGAACTCGACAATACTGACTTAAAACTAAAGCGACCGCAAATGCCATCTTAAAGCTCTTGCTTTCAGGCATGCTGATCGATTGCTTTGCTTGTCACGTGCTTTCAAAAGACCTTTCAGAGGCTACTCAAACAAACAAGATGTCAGCATTTGTCCAAGTATCCCATCTTGTAGGCAGATTTTTTTGGCCGAAATTGATCTTTTTTCAATCTGTTAACCCGCTGAGAGATGAGGTCTTTGGCCATATGCGGGTTATTTTGGCTGCAAAAGGCTATCCATTGGCCATCCTCTGCTCATTTTCCTAATGAAATGTGGTCATCAATCAAGAGCAGGACACATGCCTATGCAGCTGCTGGCTATTAATCAGCAATAGCTCCGAATGTTACACAGAAACAGACACATACATAGTACATGTGTGCGGTATTGAGAAATTGTTATGTTTATGTGGAGCACAGTTTCGGTTTCCGTCAATAGGCAATCAACAGCACAGTCAACCCAATTATGCGATGAGCGTGGTCGCATATCCATATCCTGGCCTGCCCAGTGACAGTCGCATGCACCGTGAAATTTCAATATATTTTTTTTGGCCAGTTGGTTTGGGTTCGCATGTGTGAGCCATGTTTCGTTATTAATATTTGATAAATCCCACATGTAAGCTAAGCAAAATCAATACAGGTAACACACCGAGAACAAGAACCGAGCGCTGGCAGTGAATATTTGAGGTCAGCACGTTCCGGCACAACAGACGCACTCCAGGAATGTGTGCCTTCGGGATGGCCACATCAAATTTCTGTAAGATTTTTTGTGGCTACAAATATTTCATTGAGCCGACAACACTTTAATGCCGTCAGTGCGTTAATATTCAAATCGAAGACTCTGCAAATCAAACGGTCCCCGGCCCAAGGCAAAAGTCAGGACCCAAAGTCATTGACATGAAAGTCACGTAACTTGACTTAAGTTTCGAAATTTCCTTTTGCAGCATCTAACTTATTGACAGACGCGCCAAAAGTTATGAAAACATTAAAAAGAAAATGGCAAGAGAAAAAGGAAAGAAAAAGGGTCACAAAATTGCGAAACACTTAGTCAAATGAAGCATTTTCCGGGCGAGAGCTCCGGTGAATTTGTATCCACTCTTGTAAAATTATAAATTTATGGCACACAAACATTTTGGCAAGGCCAGAGACCAGCTTTGAACGCTTGACCAACTCGCTCCAAAAAAATCTAGGAAAGGTGCCAAAATAGTTGGGTCAGCCGGTGTGAGTATAATGCAAGTGTGAACTTAGCAGGGCCGTCTGACCTTTTTTTGTCACACACCAACACGTCTAACTGTACATAAAGTTGGCTCGCCGACGCTCTTAAGTGCTACGTGCCGCCGTTGACGACGACGACGACAAATTTGTACGTGCGTAAATTGGTCGCCTGCCAAAAAGGTTGTTGACTTTTGGCCGCAGCTCGAATTTGGCTAGCCAAGTGCCGCTTCCTCTGGCAAAAGCGTGACAATGTTCAATTAATTGTCTGCATTTCAGAATTTTAAGTAATTGAAGCCAACGCACGCTAACTAGCCAACAATACCGTTTAATTATGTAATGTACCGAGGCACAGGCGGCATTTCCATTTTCACGCTACTCAAATTATGGAAATTGGCTGAAGGAAATTTGAAGACTTTGAATAAATTCCAAAAATAAACAATAGCACACACACACGCACACACATCTTGGAATGGGGTCTCTTGCCATTTTCGACTCGGACTCCGGTTATAAATTTTATGACAAAAACTTAATTCAATTTGAGCCATGTGTCAATCAACAGCTGCATTTAAGTGGAAAATTATGTGCAGCAGTGTAGAAGAACAGGCCCAAAAGCCGTTCGAGTTTGTGTGCCTATGTGTCAGCTTAATTTGACACAATAGCGTACATTTGCCAATATGTATTCTGGGCTAGTTTTGCGGCTGTGTGCCAAGCACATGATTTATAATATTTATTAGAAAATTTATTTTTCTATAAAAAACAATTGCCGCATTAAATATGAATGGGCAACATGTAAAAGCATTTTGGGAAATGAACAACTCTGTAATATGCTAAGGTCTCGGGAGGCAAGGTAGCACATATGTTTTCAGTGAAATCATATTTTCTAAAAGCTTGCCTTCTTTACAATTGGACAACTTTATTGATAAAGTTTCATTCGATTTTGACAATAATCTTATTTAAGACTAAGGCTGTAATTATCTGAAGCTCTGAGAAGGTTCAGTCTGTGGGTTCGAGACCGTTCTCTGATGAATTCTTTACCAATTAAAACCTACAGGTTTGAACTTTTTCTTGAAAAAGTTTAAACATGAATTTGTTGGATGTTAGCTTTTACCGAAAGTAAATGATCTAATTCGATTCAACAGAAATTTTTAATAAATTACGAATATTTTACAATTTTTTTTGAAGTCTTTTGATAAAAAATAAAGAATAAACAACTAAGAGTGTTGCAATCGAGTGCCCTGACTGCAAAATACCCGGTACCAAGTAATGTGGTTTGTACAGCTTTCATTTCTTAGGTTAAAATTAAGTTAATTTCTTGGCTTGAAATGATCCTAAAATTTTGAATTTATTTTTTTTGATAAAATGTATTTCAAAAATACCTTCGAAATTCTGAATTTAAATTTGTACGATTTAAAGAGAAATTGATCTCTATCAAAGTGATGACTAAATAGTGTTATTTTATTGACTACTTTTTTGGGTGTATTAAAAACGTCAATTAGAAAAGCTTAATTGTTATACTGGCTGATTTTTTAGCTATTATCTTTTTGGCAACACTGGTTTAAACAGCTCTCGCACGTTTCGTGTCTTGTTTCGCTGTCAAACATCTTCAGTTTGGTCTATAATTTAACCTTGAGTTTTATTATAAAAATGCGTGCTCTGTTAAGAAAGTTCATCGCGCGCTTCTTCCATTTTATGGTCAGTTTAATCGACCCACTGAACCGGCTATTCGGACTATTGTAAATAAGCAGAATGGTCGATTTTGGAGTGAATATCAGCCAGAAGCATTGCAAGAGCTAACAATGCATCCAGAAAAAGTCACAGTTTGGTGCGGTTTACGGGCTGGTGGCATCATTGGACCGTACTTCTTCAAAAATGATGCGAATCGTAACGTAACTGTGAATGGTGAGCGCTACCGTGAGATGATATCCAATTTTTTTTTGCACAAAATGCAAGAGCTTGACTTGCATGACATGTGGTTTCAAAAGATTAAGCCACATGCCACACAGCACGCGCAACAATGGACTTATTGAGGGGCGAGTTCAATGAACATTTTATTTCAAGTTCGGGACCAATCAATTGGCCGCCTAGATCGTGTGATTTAACGCCTTTAGACTATTTTTTGTGGGGCTATGTTAAAGCTCATGTCTATACAGACATGCCCGCTTCAATTGACGCATTGGAAGACAACATTGAAGCATTTATTCGTGAGACACCGGCCGAAATGTTGGAAAGAGTATGCCAAAATTGGACTAAGCGGATGGACCATTTCAGGCGCAGTCACGGTCAACATTTGCATGAAATAATCTTCAAACATTAAATTATATGGACCGCACTATCGATTCAAATAAAGATTTCATGCATTTTTCTGAATTTTATGTTTTTTTTTTTAAACTTTCCGACAGCTCTTAAAAAATCAACGTTTAATAATTACTCATACGTAAAAAATGATTTTTTTACCATAATCTATAATCTATAAATCTGTAGGCCCGTCTGACTGACATATTAACAACCCACAGCCAAAACTGCTTATACTGCAGATCTAAGATTTGGCATAGACCTTCGTTTAGTTATGCAAAAAAAAAAAAAATAAAAAAAAAACCTAAAAGGAAAAATTTTTGGTTGGATGGTAATGGCGCTGAAGCATCATGTGGGAGGTGCTATTATGCTGAGAGTGCGAGAGAGAGTAAGAGAAACCGACTTGAATGTATGCGACTTGGCTCTCTGAGACAAATGATAGCTGTTGTAAGAGACATTTGTTAGATACCCAGCGGCGCAGAGCTCAACGTGTTCTGTGGAATATATGCATTACGACTGTCGAAAATGTAATGCAATACAACCGCTGCTTTTCGGCAGAGAGATAGTAATCGAATACAAACAGAAACAACGACTCGTGCCACACACGAGCCGATGTCAGTTTCGTTCGCTCTAGTGCCTTCCCCCCTTGTCCATAAGCTTTTTTTACATTCCTTCTATTTGCTTTAACTGTATTTGTATGTAGAACAAATGTGTAAGTGTAGCAGTGACTTGACACATACGTGGCGAGGAGTTACTTGAATTTGGATTAGTTTTTAGTTTATTTAAGTGTTCACACTGATGATTGTCGGGAAATCAGACTCGCAAAGTTTAAAATTCTATTGGCAAAAGTAGTGGAGGCTCAAAACACGACTATGCCGAACCAAAAACAAATTTAAAAAGCTAAATTGAATTATTGGCCATACCTAAAAAGCTGACGAGAGAGGACATTGCCCCAGATTTCCCCGTATTTCCCAATTGAAGTCTGGACAATTTACAGCTTTGGAAAAGCATACATTATATTTATATATCAAGTAAAATCAATAAAATCATTTAAAGTAAACTAAAATAAAAACCACTGCATTACTACATCATTACCCACTCATATAGGCTGTAATCTACGTGCATTACCAACCCATATACCTCGCTATCAGTAGTACATTGCATCGTATAACAAGTGCTTTACCTACCCGTATACTATTTCATCTTCCGTATATTGAATCGTATTACAAGTGCTTTACGGCTGAGCATACGATTCCTAAATTGTGTGTTGAATTCTAAGCAGACTGCGAACATCCTGCATTACAATTTAAAAAATTATGTACACATTCGTAATGGGAATCCGATGGCAGTTCGGCTCTGGCATACATCCTGTATTACTAGTAATGCAGGGTGTGCGCACCCCGCTTACAAAGCGGCCATGCACATGGCAAAGTAATGCAGATTGTATGGGATTATTTCCCTTACACTGAAGGCAAAGTAACCTATTAGTAATCTATTATGTAATGCCGATTTGCGCCGCTGGGATAGAAACAGGAATTAACAAGAGAGAGAAGGAGAGGGAGTTCACACAGAACGAAATGACATGTTGTTGGGGGGAGGGGGTATAAAAGAGTGGAGAGCGCATGCAGACGGATGGTTGGCACGGAGAAAGAGTCGAGTGCTGTAGAGGGAGGAATTGAATTATAATTGAAGTGTGGTTGCGATGAGGTCAATTTGTTTTGATACTTTGATCGTAATTGTTGGTTCAACGAGATGGGACTTATGTCGAAGTTTTATCAAAAAATACTAGAGTCTGTTCCGAATCCCGAAAACGAGTAGAATTATCGCAAGTCGAGTTGATTGCTGTTCCGAATTCCGCAAATCGACCAGCGGAGTAGAGTTGTGCCGATTTTGATGAACTAGTTCAAATGAACTAGTCTTTAAAATGAACTAATGAACTAGGTCTTGGTTTTGAACTATAGTTCATATTTTGAACTATGTATTTCTCAGTTTTTGAACTATAGTTCATTTTTCAGGGAGCCTTCAGCTGCGAGGATTTGTTGTCAGAGGGAATCGAATTCAAACCGCATAACCAAATTCAGGAGATGACAGGTCTGCAGTTGATGGACTCATATGCCCAGCTATAGCCACATCATTAGTGGCTCTTCCGTCTATCCAGTGATCTATGGTGCCAATCGTGTAGTTCTCTCACTGCTGCCCATCATTAATGGTGAACGATCGAAGAATAGTTCAAATGAACTATAGTTCAAAAAATGAACTATAGTTCATGAAAAAATGAACTAATGAACTAGGTCATTAAAATGAACTAAAATTTCCAACTCTACAGCGGAGTCAGCGGAATGAAATGTGATTGCTATTAAAAGCCCTCCATTATTTTTGGGGAAGATTTAGGAATCATTTTGCTTCCAATTATGGCCAAGCAGTGCTGATGCTGCTGTTAAATGCATAATCTTCATATAGTCACTAAAAATAATGGATATATGTCTAGAACCGAAATTGACGAGGTGTTCGTGCAGGAGAGGTATGTTTTCAGCACCTTTTGTCAGCCGTGGATTAATAAATGATGCCGGAATTTTCAAGCGCCTAGAAAATTTGCTTGGGTCCTTTGGGACGGTATGAGAAAAAATTTAACAAAGGGCATAGCAGAATAAGCATACAAAAACTGCCCCCACTCCGATCAGCACCAAAACTAAATATGTTGTTACCATCAATGAGAAACTCACTCTCCTAAATTTGTAGTCTTCTAATCGCTATTGGAGTAGAGTTATGAGTGCGGATAGGTAAAAGAAAAAACTCGTTTATCTTAAGAACCGCTTAACCGATGTGAATGCGTTAAAAATATGTTAAAAGTGTCCACCATAGAATTCAGAGAATTATTTTTGCACATTTTTATTACCAATTCTTAGGCACAAAAAATATTATTAAAATTTTCAAATAATTTTTTCGAGCTGTAGATCGATTTCAATTCTGCTGGATTTTTCAATAAGAAGTCCTTAACAATGTAAAATTTTTGCAATGACATCGGGAATCATCTTCATAGTGAATACCAATAAAACATGTGAATAGTTTTACAAATATATTTTACAATATTGAGCACACTGTAACTACTCACACAGAATTGACAGAAAATTTCCCCTTTTTTCCCCTTTTAAGTTGATTTGCAGTGTGCCTAATATGTATAAAATATTCATGAATAATACTAATTTGACGTTTAATTATATTTCACCATGAGGTACACTTGGGATGTGTTTGCAAAAATTATATGTTGTTAGGGACCTCTTGATGAAAAAACCAGCAAAAAACTGTCGGTGTAGCAAAAGGCTAACACCGTAAAAGAA
Source organism: Lordiphosa clarofinis (assembly GCA_018904275.1). Lineage (NCBI taxonomy): Eukaryota > Metazoa > Arthropoda > Insecta > Diptera > Drosophilidae > Lordiphosa > Lordiphosa clarofinis. The sequence continues at coordinate 926,674 of JAEIGQ010000122.1, read as the reverse complement.
TTATTTGAAAATTTTAATAATTTTTTTTTGGCCCAAAGAATTGGCAATAAAAATGTGCAAAAACTATTTTTTGAATTGTGCTGTGGACACTTACAACATATATTAAGCCCATCCAAATCGGTTAAGCGGTTCTTAAGATAAACGACTTTTTTGATTTATCTTTATGCCCTCATAACTCTACTCCCATAGCGATTAGAAGACTACAAATTTAGGAGAGTGAGTTTCCCATTGATGGTAATAACATATTTAATTTTGGTGCTGATCGGAGTGGGGGCAGTTTTTGTATGCTTATGCTGCTATGCCCTTTAACAAATTTAACAAAAACTTTTTTTTACCAGCTGTGAGCTCGAGGAAAGCAGTGCTGAGCTCAAGATAAAACAACACAACTTCAACAATTTTTTTAAATCTTTGAAGCGGACAAAGTCGCGGAGGGTTCAGCCAGTGGACTGCAAATTATTTTTATCTGTTGAATATTTTGTGATAGTCTTATAAGCTTAAATTAACTAAGGTTTTTTGAACCGAACCTTTTTCCAAGTAGAGTAGAGCTCCTCTAGAAGTCCCGGTTCGGGAGTCTTACAATTTAGACAATTTGGTTGTGGGTCCGGTTCGATGGAACCAAATACCCGAACTGAAATGATGCTTCGTGGTTCAGTCCTGGACCAGTTCGCTGCCTGGTCTAAGACCTTTTGTTATTTTGTGTACTTTAATAAAGGCTTCATAAAATTCATCATGATCCCCTTTTACTCACTATATATTTGCTTTGGAAATAAACCAGCGGGAGCGCCCAGGCGGCAAATGCATATTATAAATTGCAGTTGGGTTGCAATATCAACTCAAAGTCACAATAAATTCACATCTATGATGAAATCAAATACTCAAATCTCCATGTCATGTGCAATAAATGTATAAAAAGAACAATTTCAGTAAGCCACAGGTAAGGTATGCCAGCACGAGTCAGGTTTGCGTTCTTGTTGCAACAAAATGAAGATTGTGTGGGTGCACAGGAATATGGATTGTGAAAATCTCTTATTTAAAAACAAACGGTAAAGCCGTGAAATGTTTCTTCCGAAACCAAATCATCAATTAGTATCTATTGGGTATATTACACATAATTTGTGAAATAGATGAGAAAATTATAATTAAATATTTATTTTTGTTAGATTACTTTAGTTTTATCAGCAGAAGCTAAAGAACATAACAAAGTTATTAAAATGAGTAAATAACACCAAGAAAATGAGAAGATAAAGTTTATGCCAATTTCTTTAACCCCAAGTATGTTTTTCCACACCAGCAAACCCCTACATATCCCCTGGTGTACACAGACGCACTTTCGAAGAAGATCCATTCCACCGCATTTTTAATAAGTATTGCATTATGCATTTTGTTACAAGTTTTAATCATCAAAGACATTTCAATGCTTTCCTTTAATTAAATTGCTAAAAGACTTCTTCTATGCCTTTTGCCCCATTGAATCAAAAGTGACAACCTCTTTAATCTAGGCTAACTTCATCAATGTCGTAAGGCTTAGCACTAAGTTATGTTTCTTTGTTCTCGTTAAGCATAATTGAGCTTTGAATTGCACCTGTTGCAGACAATGTCGGGCCAGCTTCTGTCAAAGAAGTCAGCTAAGAATGCTCTGATGCAGTGCAGTCAATATCTGTGCCCCCATATGGATACAAGGCACTGACAAGGCCAGAATTGTGAACTCCCACCAATGTGTGACAGGCATGAGAAGGCATTGAACGCACTTCAAACGGTCGGCTGAGCATTAAAAATTGATTGTGATTCCCGTCTATAGGAAGGGGGAAATGGCAAAAACTCAGCAATCTGGCAGTGCCACCAACACACATGTGTGTATTCGTATCAATTTTATTTGCCAACTCGAAATGGCAAAATGTTGTTTAGCATCAGCAACAAAAACAACAAAGAAACCGAGCAATTTGGCAAAAACCACAAGGAAACAAAGCCCCGCTGCTGATGCCGCCAATTTGCATTTTGTGTGGAGCTGACGAACGGGGCGTGCGATTGGCATAACACAGCCATCACGCATACGCAACGTTGTGCCTAATGCAAAGGAGGCCGGGACAACCGGTAATTGGAAAATCATCCATTACAAACGTCTAATGGATACGCAGTAAAATTGTCGCTAAATTCGATTAAGGGCGCAAGCATTTGTTACACGTTTTGTGGTTCTGACTGATTGGTACGCCAGGGACTAACCGAAGTTGCGGCCAATGTGGCCGCATAATTATGTTATTCAATTAGGCGGACACAGGAAGTGACTTAGTTTGACTTACTCAACAATTTCAAGGAGAACCAGAACCGTCAAAGGCTTTTCAATATCGTTTTCCCTCGAGTCATTGCAATAATATTGAACCTGAACTTGAACCATGACTTTTATATAAATGTGTATATTGGTTTATAAGCCAAGGAAAAGTGTGTACATAAATAGCTTGCACTTAGAACTTTGCTTCCAGTTGGATGTCAGTTGCAGAAGAACGATTTTCAATGTCAAGCATTTTCCCTCTCTGGCGTAACAAATATTGAAAGGCATTTGCTAAGCAAACGGACAGCGGTCAGAACTTGTAACTAAACCACATTCAGAGTTGCAGTTAGAATTTAAATAAAATTCAATTTGATGCACTAATCTCTGTGTCATGTGCAATAAATCTGTTCAAAGATAACTGCAGTAAGCCGCAGGTATTACTTGTATTTACAACATGCCAGCAGGAGTCAGGTTTCAGTAAAGGGAAAGTATGCTTTCTTGTTGCAACAAAGCGTAGATTGTGTGGGTGCACAGTGGAATGGGGTAAGCTCGCTTTTTAAAAATGCAGAAGCCAAGCAATTGTGGCATGAACTGGAAAAGCATGAGAATGAAATACCAAGAACTCAGAGCTAAATATAATGACCGCCAATTTATGGAAAGATGTTTTAAGCTTAAAGGGAAATGAGAGCTAAAAATTAAATTGTAAGACTGCCTTGAAGTTTAAAGATTTTAAATATAGTTTTTGTTAGTAAAACAGACAACTTTTTGCAGGGATGCAAACCGTTACTGAACCGAAAATGCTGAAGCGTACTTGAAAATGATTTGGGTCGGTTAAATTCAGAGCGAAGATATTCATATCAATTTTAAGCCGATTTGAAAAATATCAAATTGACACGTTAAAAATTTCAAATCGATAACTTTTAACAGATCATTATAACATGTTTAATATCATTCTAAGACTATTTAATTTAAGTGAATGATATTATTTTTAATTAGAAAGATATTATTTTCTTGTCAAACTGAAATGAAAATATTGATATTTTCGCTCTTCACTTTCCCAAACTCTTTTGCTAAGCAGTTGTACATTTCGTATTCCCCAATTCCCTTGTGGCATCTATTCTATTGCATAAGCGAACTCGCATATTTTCTAGAGCGTATGGTAAAGTCTGCCCTGTCAGACTTCTATGAACATTGTAGAAATATTTGTTATTATGGGAAAAAATGTTTAATTGATTTTTCTTATATTAATTAACAGAGCATAAACATTAATGTTATATTAACATTCTGTTAGCATATGTGAATGTCATTGGTCCGTTGTTTGACACCCAAAAAATATGATAATTAATACGCTGTATTCAGCTGTATTCAACGGATGCTTAGTATTAGCGACGAGATCTACCATAATGATATAATTTCCGAAATCAAACTGACATTGAAAAATAATGACTTCCCAATGAGGGTTATAAAATCGTTAATAAGTAAATATAGGATTAAAAAACCAAAAGTCGAAAAAACAACCCAAATCATTTAGGAGCCTTGCCTACGTTCCACAACACTCAGAGCGTTTCGCGAAATCTGAGTGTTTCAACAAACTTAACATACAAATAGCCCACAAACCCACAAACACAATAAGGAACTTCTACAACAGGACGAAATCCAAAATAGACAAAGACGACAAAAGCAATGTGATATACAGAATACCATGCAAAGGAGATTTGGAGAACAAGTGCAATAAACTATACGTTGGAACAACAAAGTCTAAACTCAAAACAAGAATTTCACAACATAAAACTGATTTCAAGCTTCGATACCAAACGACAATACAAAAAACGGCACTAGCGACACACTGTATGGAGAGCGGACATTCACCGAACTTTGAAGGAACAACTATCTTACAACAGGAGAGCAACTATAGAAAACGGTTTACTCTGGAAATGTTGCAAATCAGTTCCACAGCAACTGAGAGGAGATTGAATTACAAGACTGATACTGACAACTGCGCGCACCTATACAGACATTTTCTTTCTTAACAAGAATTTAGTATTAAACTCCACGTCCAGCGGAACAGACGTGTCATAAATCTGTATGTAAGATAATGTTTTTAATGTATTGTGATAATTGGCATATTGTTTTTGTAGTGTCCCTGAAGACGAAGGCCGATGCGCTTCCGAAATATATTGGAAACTAATCCTTAAAAAAAACCATTGTGTTTTTATTCTCGACCTAGAGCCAGCTAAAAACAACTTTAAATATTTTTTATTTATTTATTTAACATCCTAACGCTACAGGTCAGGGAAGACTTTCAAATTATTGCGTTAGTCACAAAGTCAATTTATTATCTCCTTATTCATTTGCTTTAATATATTATATTATGACGATTCTCAGTTATTTTTTTCTGTGCCAAAGGTACATTAGGTATATTATAGGAATCATTTTCGACCCTATAAAGTATATATATATTCCTGATCAGCATCAACAGCCGAGTCCATATAGCCATGTCCGTCTGTTCTTCCGTATTAACAAACAGATCTCAGAGAGTTTTGAAGTGTATGGAACACATTTTTCTTATATTTACTTGCAGGCAGATCAAGTTTATATTAAATTTTTGCCTATTTTTTCTATAAAACATCCATCCTTTCCAATCCTTTCATTTATTACAAATTTTTTTTCACTTCTTGAATTGCGCAGAATTTCGATCATAAGAAATTAGGAACGAGAGTTTAAAGATATATTTTTTGGGCTTTATAAAAAGTTCTCTTCGAACAATAAAATTTCTGTGTATTTAAGCGCACTCAACAAATTTTCTTGAGCATGGAGTAAAACTGATTACAAAACGTTTATTAAACAATAAAAAAAACTCATAATATTTCTTCGTGAAGGGCCAATACCATGATTAAGTGATGATGACCTGGCTAAATGGTTAATGTTAAACTTCCGTGAAGGAAAACATCTACGTATAAATTTATGATATCAATTAACGTAATTAACAATGATTTTCAGGTATTTTGTTCGTTTTTGCTGTCTCATTGGGATAGACGGCAACTTTTCTTCCACCTCCGAATTTCTCTACAAATTGCTTATAAAAAGCGTAAACATAATGAGCAACATGTAATGCCACACACACTCATTCAACTACACAGCAACAGCTGCAGTAATGCAAAAAAAAAAAAAAACTGCCAACAACAAATATTGGTTAAAAGCAGCTGCAACAAATTAACATTTTTGAAAACTTTGTCAGTCGGACATTGCGTTGACACTTTTGGAAAATTGCGCACAATTTCAAATGCAGCCAGAAAAGTTTACGTGTAATTACGAGATGGCAGAGACAAAAAAAAAATGAAAGAAATTAAACAAACCTCCGGCGAATCGCATTCGTTGCGCAGTTGACAGTTATAAAATGGAGAGGTTATCTAAACTGCGGTGGAACAAAATCGTCGTTGGACAGCAGTCGGCCAGACTACAAATGCATTGCCCCGCAGCACTAAAGGAAAGTGCCAACCATTAGCTGCTGCCGCTACTGTCCGAGACTGCGACTTCTGTCTAAGACATTGACTGATGGTGTGGTACACCGAAGCACAAAGAGCTGTAGCCCAAGAGGAGCTGATGTTAGTGTTGATGTAGATGATGATGATGACAGGGCAGCTATAAACGAACGGTTAGCAGTTAGATAAGTAAATAGCAATTACAAGGACTGCTTTTCAAACAGATTGGTGCTTAATAATTATAATTAGTGTAATGTAATGGAAGTAAATTCACGAAATATTTCAATAAAGCTGGCTTACAAATAACTGAATGAATAGTATTCGTGGGCTTTTAAATTCTTTTCTGATATTTTATTATTCACCTAGGTGTTATCAACTGGACTAGAAACGAAAATAGTTTATATTTTCACTAATAAATCGAACTTCTACGAAGCAAATAAGCTATACTGTTGCCTTATGAAGTTGAGGTAGGAAGGGAGGAATTTAGGGAATCAAAGAAAATATATAGCAATTTATCTTGATAACTTAAAGTTTAAATATTATATTATATTTAACCCAAAAAAATGATTTTTAAATGTCTAAACAACTTATTGCAAAATTTCTCGAGGCTCTAGATGATGTCAAGCTAAAATATAAGGACAAAAGTTGTGGTTGTTTAAGAAAGTTGGTCAAGATTGATTGTAATAAACTCTGAGCCTGCAGTAGCAATGCAATTTTTTGGTCATCACCAATAGATGACGCCACTACCTGCTTTTGAAAATGCTGTTTGAGAGATTTTTCAAACTGACCAATAGATGGCGCCACTACTGTGACCATTTCATCACTGCGGCAAAAAACTTTTATTTGGTCATAATAAATGTATAAATGGATAAATAATCTAGATTACTAAATATCATTAAAAGATACGATCCATCTATCTACAAAACTGTGGGAGATATAACGTTTAAATAGCAAAGCCCTTTAATGTACGTTCAACTGTGGGACTAAAACTAGAACAATTTTGTTTTTGTGACAGATATCTTTGGGTAAGTCCAAAGAGTAACTTAACAGTGATTAAACAGTGACTTGGCAGTGACATGGCAGTGACTTGAAGTGACTTATTAGTGACTAAGATGTGACTTGTCAGTAAACTCTCAGTGACCTGGCCGTAACTAAACGTACCTTGACAGAGACTAATCAGTGACTTGATAGTGACTAAACAGTGATATAACATTGTCTTAAGAGTGACTAACCAGTGACTCGACAGTGATTTATCACTGACTTGACTTGGCGGCAGGGGGCAGAATTGGCAAAAATTGAAGTAAAACTTAATTTAATAATAATAATCCCATACAATCCTCTGTCTCTTACCATTTCTGAAATCCGTGCGTTATTCAGACGGACAGAGAACATGGCTTTGTCGATTCGGCTCTTGATTCCGATCAATATTATATACTTTATGGGGTCGGAAATGATTTCTTCTCTTTGTGACATACTTTAGCACAAGCTTAATAGTCTCTGTATACCTTTAATACAAAGTATAAAAAGTTGCACAAAATGTCAAAATAGCCAAGTACTGACTTCTTATCTAAAATCGGACTTAAAGGAATGTCATTGCACAACTGAAGCAGTTCGCTGAAATGGTGCTTAATTATGCTGTACTACAAACAATTTGGCTTACACAGGCTGCAGTCTGCAGTCACAATACTTAAATGCACTCCAAATCCAAAGGAAAACACTTGAAGGTTCCTTTGGTCACATACAGATTTACTTTTACCAGAACGTGGTTGGTACGGTGGTCAGCATCTCCTCAAATATGCTAATCTGCAGCAAGCTCACAAAACCTCTGAGTGTCATATGGTTGGAGAGCTTTAGCTAAGGATTTTACTGTTGGTTTTGTGCTGGTCGTGTAAGCGTACAAGGGGTGCAATGTAGAGCATGGAGCACAAACAATACTTATTTCAAATTTTTGCTATTTCAATTGCACACTTTTTACCGTTTACACGTTAATGAGAAGCTCTCTGTTGACACACACTAAAGTGCCTGCTGGCCCTAGCTCCTCTCCTCTCCTCGGGACTCGCTTCGGTTGCATGCATAAATGAAATTTACTTTTACCCATGCAGCACTTTTAGCAGCAGGTCAGGTTTGTGAACCGAACCGGTTTCCCCCATATTGCAGCTGGAAAATTTGTTTATAATAATAACGTTTGCCTGGGCCACAGATGAACAACAGTAAGTGCACTTGGGTACATATGTACAAGGCGCGTGTGGGGACTTTTACTTTCAACTTGTGCGCTTGGTCAGCTCAGCCTGAGGCTTTAATTTCATAATGTGAACTGACCCAAGAACAAAAGTCTCGAGCTAATGCAATGGCATTTTGGCCAACAATGCTGATAAACTTTCTCTGCGAATAACTTAGCCAACACACATTAAGAGACCACAGCTCTCGGCCTCAGCTTCAACTTAAATCTGCTTCTTGTCTGAGTAAGAAAAGTTTTTTGTTTCAACTTTTTGGGGCTAACTACAAGTGGCAAACTCTTGGGCAACAATTTGAAGCATGCTTATGCGTCTGCACCTTCTCCACTTTGTAGAGCCTTAAAAAAAGATTTGCCATTTCACCGTAGATGTGGCTGGGAATATGTTTGCATTCAAATGAAATTGGAAAACTGAGCTGAAAAAGTTGTGCAATTGAGCTGATTTTGCTTCAGCTGGTCAGCAGCATGCTGGAATCGTGCCATTGCAATCATTGGGGCGTCAAACTGGCCCAAGCATATCCAAGCCAAGCCAAGTCAAGTCAATGATACTACCTGTGTGTGTGTGTGTGTGCAGACCCAAAAAGGGAACGAGGCAACACAAGAGCAAGTCGGAGAACAAAGCAATAAAAGCCACAAGAAGTGGGCTTGCGCCATGCTGGGAATAGAAAATGCTAGGAAAATGTAGGAAATGCATGATCGTCTTCAACAAGTTTTCGGTGCGGAAGGGGCGGAGGAAGTGAGACGCATATGCTTGACACGGAAAATACAATGCTGTTGCATACTAATGCCTAAGACGAAATAAAGGTTAATATAAATTACTTTCTTGTCTCTGACACGGCAGCCAGCCACCCACGCACCCAGTCACAAGCAACGGCCCACGTAAATGTTTTGCTCTTCATTGCTCTCAATGCTGAAGTAGCTCCATTTGATGTGGGCGCTATGTGAAAATTGCGAGCAATTATAAAAAAAGATGATATCAGCACGAAAACAATGCATTCCCAACGCCAGCAAATACATGCCCTCTCAACGATAAAGGCAATAATGTCGTGGTCACCGATGGGCGGGTTGGCCCAAAGCCAGCAAACCAGTTTAAGCCAATCGATTGCTATAAATAAACAATTATTAAGCATGCAATTTGCTAAGTAAATGGATGAAAACGAATCAGTTCGATTGGCTGAAAGGGCTGTACAAAAAAGTTTATAAGTGGAATTTGATCTTAATATCATTAAGTTGTCTTTGCAACTTGTTCAATTCAGTAACACACACACCAGCAACTGCATATATCAATAAAATGCAATTTTACAATCAAATTACAATTTCAATTCGAAATGCAAGCGTTTATACGAAAATCTCAAATGACTTCTGGGTCGAAGGCGAAGGCAAACAAGTTTTAAATTTTAAGATTCTAGTGTTTCACAAGAATCGTTGCTTAATTTGAAAACAAGCAAGAATACCAATTATTAAAGGAAAAATGTAATTTCAGGCTTAGGGGATTTTATTTTGAATAAAATTGAAATGAAAAGTCAGCCTCAAAGATTCATTGTGCAGGATTGTAAATGTAAATGAAAAATTCAAAGGTTAAAAAACGAAAACGGCAGCTAATCAGACCAAAACCATCACACCTTCTCAGAATTTTTTGGTCTCAACCGTATCAACTTTTTGGAGTTCAAAAATTTGTCACAGTGTATTTTGTAATTCCGTGGTGTACACTAGAATGCATTAATAATGCAAACATCAATTGGCATATCCTTTCTACAAATAAAATTTAATCCCCTTCGGGTCTGTTTCATATTTCGACTGCGAGTTCAGTATTCTAAATTCTTAAAAGCTTGGTTAAAATTTGGTTTGCAGGCTTGGTTTAAAAATATTATACAAACTTAAATTAGATGACTTTGTTTCTTTAGTATATACAGCTGGTTGCTATTGTTATTGTTGTTCACTTAAATTCCAAGCTTTCTAGCACCGATGACCGTTGGCGATTCAAAATATGAAATAAAAAAAATGAACTATAAAACCCACCACATTTGGTTGTCCATAAAACCAAAAACAATAATACATAGAATTGCGTTTAGACACTTCAAGGCAGCTGATGCCATGCCTCAATATCGAGTCTGCTTTGGAAATCGTCACATTTTATTTTTTTGCGGCATGTGCAAAAACACACAAAAATTCACAAAGTTTCCCCTCTACCGGCTGTATTTCCGTTGACCGGCTTCTGATTCATCGATAAGTGTATATTTTTACAACTCACGGCTTAACCATTCCCCCCTCCCCTTCGAAAACTGTCGCTTGATTAAAATCAGCCTCGATTTGTTGCTGCTTGTTTACAAAGCTTTTCGTCACATTCTCTATTATGGCCTATTGAATTTTTGTCAGTTAAGACAAAAAAAGTCGTCGGAATCTATTGACAACGGATTTCAGTTTTAATGGTGTTTTCATTATTGACCGAAAAACTGTCAGTTCAATAGAATTTTGTAAAGTGATTAGGCCAATTTGGCGCGATAATTTACCTGTAATTGTTCTTGCATGTCTATGGGATAATTACACAAACAAGCTGTGAATGAACAAATGGTATGAATGCACTTTTAATCAAAATTTCTGTTTGAGTGAAGCACACAATTTTGCTTGTTAAGAGTCTGAAAAGTGACGCTCATTCGTAGTTCATCGATATCGATATATTCTAGTTCACAAATGATAAGTTATTGAATGTTTACATACCGACAATCAAAATAGCTAACTCTGTGTTTGCAACTTCTTTTACTGTGCTTAAATTTATTTCTTTCACTTTCAGAGCGACAACGACATTCGCTTTTATAATTCAACGCGCTAGCCACTGTTTACTTTTATTCAATTTTCTTAACTTAATTTATTGCGATTTTTAATTTTAAACAGTAACAGAGATAAAAGTTAGTTATATTATATGAAATTGATTGCATTTTGATATCATGAGGTGGGTCATTCCATAGTCAAATAGCATTAATCATTAACTGCCTCGCAGAGCAGGTCTTAGCAAATTGTGAAGGTAAAATTTCTGCTTGTGATGATCTAATGAAAAAAATAATAGTTCTCAGATCAAGGTCAAAAATCTTCCGAGCTACTATTAAATGCCTATCTACCTACTGAGTTAAATGACACATTAAGTTTCTGAAAATCTCTGAAATCTTAAGGGCCAAACTTATTCCTCTATAGAAAACTGTAGTTTCGAGAAATTGTTTTGCTATGGCCATTTGCAGAAGAACTGCCAATACCGACTTTGAAATTGCAAGCTGCCACTGCATTCTGGTTGTTTAACCGTTTGCTTTCTGAAAAACGGTTTTCAAAATTGAATTTGGTGATTCATGATACGGGATGATGGCTTAGAAAGGGGTTGGCAAGCAGATCTATTGAATATAGCTTTTTTCGGATTTTTGTTTGCCAAAACTCAGCTCTATTCAAATTTCTCTATTCAGTTTCTTTTAAAGATTTCTGTTCCGCAGAGAAGCGTATTACCCACCGCTTTTGATCTAAGCAAATACGTTCAAGAATACGAAATGAAACTTGCAGTCAAGTTTTTATACTATATCTAGCTGATCCTGCAAACTTTGTTCTGCAGTATAAATTTTTTTTTTGGTCCATATAAATAAAAATATTATGCCTTTTACCCGCTACGACTTTGCTGTTGGGTTTCCCTTCAATCCCCACCCACTTTCCGCCCACATCCCACCCACATTTCACATGAGCGTTGCTGCACTCGTTCGACGACCCAAATAGCCACCCCTACGTGTTGCTGGCATTGTTTACCATAACATGCGATTCCAGTTGAGCCAAAAAATTTGTAGGTATATTTCTTTGTTTTTCAGAAGTCTTAAATACATTAAAACTGGTGTGGTCTTTGAAGTGTGTAAGGATGTCCTATGGCATGTGGCATTACGGAGGAAAGGAAGAAGAGTTATCTTTCCTGGGATCAACTCAATATTACATATCCAGTTTTGGGATTAAATTGTGCTTGAATTTTTTGCTTAATTCAGTCTTTTATAAGATTACCTCTGGATAAATGTAATATTTCTAAGGATTAAAAAAAACCTATCAATTCAATCTTTTTCCTGCCGGGAAAAAAATATCCGGGACTATACGCCTTGCTCCCATTTTAGTGAAATTAAAAGTAAATGGGAAATGTCACTAGAGAGAAAAACTGCCTTCCTTAGAATTAATTTTTTTAATATTCTGTGACTATTTATAATTGTTTTCGTGGACTCTCTTATACAATTTGGATTAAACTATTGTCTTAAAAATTTTTTTCCTAACCCTCCCAAATTTGCGCCAGCAGGAAAACAGCCTTTGACAGCAACAAATTTCGATTTTGCTGGGGCGATAACCGATAAGTTTGTCGATACTGTTGCTTCTGCCACGCGAAGTGATGCAGAACGAATTGGGAATGAAACAGAACCGATAACAAAAAGTTGCGAATTTGGGAATCGTTGAAATCGCAAATCGCAAAAGTAAGTGAAAGCCGGAGCACAGCTGTAGTTTGCTTTCATTACCGCTTGGGATTTATTGATAAATGGTGAAAATCGAGAGGTCGACAAAATCGCAAAATTCGTTTAGATCATCATAAATATTTAATAGTTGACATTGTAATTTAAGCATCACTTCTCGTTTGAAATACTAAAATAGACGTAACAACTCGTGCCGGTACAGCTAGTTCTTTACATTTACATTTTCTTGGCTTGTGCATCTTCATTAATGGTTTGTTCTTCAGCTTTATCACTTTTCTCCCAATCCCAGTACCACATTGCTTGTTCACTTTTATCACTCACCACATTCATTTCGTTTTCATCACTTGAGTTTGTTTTTTATGCTTTTGTCGTTAAATTACAGTTAACCCAATTTGCATTTGTGCTTGAATAAAGTTTTTGCGACCAGCTCGTTTCAATGAAGATGAACTTGGAGATTGCTTTATCACTGTCCAGACATCTGACCAAATGTCAAACCCAAACAGTTCTAAAATGGAGCTATCTTTCACCAACGCCTGTTGGTTTGCCAGTTGTGGCAGCCGTTTTTATAAGATTAAAATGCAAATATGTCAGCAAAAAAAGTATCGTTATTAAATCCAATAACTGTCACTATTTTCTGTATTAATTAGAATAAATTACGATACAAAGCAAACATATAATACGAAAACACCTCGGGAAACCTTTTTGTTGAATGAAAAAAAATATACCAGAAGGAAGCTGGTGAAATGTTAATGATAAATGCACAAGCCACACCAACTCGACAGGGTGGTAGGTGGGCGTTACATGGTCAGGCGCCAACACTGACTGAATATTTCTGAATGATTAATGAGCCCCACCGTATGGGGCCAAGCACCCAAAAGTCTGAGGCTAAAAGAAATGCTTCAATTTAAGCAGAGACTGAAAGTTAAAAAGTTCTTACGCACAAATCTGAGAACTCTCTCCCTTTGTTAGAACTGGCATAATGGACAAATATTTGAATGTGGCGCCCATAAATAAGACACATAAGTACATCAGATAAGCACGCTCGAAAGTTAGCTCATTTCGTTGACCTTATCGCACATGATGACAAAAGACGATGTACGAGGGCAGCTTATTAACTTTAATTGCGCATTTAGATATCAGGAACTGAAACTTCTCAAAATATGTATTTCAGGTGGAGGCAACTTCCTACTGGAAGTAGAACGGCAAGTAAAAGTGACTGCACAAAAATGGCATGAAAATTTGAAAATTATATTCCGGGTAGATAAGACTAGAAGCTAGAAACTTTCAACGACAAAAATTCTTGTGGACCGTAATACCATCTAGTAAGTTCACTCTGACGGCTGTACACGACTTTAGTCTGGGTACCAGGCCTAGTTCTGGGTGTTTTGACTCGTGTGCCTGGCTAAGAGGTGACGAACTAACTTCCAAGACACATCTTGACACATATTTTTGGCAAGAACATGTTTAAGACTATGAAAACAGAGCACCTGCACCATAGGTTGTATAACCCATGACGACTTCTGTTCTAGATGTGGAAATAAGGAGAAAATATGAAGAATGTAGCCGGCATCCACACAGAAAACAAAAATGTGAGCTATGCGGACTAAAATCAATCCCAAGCGATGTCAGAACTGGCTCGATGTCGGGTTTTTTTTAGAAAAGAGTACATGTGTTCATCCCGTCTTAAGCTCGAGTGAGCTTGATTTCAGCTCTATAACACTCTGGATTGATTTTATCTTTTTATTCCAAATTGACTTGATTCCAAATTTGGATCTAATGAAGAAAGAATGGACTATCGGTATCCTAAAAGATATATGGACTTAAGCATCCAAGTTATATCTATACTACGTTAGCTTTGCTCGATATGCAATATTGATTCGATCTCAAAAGATAACGATTTTAAATAGGAATTAACTTAAAGACAATGAAAAAAAAGAAATAAAGTAAAATTTTGGCTCATAGGATTCGCACACGCTTATGAGCAAGAAGGAACTCACCCACACCATACCCAATGTGGGTTAAGTATATTGCATAGGGGGGTGGTAATAGAATAACAATGATAAAAGTGAAAGATAGGTTAAGAGATGATAAGAATAAAAATTGGTGAAATGATTTGTTGAAATAGCTTTTAAACGAACCCGAAACATTCGGTAGAAAAGAGAGTTTGGCGATAGTTTGAGAGATCGATTTTAACAAAAAGGGATATTGGCGATATGGTCAATAACACGCTATTAAACATGACAAAGCTGAGAATACAAAGTAAAGAAACATAAAAACATAACCGTATTTTTTTCGTTAAAAGAGGTGATACAGAAAGAGAAATTAGGATAAAGTTTGCGAGTAGAGTATGTGTGTGTACCCATTTATCGTAACTGTATTAAAGAGAGAGAAAGAGATTTTCTTAATTCAGCTTTTGCTCTTTCGCTTTTTTAATGCAATGCCGCACTTAGTTTATTATCGATGCGGGTTTGTTTATATTTCAAATAGGGTCCGTATTAGAAATAATCAATTTTCGATTTATTCACGAATCGAATAGGATTGTTTTATTCATTTTGTACTTAAAAAATCAATCAGAAGGTCGAGATTAAATTAATTAGTTTAGCTTTCCTTGTTTCTGAGATATTTAGCTTTAAAATCCGTCCTTAGACGATACAATTTAAATTAAAGAAAAATATTTTCTAAAACATTAAAGTTTAGGGTAACTTTACTAAGGGCCGATTTCTGTTCTTTCAGATAGTTGCTATGTGTCAGATAGTCATCGATTTTACACTGTTATATGTTAGTTTATGTGACAAATAGCTTTATGTAGAAGCTATGTAGAAGATGTGAAATCGGCCCTAAATGTAAAAAATAAATTTTTCTAAATTTAGTTGATTTTTTAAAAACCAAAATATGACAGTCTATTTACAAGAATTTTGAGCCTCTTAACGTTACGGTGGCTAAAGCTTAGGCATTAAATTGTCATTGTACACGATATGAGTGCTGCTCATTTCATACACTTGATAAGCTAACCGTTTAACCTCATAAAATAAATGTTTCTTTTTCGAGCGAATTATGTAGAATGAATGAAAA
Organism: Lordiphosa clarofinis; assembly: GCA_018904275.1. NCBI lineage: Eukaryota > Metazoa > Arthropoda > Insecta > Diptera > Drosophilidae > Lordiphosa > Lordiphosa clarofinis. The sequence goes on along the minus strand of JAEIGQ010000122.1, from coordinate 911,146 downwards.
ATCAGACAATGCAGTGATATTCCAGAATATCAGAATATCTTATGTTTTCCACTGTCTCGCCTGTTAGGGAGTTGGATCGAGTAAAAAGATTCTTTCTAACGCAATAGCCCAATTTAAATACCTTGAGAAAACTTACATACCTTTTGAAATGTTAATGTTCATTTCCTTTTCAATAAAAGTATAAATATTTTCAGCTGGCTGACAAGCTAATTAACTAAAGTTTGCCCCATGAAAATTCTGTCAGTTGTTAATGCAAAACGTTGCATTGTAGAACTTATAATGAGAAATCATCCGCATGCCACACAAAATTAAACCACAAATATTTGTATTCTGATAACGAGAACTTTAACAAAAGAACTTTTTCAGCGAATTGCAAAGTAATTTGCTTCAAGTTTATACACAAGCAAATTGTTTTATGATGATGGGAGTGCGAAATTTGAATATCAGTTGTTTACTCACAAAAATCCATACATTTCACACCTACAAACGCCCAATAGGCGCAATTGCTATTGTTATTGTTGCAAGTAATCTATGAGTCATGGTAACCACTTCCTCTTCATAGTCAGGTTGTCAATACTTCTCATGAGGAATGGAAAACCTATGCTGCCCAACAAGAATAAGCAAAATAGCACAAAAGACCTGTATGTATGAGTCTTAAGTATCTGCCAGATTCAAGCGAAGGTTCTGGCGGCATTTGCAGAGTGGGTGCATCACAAACAAGAGAGCTGTGCATGTAATCAGCTTTAAACGAGTGAAGCGAACAGACACAAATACAAATACAGACAAAGATATAAAATAATGAGGTGGGGGGAGCGTCTTGTTAAGTATTTTTTTGTACCTTTCCGATGACGTTGGCTCTTTGCTGCTTCTCTCTCTCCCTCCATTTCTTTTTCTCTTGGGGCTGGGCAATAAGTAATTATACAAACCGTTAAAATAATCCAAACCCGGCAGTGAATTCCTCCACTGGCCCCCATTCTGGGCCATCATGAAGTTGCATTTGCAACTTAACTTAACAATTATAATCTTGTAGCTAGTACTTTTTCTCTTTACCTTTCGGACTTGAGATACTTTTTATATCTGCTGGATTGGCACTTCTTTTATGTCAGCTTTGATGTCGTTCGTTAAAATTGATTTGGCAAACTTTGGATTTTGCCAATTTCCAATTCGATTTCTGGGTTCGTTGTGGCTGCTTTGCATACCTTTCGATTACGTTTACGCGTCGCGCTGCGTGCGGTATCTGTCAGATACTTTCTTATGTTTATTTTTTATATCAGCCCGAAATAAAAAGAATAACACCAACAAAAAACACTTCTGTGGCACAGGTAGATAGATATACACGAATCTTAAACCGGCAATCTCATCGCGCACACAAACACACACACGCACACAGAAGCAGTTACAGCCGTTTGGCTGCTCAACTTGCTTGTAAGCGACTGGCAAAAGCGACGTTCGCTCGGCTCAAGACGCGTTCGTTGACTAAAGTCGATCGCCGAGATTTGGCCGCCGTCTGCGATTGAAACAAACCCGAACGATTGAAAGCAACAGGTTGAAAAGCGGCTCAGAGAGTAGACGACACTCTCACCGGCTCTCTCGCACTCAGCTGCTACCTGAGGCGCCCTTCTCACATTATCATTAAGTAGAATGCGCGACGAGCGACGACGTCGTCTTCTGTCGCCTGCCATCATTTTAATTACGTATGAGAAAGCGGAGTTGCATTGTTCTTGGGTTCTCTGGGAGTGCATGCATTCGACTCGTAGTGTTTTTCGCATGAAATGCGCACATTTGCCAAACTGACGTTTTAAGCCCGTTTTTAAACAAGGCACTCGTGAAATGTCATCTAGGAGAGGAATATTTAGGTTTAGGTTCATTCACCGAGCAGAGATGGACTAATGTGTGCAAAAGGAAGAACTACAGCGAACACTAAGGTCGAAGCGCTTCGGTATGCTCTTATTAATCCGACTCTTTAAGTTTAAAACTTAAACTTTAAATGAAAAGATTATACATTTAGCAAAAGGGAAAATAAATAATTTGAGAGCGAACGATCTTGAAAAAATCTATACGTTCTTGAATTTTTAAGAATTTCGATCTCGAATTCGGGCTTGGTTCGTACTCAATTTAGTTAGCGTTCGGTCGTCAATTGTAGTGACAAGGGGCAATCAATTAAATCAATTAATTATGAAAGGATTGTATAAAATAAAGGCAATGTTACACGTATAAAAAAGAATCAAGTTAATTTTGATATCCACCTGTTTAATACGAACTTTTCAAAAATATGAATTATTCATTTCAATTGGCAAGAAAATAATATTTTTCTGATCTGAAATAAGATCATTTACTTAATTTGATATCAAATAGTTTCAGAATAATACTAAAAACTTTATAATAATTATTGATTTTAATCAATAATTTAATATATTTTCTTATCGGCTTGACCTAACGGGGGCGTATGAAGGGAAGGTAATGCTGTGGACCGGTTCAATTCGGTGAACCCAGCGCGATCCTGGTTTACTGCGTCTTAAGTCGACTCACACCTCCTCGTTGGTGACCGCTGGTAACAGAGCGATGCTTAAGCAAAGCTGCTGACTAACGTGAGCGGCAAGCTTTCCCTGCCCACCACCGTCAAAAAACTTAACCAATATGAACTGCATCTTAATACCACGGATAGGGACCACCTCTGACGACGACTCGCGTCAACTAATAGGTACAAGGAATGCTTGCACTCATGGTGCTGACATCCAGTTGGTGAACACTTCAGGAAATGCGAGGGATCAAAAACCAATGCACCCTGGGAGATCTACTACAGCGTGCTTCCATGCACGAGCTTGGGTTCAGCTTCGTAGTCAATGAAAGACTCTGTCGCTCGGTCCCTAGCTTTACACCAGTTGACGAATGACTAGCTGCGCTCAGACTCCGCACTTAAGAAACTAATAGATTTCACAGCGGTAGGAACATGGTCATAAAGACTTTTATTTTGAGAATTAATTGTAAAAAAGTCGGGATCAAAAATATATTCTTGAATCAAAAAATTTGCTATTGGATCTAGAATATTAATTCTTACCGTACTTCTGACATCGAACATTCTTGATCCAAGTATAAAATTCTTCAATTTTTCTCTGAGAGTTGGTTTCACTAAAGTGTTTGTATTCATGATCAGCATCTGCCGCCGAGTCGAAGTAGCCAATGTCCGGCAGATTGTTTCTGACGCAGTCGAGTGACCCGACTCTGAAAAACCATGTACAATTGAGAAACACTAACAAACCCACACACGTACTCAAACGCTCAAAAGAAATAATTGTGCATTTTGAAATAAGTCTATAAGCATTTTCTGGTATGTGCCTATTATCAAAAATGGTCTATATTATTATCTTAAGTATGAGATAGAGTTTCCAATATCCAGCAAATCCAGTATGTTAAACCATTTTTCTTTTTTCGTAAATCTTCATAATTTTTGTGTCTCGAAGTACAATTGATTCGTTCAATGTCATTTCTATGAATAAACTAGTAAGAGTGTTGCGGTCGAGTGCTCCGATAGCAAAATACCCTGTACCAAGTAATGTGGTTCCTATAGCTTTAAATTCCTTTTATTTTAAAACAGGGAATCAAACCGGAACCGGAATTGTATACCGAAAAGAACCGATTGAAACTCAGAACCGAAACCGGAACCGATATTCTTAATTTTTGGTATACCCGTATCAGAGAACCGAAAAGAACCTAAACGTTGAACCGGTACGGTTTCGGTTCTGAGTACAACTACTGGAGCAGTTGGATTTGGCGGATTTTTAAGCAGTTTGGTTAAATAGTTAGCTTCAAATAAAAAAAGGTTCTAAGCTTAGCAAAACTTTTGTTCAGTGAAATAAAAAACGCGAGACCTGTCTCTTTGAAAAGAATACATTCCTATGTGACATATTCTTAGACCCTCGTTATAATGTCAGGCTAAACTCTGAACAGAAAAGTACATGTGTAACTGCTTTGACTGATAAATATTCAAGAATTTTATTTATTTCTGTTCAATTGCAACTAAATGAGGAAAGCAGCTCTGACCCAACTTCTTTGCCTGAAAGTGAAGATGAAGTCGATTTTTATATGATCAATTGGCCGCCTAGATCGGGCGATTTAACGCCTTTAGACTATTTTTTGTTGGGCTATGTTAAAGCTCATGTCTAAACAGACAACCCCGCTTCAATTGACGCATTGGAAGACAACATTGAAGCATTTATTCGTGAGATACCGGCCGAAGTGTGGGAAAGAGTATGCCAAAATTGGACTAAGCGGATGGACCATTTGAGGCGCAGTCACGGTCAACATTTGCATGAAATAATCTTCAAACATTAAATTATATGGACCGTACTATCGATTCAAATAAAGATTTCATGCATTTTTTTAAACTTTCCTATAGCTCTTAAAAATCAGCCTTTATAAGAAAATATGTCCAATACATGTCAAACATTATGGCAACATCGACTTGGCTGTTGATGCTGATCAAGAATATGTATACTTTATAGGGTCGGAAATGATTCCTTCTACCTGGCTTTATTGTTGTCTAGTGGAATTACGACGAATGTGACAGTTCGTGACCAGACCAACTGCAGAACAAAAATAAATTGTAATTTATGAAATAACATTTGCAAAATGTGTGTGCGTGTATTTAATTAGTTGTGGTCATTTGGGAATAATAACAATGCTGACATTTTACTCTGGGCGTTGGAATTAATATAATTCGTTGTGGCCACAATTGGCAAAACTTTGACATTATCAAAACCAGCAGCATTTGCACTTTGAGAGCAAGATAATTGTGTTGCATACTTTTCGGTGCACTGAATTCGCCTTCAAATGAACTTATCAGAAACCTGGCTAATGAGCCAACTCTTAGCCCTCAGCGACCAATTAAAGCTGATGAGGGGGAAAAAAAAAACAGAATAATAAAAATGACATAGCGACGATTTTTAAAAGCCCACGCCAGCGATGTGGTTACAGCTGACTGCGCAAAAGTTTGTAGTTCATTCTAATGACGACCATAACTGGTAATGGGAGATGAGCAGCAAGTTTCTTTGCCTAGCAGCAAAATTATAATTAAAAGTCATCAACAACATTAACAAGTGAAATGTACAAAAACGGAGAGAAGGAAAGACTTCCCAGCTGATAAAAGTGGACGTTGTGTTTGTGACAGGGCTTTAACCTTGCCGTTAGAAGCCGACACCGACACAACATCAAACAATGGCAGTGGGCAACAATAAGAGTACGCAAAAAGGAATCCACGAATGTTGCAAATATTTAATTAAGCTCTTTGACAGAGAATGATGAACGGGGTCTTCATTAGATCTCGTTTACTTAACAAGTAGTTGTAATATTATCTATACAAATAAGACAGGTGAATAAATGTGTGCTTCAATGGGCGAACGGAAATGAGAAAAGTTTGTTGAAAGCAAGTAAAGAGAAGTAAATATAGAATCACTCACGAAAGCGACCACCCACCAGAGTTCTTGTGTTCATTAACTCTGTACCAAAGGTAAAATAAGTAGCTGGGGCTTGTGCAAACATATGTTACATATCCGAATATATTCCTAATGAGCATCAACTGCCGAGACTGTCCGTCTGTTCTTATGCTCAAACAGAATTCAGAGATGGTTAGAGCTAGGGTTTCGAACTGTGTAAAACATAGCCGTCTTATACACTGACCGACAGCCATCGCAGATGGTAAATTTAAATTGTCCAAACGTTTATAACGCATTGAAGGAAGCGTCTTCGACCGCATACAGTACTTTAAATCATGAGAACCGCTCATCCGACCAATTGCAAGGGTATTATATTGCCCAGAAGTTGCAACGCAAAAATATTAATTTGACTATAAATATATATTCGACAGGGCGCGAGCTGAGTCGATGAGTCCGTTGTCCCGCAAACTAGTCTCTCAGTTTTATTTAGAAAAATTGTTTTTTTAATGCTAACAAAATATTATTAAAACATTTGCGTATAAAAACTGGCAAAGTTAGCTTGGCCTTCTCGTTTTTATACTCTATACCAAAGGTACATAGAATATATTAAGTTTGTGCAAAAGTATGTAACAGAGAGAAGAAATCATTTCCGACCCTAAAAAGTATATATATTCTTGATCAGCACCAACAGCCGAGTCGATATAGCCATGTCCATCTGTCCGTCCGTATGAACAAACAGATCTCAGAGATGGTAAGAGATATAGTTTAGACATGTATGGGACAAATGCTTCTAATACTTGCAGGCATATTGAGTTTAATTTCATTTTTTGCCACGCCCCATCCCGCTCCCGCAATTGAAAAAAAGTCATATCTTTCACAGTTTTGTAGATAGATAATTTGTACCTTCTAGAGATAGTTTGTCATAAAGAATACAAATCGATTTGCCGAAGAAATGATAAAGATCGGTTTAGCGGTTCTAAAGTTATGAGCAAAAAAGAACAGGACCCAGGAGACTGAATAGTAACTTAACAGTGACTGAACAGTAACTAAACAGTGACTTAAAAGTGACTTTACAGCAACCAAATAATGACTACACAGTGACTAAACAGTGACTCAGTAGTGGGTTAAAGGTAGGGGACTGAGGGGGAGAACAGTGGGGAATAAGAAGTTTTAAAATTGTTTCTATTCAAAGATTGAAATTATTAATATCGGTCTTTTATTCCCTTGCGACTGTTGTTGTTTTCATTTATCTATAAAGCAGAACAACTATCTGTAGAAGATACAAGCCATTTTTCTACAAAACTGTGAGAGATATTACTTTTTTTTCTAAATTGCTTGTGTAAGTATATGTATTTATATGAAAATGTATGTTCTATGTTATTGTTTTTAATGTAATAAAAATATGATAAATGAAACGCGTATGAGAAGAAGTAAAACATGAATTTTTATTTTGGATGAGTCACATCGGCCATTGCAACCAATAAATTGAACACAATGATCTCTACCACCTGCTCTCAACAAATCTTTCTAAATAAAAAATATTGAAGAGTTTGATTTAGTTAAAGATTTTAATTGTCAGTTTGTGAAGATGTCGGACAAAAAGCAACTGCAGCGATTTTAAACTTTCAAGGCCAAACAGGGAAATGCCTCCTAGCGTGAAATGGTTGCCATTGGGGTTACTAAAAATATAAATATTGATGGTAAACAAATTTCAAGTACTTTGTAACTTGCACAATGCACATTCAAACAGACCTCAAACCACCGGCCATTACACTACCATTAAATCGCTTCTAAAAAACTGTCCAACCTGAGCCTGCTATATTACATTCGCAAAGTACTAAGAAGGGATTAAGAACTATTTGAGGAAGCTTGGTGTAATGAATACCTGAAGGATTTTCAATAAGACTGCAACTGGATGGGGCCACTTTTCCAGCTTAGTCTGTGTACTCTGATAGGTTTGCTTTGAACTTACCTGATTCGGCAGTATTTTATTGTCTTTTGATTTGATGCCCCGAATCAGCTTTGACCTCTCACAGTTTTTTTCAATTTCAATGTTTTCGCTATTTACCAAAAATGTTATCGACTTTTAACAATTTCTTGTTACTTTCTAAACTTTTCAAACAAATTGTTTTTATTTTTCATTTCATTCCTTTTCTTTTCTATTTATGCGGCATTTTTAATTGATCGATTTCCGCTCCCTTCTCTAACCTGATTAATAAATTCCCAAGAGTAGTACATAAAATGTAACCTCATTTGAATTCCGTCAATTTCGCCAGGCTAAAGCATATCTCAATACTTCAATTGTGAACACAAACCATAAGGTACGCACAAGAAGCGCAAATGTGGCTTGTAGGCACTCAGCCATAGGCACACATGCACACACACATACCAACCAGGCCATAAACGCATCTTCTCTATTTCATACTTGTGGTTGTTGCTGTTATTTGACAAATTATTTCCTTCATATGTGTTGTTGTCTGAGCATTCTTTACTAAATGACTCGCATCCACATCTTGTGCTTTCGTAAAATGCAAATCCTTTTTAATACCACTTGCATCAAAATTAATGCTTAGTGCAGCAAAAACTTATAAGCCAGAAGGAAACTGCTTAACTCTTCTAACTGGCCTCGAGCGTAAAAGTGTTTAATTAAGCAATTCAACAGATTCTCTGTTTTGTATCTTGTTAACGAGCTGAAAACTGTTTAAAATGCAAATTCTAATTGCCGTTCGCCTGAGATAAGAAACATTAAAGGAGAAGTCTGAGCTGTTGCACACGCCACAAATTAATTTTGACAATACCTAGCAACGGTCTCTTAGCAGTCACACGCGCACGGAAAATTTAGGTGCGAATGTCTAGCAATCGTTTTGTGTCTGTTTTAAGAAGCGAACACTTTTGGATAAATAACTGTTGGCACTTTTTGTATTAAGATGCTTCCTGGCTGCTGTGCTCTCGATTTGTCAACATGCATAATTTAAATTCAAGTTTCAGTTATGCCTTTATTTCCACTCGCTACAATGTGTATGAGTTCTGCATGAGTCCTGATAACTTATAAATTACTCCAAGTGGAACAAAATGTTTCAGCATTTTTGCCAACTGATGCGGATAATGTGCTAACAGCAACAAAGAAATAAAATGACAGTGCTTGGGCACACTCAGAAGAAAAGATCAAGAACAAACAACACTAGTTTCACAAAAAAGAAAAACATTTATGACCTTTCCATTATAACTTTTTATACCCGTTATTCGTAGAGAAAGAGGGGTATACTAAGGTCGTGGAAATGCATGTAATAGGCAGAAGGAATCGTTTCCGACTATATAAAGAGTCCATATAGCCCTGTCCGCCCGTCCGTCCATTCGCCTAGATCTCAGAGACTAGAAGAGCTATAGCAACCAAACTTGACATGTGGACTTCTATTTTCTGCACGCAGATCAAGATTGTTTCAAATTTTTGCCATGCCCACCCCCGCCCCCAAAATGAAATATGTTGAACAACTCCCACAATTTTTAAGATATCGAGTTAAAATTTTTAAACTTTAATTTATATTCGCAATATCTATCTTCCCTGGAATTTTTATTAAGATCGGATATAAAATAGCCGAGTTAAAAAAAAGTTGGATACTTTTCGGATGTTCACTAGAGCGGTCCACATGTATATGAAATTTTTAAGGTCATGCTCTGACCCCCCTATCTGATACTTTTTCATGTATAATTAGCGTAAATAAAAACAAAAGATAAAAAAGTCAAGCCCCTTTAATTTTTGAATAGCGGGTTTTTTTTTTTCATTTATAAATAGTCGGCGATGATTTTAAAAACTATTTTTGAAAAATATTTTAGTAGATCCCTTTTTGAATTTCAAACAATGACAGCAATTGAAATGAACTAATTACTTCGTTTGTAAAAATTTGTATTTGGTGAACGTGTCGTATGATTAATATTTTTTGATACTTTGAGACCCTGTCGCGCCCATTTAAAATTAAAATACAATTTTTTGATTTTCACAATTATTAATTATACAACAAATACTAGCTTTGGGAATGCTGAGACCTTCTTTTTTCCATTTGGCCGGTTTGGGGACCGCTCTAATGTTCACACTCACGAACACAGGAATGCTATCAAACCTTTACATCTCATGAGTAACGGGTATATCGAAGTCGGTTAAAGCAGTTTTTAACTTACGCTATCGTTAAAAGACAAATTTTATTAAATTGTTAATTGGATTTTAAAATTAATAAAAATATAGACAATAAGAGTTGTATTCCTGTCCAAAGCAGGGAAATGCAGTCACATGCAACCGAAGGACTACAGGCCCTTTAGCCCCACCTTAGCTACTGGACCTTCAAATAAAAGAAGGAATGAACCTGACCTAAGAGGGTAACCAGCTCGCCTACACGAAAGGGAAATCGGTGGAAACAGCGCTATACTCCCTAGTAGCCACCATCGAGCATTCCTCGGGAGCATTCCTTGGCATTCCGGGTGCATTTAACAACGTCATTACAGAAGCAATAATGCAAAGCGTAAGAGCTCGAGGAATATATACGGCATTGGACTCCTGAATATATAAACTGCTGAGCTGCAGAAGAGTACAAGCCGAGTGGGGTACTACAACCGTGACAAAGAGGCACATGTCGTCTTGTCACCTCTTTTATGGAACCTTGTGGTTAACGAACTACTTCAAAAATTCCGCAGGAAAGCACCTAAGCCAACCGCATATGCCGACGACATAAACATAATTAATGTCCATCGACTGTCAGCTCAGTCATAGACTCTACTCTCAAAGAGATACTACACAGAGAAAACCAAATTGGCTGCGCGGCGCGAGTAGAAACGTCAATCCTAAACGAAACGTATTTCGCCCTGGTAAATTGCACACGCTACGTGTGCTACGAAAGCTACACGCGACGTGTAGAAATTCAAAATCTAAATGCAAATGTAGAAAAGTTAAATGCTGCGTGGGCAAAGCCAAAGACTACACGACATTTGAAAATCAGCTTGTTTCCCTAAATAATTCCACATTTTTCATGCAGCAATCTGATTTCCACACGGACGTTTAGGTTTTCTACATTAACGTTTGGATATTGAAATGCTACGCGCGCGTGTGGAAATTCTAAACGAAAAATGTAGCTCTACATCAGTACTGAATTCTTATATTTTTCGTTTAGCACACTGGTTGTCACACGTGGCGTGTGGGATTTCTAAATGTACGTTTAGATTTACAAAATCTTAGCGCTGCGTGTTAAAAATCTACAAGAATCGTGCGCAAATTTCTGTTGCGTGTATATAAAAAGCGATTGCGTTGAATTAGAACTTGAGAACTACAAGCAAGCAAAAATTGGATTGTGCCTTCAGCAGATTCCATACAAATAATGTCTTAGAGGCCTTGCCTTACACGCGTGAAGTGGCGGAGAAGTCTAAGCCACCATTCCAAGGGGGCGGGAGTTTAAATCTACCAAAGTAAGTTACACGGTGAAGTTTGCTTCATGAAGCTCTCTTCGATATTGTTTTGAAGCATCTTCAAAACTGCGCTCGCATTTACACCATGAAGTGTGCATCATGAAGTTTTTCCTTTTGTTCGTACATTCCGATTACTATCGCATTGCAACCCCTTTTGTGGCAAGCTATCGTACGTTTTTTTTTTTTTGTAATTTAACAATATTAAAATTGAGTCAATTAGCAGTAAAATTAATAAAGGCTGTAGTCGAAGTCACGAAAAGGACTTTAGGAATCACAAACTTCCAGGCTGCGCATGAAGTGCAATTCGATTTAAATTTATTGAACTGCTGTGAGACAATTTCAAAACTGCCGCGCTTGTTCGATCAGCTCAGGTTATCGATCAACCAAAAACTCAACCCTGGCAAGGAGAAACTATCGAAAAACTGCACGCCCAGCTAAATTTGTTAAAAAAAAAACATTCAAAAGCTACACGGAAATGTGAATTTCTACACGTTTCGACCGGGATTTTCAACCCATTACTTTTGAGTAGCTTTGATGAAGAAATGAAAAAACTGAACGCGGCAAGCAGAAAAGCTGCCGTTCTACATTTCCGTGTAGCTTTTTAATTTTTTTTCTCCGTGTAAAATAGGCCACAGAAGCCGGACTTAGCATTAATACGGAGATGACGGACCTCGTTCTCTTCACCAAGTGATACAAGGTACCGCAACGGACTCCACCCACGATAAATGGAACACCGCTAACGCCAAAATATAACGTAAAATATCTCGGACCTCGTTCTCATCGATCAAGTGATGCAAGGTACCGCAACGGACTCCACCCACGATAAATGGAACACCGCTAACGCCAAAATATAACATAAAATATCTTGGAGTAGTAATCGATAGTAAGCAATCCTGGTGACTCAATGTGGAAGATATGGCAGCACTTGGGGCCTATCACTAAGACTAACGCACTGGCTCTTTATATCAGTTATATGACCGATACTTCTACACAGAGTATTGGTACGGTGCACTATTAGTCTTTCCAAGTTGTCAAATTGAATTTTTTTATGTTAACGTCTCAAAAATGATCGAGCTTTAAAGCTCCATACTCAAAATGTTAAATAACAGACCTAAGCTGTCAGTCCTGTTGCTGTCCACGTTTTAAAACTGCAATGTTTTTGCGCAGTCTGATTGTTATTTTGACTGCCTTATTTTGAATAAAACTGGTAGGATCTTTGGTGAAGAAGCGTCAGAATCACGCAACAAAGTATATAAAGAAGACAGACTTTAACACGCACGAAAGCACATAATTTCGCTGATGTTTTTAATAGAGCAATGGATTCGTCAGATCCAGTTATTCTTGCAACCTTTGAAGCGGTACGCAAACCTAAAGCCCTTCCTCATTGATGTTATAACCCTTTATGTGAAATTGGAGACTCAGGAATAATTTCGATGAGTTCGAAGATGAATCTCCTTCCATTTTCAGTTTGACGAAGAAGTTGAAAACGAAGAGAATTTTGATTATTCTGATAATTTGTATTTAATTTCAAAACTAGTTTCAATATTTACCTAATTTTTTGTAAAGAAAAAGGTTTCTGCAAAATATAGATGCCATTTTATTCAGTTTCTTATATTTTAGTTGGTGGGTGGTGCAGCCCCTCCACAAAATATTCTGAGGGTTTACTAACAAAATAAAAAACCGATCTCTTTAATTATTTTATCCGTAATTGTATTCGTGCGGTGGCAAGCCACAAAATAGTCCTCATATATAAAGCTGATGGAAAAGGCTCAACGGCAGGCACTGGTCTGCATGGCGCCACAAAGCTATGGACACTGCACAGTGGGTAGGGAGATCCACATTAGCACGGACAAAATATTTTTCTCTAAAATTGTTTTCAATGTATTCTGATAATTTGCTTATTATTTTTGTAGTATTCGAAATATATTGAAAATAAACCTAAAAAACATTAGCTTTTTATTCTCGACCTAGAGCCGACTAAAATCAACATTTGGTTTATATATTAAGTTAAGTTTTTCAAACGATTTCCTTCCTTGCCAAATTCAACAAAAGTGTGGACTAAAATAAAATAAAATTGTAAGTCATTGATGGTTTCGTTCTCTTCCTATTTAAATTAATCATAGCAAGCATTATTTACCCACTTCAGAAAATGTCACAGAATTAATTACTTTCGCTTAACGAGCGCTTAGCTTTTATAGCCATTGCCTGCAATTAAATGGCTACGTGGTCCAGAGAACGAGTCATTATACCCATCGTTGTTCGTTCTCATTTCCATACATAAATTTAATACGCCATTATCGTAATGTATGTGGGTGTACAACATTATTGCAACGTTTCTTCTGAACCACTTGATTCGCTGTCATTATCAAGCGACACCATTCAAGCGGCGTAAATACAGGCTGAGCTGCCTGTTACCCCTGTGTGACAGGTATTTCCTGCGAAGCTCCCTTTGATGCCCGGTGGTCACCTCGACTTCTTCAATGGCACTTTTCAATTTACCCATTTCCGTTACAAAAGTGGCCAACATGATTAAGCAATCACAGGCGCCCGAGTGGCGGACACACTTCAACGAAATGTGCAAAGGAAAAAGAAACATTGTTGCCAGCGGATAGGATTTATGGGCACATTATATTAACTGGTCGCACCAATAGAATCGTTTATGTGTTTGGCACTAAAAACCAGCGGCTTTTGTGCTAAGCAACGTCATTAAAATTGTATTAGGCGGACGGAGATGTAGTATACAATACACGCTTACACCATAAATATTAACCATATACTCTGATTACACATGGTCGTAAATGCACTCCGAGAAGTTTCTTTAATTAAATGTCACTCAGAATGCCATCAAGTAGCATGAATTTAATTTGATGCAGAAGGACGCAAATTGGACTCACAATTTGCTTTCTAATTTTAGATTTCTACAGTTAGCAAATGTAACATGAACCATGCTTAAGAATGACGAATCATGGTAAGAAAAACTGTGTATCTGGTAGGACTGAAATAGAAATTCCCTTTACATCTTTTTTTATATTCTTTTTTCAATCACCATCGCAATGTAACTGTCTAAAGCAAAGACCGACTTTAGTCTAACTGCTTTCATACAGAGCTGAGAATGCTGATTAAAATTTTTCAATTAAATGAATTCACATAGCTAAATACTCAAGCACTAATCAACTATTTGACTTAAAGTTGTATGCTTCAATTACCATTAAATCCGGTTGAATTATGCTCACATTTTAGTTCAACTGTTATTTAAATTCAATTAGTTGAAAGGTCTAGCTTTAAGTCAATTATTAATGGCAGTTGACCCAATCAAGTGCCAGGTGAAATTTATTTATTAATTTTCCTTTCATTCAAATTTTTCTTGGAATATTTCCCTTCCATTAAATTTTTAATTGAGATTTTTCAAACCCAAAAATTTTTTATTGGGAAAAATTGAATTAAGAATTTGTAACTATTTTCAGAACGGTGAAGTCTTGTATTTTTTCCTGGTTTTCATTGCGAATAGCCCACTTTGTAATAGAATATCGATAAACAATACCAACGTAATTTGATTTATAGTTTGTATTAAATGCGTTATTATTAAATGAAAAATAAAACCAGCTTTCGATTGTGCCGACAGCGTCAAAGATAAAGATTTTGTTTGCTGTAGAGAACAATTTAGTGAAAAACTTTCGTCGATTCGCCCCTTGGCTTATCGGACTCGGATGCAATTTGGCACTCAGATAGTTTATTAACTGGTCTTAAAGCGGATAAAATTTGGCTACACGTAGGGATACCCTGGGCTTAAAAATAACTAATGGTCAAAACAACAGCGAATTTTGCAAAAAAAAAAATTTTAAAGTAATTATTAAAGCTCTTGAGTTAAAGCTTAGTATACACTTCGCCGCCAAAAAAAAAACACAAAAAAAAACTCACAAAAATTTTTGTGCCAAAATCCTTTGGCAGTCTCTTTGGTGCCATCACACTCAAAACAAAAAGGCCTCGATTAAATACCGATAAAATACTAGATCCGTAGTTTTTGCATTTTTATCGATAGCTCCCTGATAATTAATTTTAATTTTCAAGAACGACATTCCGATACAAATACGTGGGGTGAAATTTGGATAATTTCCCATCAATGATTGAGCGCAATATTCAAGTAAGGTACAAAACACCGTGAACATCAAAAAAACTTAAACTGGGTTATAATTATGAATTTAGTCATTGCAAAAGTGTCATATCTGCTCATCAGGCCGTAGCCAGGGTTTGTAAGAACGCAGTTAATAACTTGTATTTATTGATTGTAAAACTTATAGTTTAAAAGAAATTAAACCAAAAGCTACGGTCTTGGCAAGTGACCTTACCTACACTAATACTGGTCACTTGTCCCAAAACAAATTGTCACTTTTGGTATTTTTGGGAGTCTTTGGTGGAAGTGTATCTAAGCTTAAGGCCAAAAAGCTAAATTTGCCAAATTTTCATTTTGAATATCTACGAAAGCGTCAGAGACATAGATTTTGATTCTGATAAAAATCCTAGGCATACGAGTATTAATCAGCATTCCCAGCACTGCTTTCATACTGCTTTAAGGCCTGTTCTCGAAGCCGGAAAATTAGAGCCAATTTATTAATCACAATAATTTAGTGTGATATACGGGCGAGGTGGGCTGTTTTTTTGTTTAGAAAAAAAATAAGGGTATTCCAAAATAACTGAACACATATAATGCCGGTCGTGCCCAAATTCCGTTGAAGCTTGGCGGGATCAAATATGCCCGTCATGACTTCGAGCGGTCAGATTGTGGAGAGGCCTATATGTACGATATGGCGGTGTTCCAGCAGTCTGTATCGTCCAAGGGGCCGGCTGTCTCAACAAGGTCCTTTATTTGGTGTCGGACGTCGGACTACCAGGGGCTTCTGTGTTGCCGTCAGCACTATACGTCGAGTTTGCAAGGTTGGTAACGGTAGTTGGTCGTGGGTCTGGCTAGTGGCGGTGCAGTTCGGGGGGGGTGGTAGCTTTAAGACTGAAGGGTTGTGCGTGGTTGGGTAGTATACCGTTTAACCGTTTGAGCACGCTAGGCCTTGCATAAAAAATTAGCGTACCCTGGTAGCCGGGCGCTGGCCGTGCTACTTCGGGCGCGGGTTTGACCTCGACGGGTCGGGGGGTGGTCGGGTTGGTTTCGGGCACCGTGTCCGGTGTGCTGTCGTCGTCGCGGTGGCCGGGCCCCGTGCGCTCGTGTTTTCCTCCATAATGCTACGCTATTTCCAAATCCCCAACCCGCCTTTTTTGCGTGTGTTCAGAACACAGAAATAAATCGGGGCGGGAACCCCCCCCCAGTTTTTTTTGGGGGGGGGCCATAAAAATTCCGCGTGAAAACAGACCTTTAAGCAATTTTTTTGATTGGAAAAAAATCACTTTAGAAAAATGTGTATGTCTTCGGAATCGGTTCATTCATTATGAAAATTTATTGTTGTCTTGAAAGGCAATTAAATGCCCTATCATTCATTTACACTCGACTTTTTAGGTTGGTGCTTGACGTCGGGGTTATAAAGGCTTTCATCTTCAACATTGCATTAAAAATATTAAATTTAAATTATTAATTTTATTAAATTTATTACTTCCTTTGTGGGAACGTTTTCAAAAAATCACAAAAAAAAAATTTTTGTTCAAAAGTTATTTATGCAGATCCCAAATTTTCACTAGATTTGGCTGACAGCAAATATTAGGTATTTCGAACACTCAAAATACAGCTCCTAGAAGAAAAAATATTTGACTTCAAAGTTGAACTTTGATATAACTTTCGACCGTAACGCGAAAAATATCTCGTTAGATAAATCAAACTTCTGGCACTAAAAATGATTTTTTTATTAATCTGCAAATGGTTACAAAAAAACTCAAATTCGAAATTCCTCCTTAACATTACACACGCAATGATAATATTTTAGCATACTTTTAAGCGCAGTACCACAATAATAAATTCATCGTCTAATCATATTCAACACACGAATTGTATAGAAATCAATAGCACCCCTTTGGGAAATCGATAGAAGGCCACTTTTTAGGCCATTTCGCTACCAAAATCTCACTCCTTCACATAAAATTGTCTAAAAGGGAAAACGTGTACGTTAATAATTGTCACGCGAGAGGGGAAATACAATAAAATTGATTTTAATTTTATGCCAAAGAAAACACTTTCAAGTGATTTGAATGCCAAGGCGAAGCAGTTAAGCCTGAAAATGCAGCATAAAGCTTGGTTCCTGCTAGTCGGAGGGGCAGGAGAGGGGAACTAGAATAACAAACAATATATTGAGGGTCGCATGCTCGAGCTCGCCCAAAACACCATAAAATGGTGCTCGATTGTGCTGAGAAATTGAGAAAAGTTGGGACAGGGAGATGTACCTATCTCTCTCTTTCTGCCTCTGCATTAGTGTGTAACAAAAGACGCTTGGGTGAAACTGAAAAACAATTTTCCACGCATATCAATTTAATGCCAACCTGGACTGTATGTGCGTGATTTGTCGCCCAAGTGCCACCAGGTAGCTATTTTATATACCATGCCCAATCTGCCCAAAGGACGCAACGCAGCGCAAATGCCGAGCCATAAATTGCGGTTTAAAACTGTACGGAGACGTGCATGGCAGTAACCGTATCGCCGCACAGAAACAGCAGCCACTTGGACTTGGAAAAGTTTTCGCAGTCAATAAAAATGTTGTTCCAAGTGCATTAGCATTTGGACTGTGGGGTGAAAAGTACGAGTGCAAGTGAATTGTGTGATGTGACCAAGTTTTTTGGCGCATTTAATTAAGAAAATTTAAAAGAAAAACTTGGCGCATTAAAAAAAGAAAAAAGGTGTAGAACGTGTTCCAATTAAATTTGTAAGAGCTAAGCCAACTTAAGCTCACACAGGGTAATCGAGTTGATTTAAGGCTAATGCGAGGGCTGTAGTAGTTATTCCTCATCACAAAACCAAGAATTCTGTTTTTTATTATTTGTGAAATTTGTTAAGTAGGTTAGGCAGTAGCTTAAGAAAGTTAGCCTGTTTTAAACCTGGTTAAATTTTAACCTTTTTTCTTTAATCATTCATTTACAAGGTTCGCTTCATGCATTGCTTCTCAGGTTAAATATCAACAAAACAGCCCTCGCCATTTGGCCAAACTCTCAATCAATGTTATCAATGTACTCACATTATTCTGGTTGCATCACGTTGCCGCACTGACTCATCCCGATTTAGTACTTCAATTATCATCTTGCGCTCATTTTCCGACAAATTTTCGAGCACTTGCGAAGTGGCCACCGCCAGTTCGGGTCCCAGTGCCTCAATAGTATCTCCAGCTATGCGTTCACCGCTTGAATCGCCAGTTCCAGAGCCAAGGTTAAAGGCAGGAATGCCCCCCGTCATGGCGGACATCCCTCCCATATTTAGGTTCATCCCCATTTGAAGGCTTCCCATTCCCACTCCAACTCCACCACCTACACCCAAGGTCGCTGATGCAGCAGATGTCGCTCCTGTAGAGGCTGTAGCATTGCCGCTACTATATTGCAGCATGCTGTTGCTGTTGGGCTCTCCGGCAGCTGCTGCTGCTGCTGCCGCGGCTGCCACACGATGCTTGTTGTTGGCGGTCTGTGTGGGCGTGAGCGGTAGGCGTGCACTGCGTCCACTTGACATGCTATACCGATTTCCTCTACGTTTTGGGTATGTTCCTGTGTATGTGCACGCGCGTGGGTATTTGAACGCTGGTATGTAGATAGACTGCACACGTTGCCCCCGCAGCAATTCGCAATTCGTCGTTTAGTGATGAATTGTTGATTTTGTGTCCTTGATGTTATTGCTTTCGGCGTTTTTGTTTTATAATTTGGTTTTAATTTTAGGTTTCGCAATGCCCTTCATTTTGGCTAGAAATCGATATCTGTAAAGAGTAAAAAACGAGACGAGTGAGTGTCGGTGTTGTGTTAATCCTTGATGCGAAAGTAAATTTAGAAAAAAATCTATTATTTTGAACATAAATCAAGCACACAAAGCGAGAGCCGAAACGTAGTCAGAAACAGTGTAGGAAGTTGTTTTCCATTTGTAGGACAATGTTCTTACTTCAAGATTCATTTTTCGCAGATCGTGTTGAACTATCTTTATTTTAAGAACATGTAGCCGAAAGCGTTATTAGATAATGAGACAAACAAACAGACGAAACTAAAAGACAATCAAAGACGTTTAAATAGACGATTATATTTTATGCACTAACAACCCGTATTGAATTAAATAGAAACCCTTATGTGTAAGTAACGTAGTGAATAAAGCCTGGAAAACCTGAGAAAAACCTGTTCATAAACAACTAAAGCAATTTATCGGATAATTTTTAAGTAAAATTGTTTGAAAAGGGCCAATCATTTATATAAACTGAAAAAAAATACAGGCAAGCTAACTTCGGCTCGACCGAAGTTTATATACCCTTGGAGCATGATATATGCCTGCCAGTTTGTTATATGGCACCTATACGATGTAGTAATCCAATTTTGAGAAAATTTTTAAAACAGTAATGTTTCTCTCACTAGAACTACATTTTCGACCGATCGTTCCTATGTGATATAGTCGTCCGACTTGAATCAAACTTGGCAGAATTGTGTGGTAGCATATAATATTAATCCGTAACAAGTTTGGGAGCGATAGCATTGAAAACAAAAACTTTTTCATACTAAGACGTTTTTTCAAAACTATCCTTTGTACGGCAGCTATACTAAATAGTTGTCTGATTTTCATAAAACTTGGTGGAATTATGTGAAGGCATAGAAAACTTATAAATACGAGGTTTGGGGACGATTGCGTTGAATACAAAAAAGTTTTTCTTAATAAGACTACTTTTTAGACGGATTGTTTCTATGGCAGCTATGCGATATAGTAATCCGATCCGGCCGGTTTCGACAAATGTGCTGCGTATTTGTACCAAAAGAATTCGTGCAAAGTTTGGTTAAGATAGCTTTAAAACCGACGGAGGAGATAGCATAGAAACAGACGGACAGACAGACATGGCTATATCAACTCAGCTCGTCATGCTGATCAAGAATATATGTACTTTATGTGGTCGGAGATGCTTCCTTGTATGCGTTACAAACATCTGAACAATTTCAATATACCCTCTCCAAGGATATAACAAGTGAGAAAGTCGGTCAAGCCCGACTATATCATACTCTGTACCTGGGGTAGAAGCTGAATGCAGCGCTGCTCATCTCAAAGTTTCTCTCTCTCTCTCACTCTTGGCTGATATGCGGGGTTGGTTGTTGGGGTGGGGGAGGGGGGGTTGGTTTTTTTTGCTTCTAACTTGAGAACCTCTCATCCGATTTTTATCATTTCGGCATCGATACATATTGCTAATGACTAACTATCTCTAAAGGGTACGAATCATCCATTCCCAAAACTGTGGGAGATTTTACGTTTTTTCCAAAATGCGGGGGCGGGACGGGGAGGGGGCGTGGCAAAAATTGAAAATAAACTTGATCTGCCTGCAAATATAAGAAGTTTATGTCGCATACATGTCAAACATCTAGCTCTTACCATCTCCGAGAACTGTTTGTTGATTTCGACAAATTGTGGCGGACTGACAACGGAAACGGACTGATCAAAAATATATATACTTTATAGGGTCGGAAATGATTCCTTCTGCCTGTTACATACTTTTGCGCAAACTTAAAATACTCTATGTACCTTTGGTACAGACTATAAAAACACCTCTTAATGATGTGCTTCCGTTTGATCGAATGCATTTGAAACCATAGCTTAAAAAACGAGCTAATGAACTTGGTCATTAAAATGAACTAAAGTTTCTAACTCTACTAGGAACGCCCTCTACCGAATCCAGTCGGTGCGCGCACGCTCCGAAGTATTTTCCGGACAAACCCTGCAAGTCAAAGCACAAAATCAAAGAAAAAATTCCGTTATATTATTTCTAACGCAGATTAAAGAGACATTCAAAAGTCAAGTGAATACCATTCGTGCTTAATGTGATATTGGCTTGAGTGATAACATTTAATATAAATAGTGCGATTTCAAGCATCATCATATCGAATCAATGACCTCAATTTTAAGTGAATGAGCTCAATTAAATTGTAATAATTCCTATAATTTTAATGTAAATGTATTCATTTTTCTCTTTATTGCATCACTCAGGGGATATTAAATTTAATTTTTTAAGTCTTTTGATCCCTCAAAACCTATTGACCTACTTTTTCAGTTGCCCACATCCAGTAATTGAATATAGGTATTTGGCCAAGAGAACTGCTGCTGCTGCTGGACAAAGTGATTAATTGAAAATTGAACACGTCGTCATGCGGTTGCCATGGCACACGCATGCCATAACATTCTATGGGCGGGTGCGGCGGATTTGGTTGGAAAAGCACACAAAATTAAGTTTAGATATCAGCGTGCCATGGGCAGGTGTGATTTGTATGTGATAAGGCGGCTGTCGCTTATGTTTGCTGTGCTATTAAATCCAAATTAGAATGTCAAACAATGCCAGCCATAAAATGCGAATGGCTGCCGTAAAATTCTTTAAATGTCCAGTCAACATTGGTAGACAATAATAAATGATATGCACATATTTAAGCATTTATCACAATTAAAAGAAATGCCCAATTTAATAAATTTGATAATGAAAGTACTGTCCATAAATCAATTAAACATACAATTACCATTAGCATAAGAGGAAGGTTGGTAAATATGAAAACGAAATTATTATAATTTAATAATTGAAATGAGTTAAACGCACTTGCTGGCATCTGAAAAATTTTGTGAGAACTATATCACGAAACTGATAGAGAATAATTGATTACTTTGCCTTCGCTTAAGCAAATCAAACTTTGTAAAATTATGTTAAATGAAATGAAAATATCAATAAAGTAGAATATTTTTTATGAAACTCACACAACAACGAACTCAATTATTTTAATTAGTTTTCTAACAAAATTCAGAATTCTTTTTTTTCACCAGAACTCCATTAGAGATATTTACATTTTTATACCCTTTGATTTGACTTTAATAAATTAAGTAACGCAATTTAATGCATGTGTAAAAAATTAGAAAAATAAACAATGAACACAGAATCTAAAGGTCAAAAGAAGTTTAAAATAAACGAGAAAACCCAGCTTACTTCGTACTCCGAAGTTTTTATACCCTTGCAAGTGTTTTGATTTTTCTAATTGAAACTATTTTCCGGACGAAGGTTCCTTTGACAGCTACAACATTTAAAACAAAAAAGTTTTTTTTCATTAAAACCTCTTTTTCGACCGATAGTTCCTATGGCAGCTATAAGATATAGTTATCCGATCCGATCGGTTCCGACATATTGCAGACTCTGTGCAAAATTTCAGCTCGATAGCTTTTAAACTGAGACTAGTGTACTAAGAAACAGACAGACGGACAGGCGGCAGAACAACAGACAGACGGACGGACATAGCTCAAACGACTATATATATCAAGAATATATATAGTTTTTGGGGTTGGAAATGAATATTTCTATGCGTTGCAAACTTCTGGGCAAAGTTATAATACTCTTTGCAAGAGTATAGGGATATTATTAAAAAAGAGATATTAAAACAAGTGAGAAAGTCGGTCAACCCCGACTATAACATACTCTGTATCTGAAATAGAAGCTGAACGCAATGCTGCACTCATCTTCGCTCGAGTCAGGCCATGATTCGAACCCACGGCTGCTGACATGGGCGGCTGACTCCCTCCCCCTGCGCCACGGGGGCCATTTCCAATTCGGTGGCAGACCACTTATAATTACGAAGCGCTCAGTCCGCAAGGCATATTTCTTTTCTTTTTATACTCTGTACCGAAGGTACATAGAGTATATTAAGTTTGTGCAAAAGTATGTAACAGGGAGAAGGAATCATTTCCGACTATATAAAGTATATATATTCTTGATCAGCATCAACAGCCGAGTCGATATAGCCATGTCCGTCTGTCCGTCCGTCCGTATGAACAAACAGATCTCGGAGATGGTAAGAGATAGAGGTTTGACATGTATGGGACAAATGTTTCTTATACTTGCAGGCAGATTAAGTTTATTTTCAATTTTTGCCACGCCCCCTCCCGCCCCCGCAATTCGGAAAAAACGTTATATCTCCTACATTTTTGAAGATAGACGCTTCGTACCGACTAAGAGATAGTTAGTAATTAACAAAATGTATCGATTTGCCGAAAAAATGATAAAGATCGGATCAGCGGTTCTCAAGTTATGAGCAAAAAAGAACATCTCCCTCGCCCCACCCCCTTCCACCCATTCACAACTAACACCACACAAACTTAGAGAAAGAGAGAGCGAGAGAGAGAGTGAGAGAGAGAGTGAGAGAGAGAGTGGGAGAGAGAGAGAAAAAGAGAGAGAGACTTTGAGATTCAGCTTCTACTCCAGGTACAGAGTATGTTATAGTCAGGCTTGACCGACTTTCTCACTTGTTTTTAATAAGGCGTCATCTATTATAAAGACAAAGATGCTCAAATAAATCCTGAATTGTTTGAATGGAGTTTTAATATCCCTATAGTTAGTCCTTGGTTCCTCCTAGTGGGGCGAAAACATTTCGTTATTCACACGTAAACGGCCCGAACGCTTGTATCGGAAAAACCTCCCCCAAGAGTGAAATTGCCCGGAAAATTCTGCATAAACATTATCTATATTTCATTCTGTTGTTTGTAGAGATATAATACGAATTAATTTGAAATGCGACTTTCCAATGTCGGAAAAATTGAGCCGACGGTCGGAAAATGTCTGGAAAATTCTACGAGAAGAAAACTATTTATCGTCCGATTGGCTTGAAGCTCGGTTTCAATGGATAAAATTGGATATGTGATTTTCCAATGTCGAAAAATCTTATCCCCGGGAGTAAAAATGCCCGGAAAATTCAACATGCAAAATAACTATTTTTATTCTGATGGACTTAAAACTTGGGACAGGGAAGAGGTTGGGAAGTGGATGGAATGTGGGTGGGATGTGAATGATAGTTGGGTGGGACGTGGGTGGGACCGCGGTGGAATGAGGGCGATAAGTTGGTGGGATTTGGGTGGTATGTGGGCTGATATTGGTTCTATACTGTTAAAGGCGCAGCGAAGCGCGACGGGTAATGTACTAGTACTTTATATAGTCGGAAATGATTTCTTATCCCTGTTACATACTTTTGCACAAACTTGATATACCCTATGTACCTTTGGTACAGATTATAAAAATATAATTTTGAGCCCCAGATCATATTATTTTTTTTCTGTAAGTAACAACTTAACAATTTTCTGGTGCGTATGCAACCAGCCTCTTTAAAGTTTTTGTTTCTAGGAACAGACGGGAGGAATATCTTACCTAGATCGCTTTCAAATACTGGATTATTTTTCACTTTTAAATAGAAGTTTCAAAGTCAATGCATTAATCTGCAGTCAGTCACAAACTTATAGTACATAGTTGACAAAAACAGAGTCCAAAAAGATCAACAATTTTTAGCTCTTTAAACTTCAATAAGCCAGAAAATACTGTATTTAAGTACTGAATTTCTTAATTCAAGAGCTTTCTTAAAAATCTCTAAATTCTAGATTTTCTTGAACGTTTTGGATATGTTGAGCACGATTCGCGGTTTTTTAAGAACTTTTAGAGCTCAAAGCAAGATCTTGACTTATTTATATAAGCTAAGAGCGATTTGTACTTAAAGTAAGAGCTCGTTTTTACATCAAGAACGAAATTAGTGAATTAAAAATTTTATTTCCATTTTTGAATTTTCATCCTTTTTTTTAATCCTTTCATTTGCAAGGGTACACCAGCATCGACGTGGTCGAAATGGCTTCATCCCTTCTGGTAAGTTGTTTGTTAGTTTTGCACTTTTTAGTTGTTAACAGCAGAATTTCATTATTAATGCTATAAATAAACTTTATAAAATGTGTTTCCACCTACACAGAAATATTTTTCCATCCGCAGGCAGGGGCAATACCTACATACCTTTCTGTGCACTCGTGTTCAATTAAATTTCTATGAAAGGGTTCATCCATTTAAGTATGAATGTATGTGTGTGTGTGTGAGCGTTTGTATTGAAAGTATTGTCAACTACAAATACAATGGCAGAGCTGAAAAAGCAACAGTCAAAAGACATTTAAATGACAATGACAGTTTAACTGTGGCCGCCCTGAAGGGACAAAAGGCCCACATGGCAACGGGATATGTAGGCAATGACTTTTTAGATGGAAAGGAGGGGGGGAAACTTAGATGCAAAGTCCAACAGTTTTATCGACTTTCATCGTGTTGGCTTCCAGCAACGGATGCTGCCGGGCTATAACAAAAGAGCTTTGTGTGTACCCACTGCAAAAAGGTGGGAAACGAAACAGAAAATTAAAAACGTCATAAAGTTGCGCCCGGGATGTGGCGCATGTGTGTCGCGGCTGACTGACGACCAACGACATGTGATATCAATAGAAAGCCCACGTCAGCCTAGTTAAGGTGACGACCCGCCACTTGCCATTATTTTGCAGCTCAATGATGGATGCGCCACGGCATCGTTTCTGAGCCAGGCATCGCATTGAATGAACGCATATGGTATGCATAAATGTAATTAAGACTCTGGTAGATGCCACATCCAACACAAGAGCGTACGCAGCATTGGGATTGGACGGGTATAATTCTTATATAGATGTCGGTAATTGTCTAGTATATTTTGAAGAAATCCATTATTTAGAGATTTGCCGAAGACAATAAGGGCATTGTACATAAATTTGTTCTAGTCTTAGGCTCAAAAAAAGAATTATGCAAGTATTTCATTATACTTAGTAGAAAATTTCTTGAAATTGACTTATAATGCAAGCCCTTAAAAGTATGCAACGGAAAATAAAAATTATACTAAAATAATCTTTTCCCAAAATATCCAAGTGGTTTTAATACGTATGAAATATAGGCCGTTTTTCTGATCACTTTAGTATTTTCTTGGTCTTTGATTCATACATAATCTTTGGATCATTGCAGCCTAATCAACCCAAGAACATTTTTTACATATTTAATGAACACTTATTTTGTTTCAAGAATGAATGGGGCTTACTATGTTATTTAATACTATTAAAGATCGGTTTTTAAACCAAACATAATATCGGAGCATTACGACTTCGGGAAGAGAGATAAAACCAGCACAGAGTTGTAATATGCCAATAGAAACTTCTCAAATTTAGGTATGTCTCATGACTTTTCGAAGGAGACGCATGATTGATATCGCTGTGGAACGCTCCGAAACAACATGACAAGTTGCGGAAGCGCCACGCCAGCTTCCATCCTGATTGTCTGTTGCAGGAGTATGAGGCAGCCACATAAAGTGATTATATGCAATCCTTTTCTCAACTGGACACCAACTGCTTCCCAAGCTATTCTTCTGCCAAAAAATGCATTGTTCTTCACAGCATCAGTTAATGCATTTTTGTCGTCATAACTAAAATTCTGCAGACAATTTTTAGTTTTGCGCTCCATTTTTTTAACTTTGCCTTCCATTTCAATTTGACAACTCAAATGACACAAGGAAAAAATTACTGCACAATATCTCTGAAAGAAATATCAGCTGTTCGATACAGTCCAGTCGATATGGCAACTCTCAAAATTCCTTGTGTGTATTGCTTGGCTTTCTGCGTACCAAACATCAGAATGAGGCAAGGAAAAATTCCTTAAGCAACTTTTTTTGATATGGAGTTTGACAGCATAAGCAAAATTCAAACGCCCTCCGTACTAGGCTTTACGGAAATATTAGTACATATTTAAAAAGTGCTTAGAAAAACCATATCATATATTAAATACAATCCCAATTTCTAAACTGAATCTTTGGATCCAAGAATGCAAATACTTTTGACCTAAGTATAAAAATAGTTTGAAATTGTATAGATGTGAAACGGAACTTATAAAAAAAAAATTATCAATGATTCTGATCTATGAGAATAACGAAAAAGGGACATATATCAAATTGGTAAACGACTTTATTGATTCGTTTTAGGGAATTTAAAGTTTTTTTTTTTAAGTTCTAATCTGTCGAAAGAATTTAAAAATGTCACATTTTTTGTATAAGCTCTTCCTGAGGTACAAGTATCCAGTCAAAGAGCCAGTATTGTTAAAGGTTAACTGTAGTACTCCAATCTATATATTTATTTAAAGATCTCGTGTTACATGTTAGTTAGTAAACTCCTCTGAAATGACTTGACTGATTTAAATAAAATTTTTTTTTATATATTCGGCAGGGTTTTAACTATATTTCGTCACGCAAGCTGATTTGGGTGTCTCACTGCTGAAAATTCGTTTTGAATTGACGACGCAGCAGGCTGCTTATCGGTGTCTTTTAGTGTTTTATTATTGCGAAAATCGCTATCGTTATCGGAACATCGTTTTTCATCAATCGTTTTAATTTGGCCTATTTGTGTGTGTGTGTGTGTGTACGAATGCAGGAACCCATATGCGAAATGTTAGAGTAGCAAGAAAGGATCAACAATTACATGAAATAAATGAATTTACGCTTGTCAGAATGTCACAACTGCGTTCTTATCATTCACAAGAGGCACGAGCTTTCCGAAGTCAAAAACAACACCGAAGCACAGACAAGCGCTCTGGACGAATACCAACAGTACATCGAGTATTTACATCTGAGTCGTTCCTGCATATTGCATTCGAGTATATGTCCTGATTAGTGATGTTGACAAAGAATGTCTTAATTGTCATCTCCGCAAATTAAACGAGAGCGTAAGTTAAAGTCGACTCTAACCGACTTCGATATACCCGTTACTCATGAAAAACATGTTTAACAGTGTTCCTGCGCTCCCTAGGGTGACCATCCGAAAAGTATGCAACATTTTTTTATTTTGTTATACATACCTTGAGAACCGTTCATCCGATCTTTATCATTTCTTCGGCAAGTCGATTTTGCTAATTACTAACTATCTCTAGAAGGTACAAATCGTCTATAACGTTTTTTCCAAATTGCGGGGGCGGGAGAGGGGCGTGTAACGGGTATAAAAATTAGGTCAGGAAAAGTGAAACTACCTGAAATTTTTATCGGCTCATCGGTATGGATCCAGATTCAAACATGTTTGTAAAGTCCATTCTGGAGCTTAATTCATAGATTCAAATGAATTTATTCGGAGCAACAGAAACAATGCACAATTCAGCACCAAATGGTATGCAATTTAATTCAACCTTTTAAATCAAAGGCCAAGTGTACCATAAGTAGGATCATTGCTGCCAATGCCAAGTGAACATCGCATATTTTTGACATATCGCTCACTTACTTCAATACTGGCATACCTCAAAAAATACGATTTTTGACTTAATGATGCAGAAATCTGCGCGCTTTACTGTACTATTTTTTTTGCAAAAACTTTCGTATTGCTATCTCTTCTACTTTTCATGTGAGATGAGAATATGTCGCAATATCATTTTCTAGGTTCATTTTCATGTTGATGCAAGAACGGCCATATCTCAGTTGTCCTGCTGTCGATATTGACCATACATACTTTGTCTTTCAGTTAAAACATCTTATTTTCAATGTTTATTAATAAGCATTCTAAATTTATAATATTTTACTTAATCGAGTTAAAACTAAAAGAACCATTTTTTTTAGGTTAAATCCATTGAGAACTTCAAACGTGTTTTTCTCAAAATGGATTATTTTGAGTTATGCCAGTATTGAAGTGAGTGAGCGATATCTTCTTTATTGGCCAATAATCTTAATTAGCCCAATCCAGTCGCACCGTAGGCGAACTGGGTTCCGTTTTGAATGAGCACAATGAATTACTGAAATTCCTCAAATCATATTTAATATAACAACCGAAATATTTTTAAACAAAGTATTTTCTAGAAACGTTTTATATGGCAGATTATACAGAAAATATAAATTTTGTAAACTTCAGCTGACATTTTAGTAGGGCAGCAAGTTAAAATTTATTTGCAGTTTAAGTAAGATTGCAAATAGTTATAAATTTTTTTAATGAAGCTGGAAATCAATTGTTTACAGCCAAACAGACACATTTCTACTGGATATATTTTTATTTTATTTATATTCCGAGTGTTTGTCATATGAAACTTTTGTATTATCTGGTAAGCGTGGGTTCTGAATTGGCAGTTCTCAATAACGCTTTCATAAGATGACTACACAGAAAAAAATGATATTTTTTCATATCAATTTTAGGCCGATATGATAAAATATCAAATTAATATTTTACTAATTTCAAATCGTTAGTTTTTTACATATCATATTAATATTTTTAGTATCATTCTGAAACTATTTAATATCAATTTACGTTAATGATATTATTTTGGATTAGAAAGATATTATTTTATTGTCAAAATGAAATGAAAATATTGATATTTTGGAACAGTTCATTTTAATCTGGTTAATATCGGCATGAATTTGATCTTTTTTATACCCTGTACCCATTGAAAATGGGTAAAAGGGGATCATGAAGTTGTGCAAATGTATGTAACAGGGAGAAGGAAACATTTCCGACCCTATAAAGTATATATTTCTTGATCAGCATCAATAGCCGAGTCGATTTAGCCATGTCCGTCTGTCCGTCTGTCCGTCCGTCCGCTGTCCGTCTGTCTGTATGAACGCGTAGATCTCCGAGACTATAGAGATAGAGATACAAATTTTTGCATGTACATAGGTATAGGCCGTACGCAGATCAAGTTTGTTTCAGATTTGCAAAATTTCCCCCCTCCCCCTTAAACCGCAAAAAACTGTCAGAGCCACAATTTTAAAGTTACACATCGTCGCTTATATATATTACTTAGGCCTATATCTATCTATTCTGAAAAGCACATTGAAATCTGAGCAAAAACACAGAAGTTATTAACGAAACAATTTTTGCACCCCCCTCCCCCCTTTTACGCATTACGTTTGCTCGCCCGGTGTGTGAGGGCGCGTTTGTGTTATGTGTGCGTGTGTGTTGTTTGTGTATGTGTTTGTATTGTAAGGGTATTTTGAAGTCGAGCTAACTCGACTGCAATGGCTTACTTTTTTTCTGTGTATCTGGATCTGGATCTGGATTTTTGCGATCATCCAAAAACGTCGAACCTTAATTTTTGAAACAGAATCCTTTGAAATCGAAAATTTTGGCGTTTTGCGAGTACTAATGAATACCCTTTATATAAAATTTAGCAAGTCCCAACTCAGCAGAATTTGCCATAGCAACAGCTGGATTGTGTTCACACTGAGTATCCAGAACTGAGTATCAAGTACTAAGTATCGGGTACTGGGTGTCGAGCTCTAAGTATCGAGTATTCAGTATCGAGTACTGATGTATGGTGTACTGAATATCGAGTACTGAGTATCGAGTATCACACTCAAACGCATGCACAAGTAAGTAAAGACATTTTGGACTCTGTTGGATATTGGAAGTTCAAAAATTATCTCTTTTATTATCTTCACAATATACCAAAAAAGTTACCAATAAATATAACAATGATTTTTCTATAATTTATTCCAAACCTCCTGGAACTAGAAGTTATAGCTGAACTTGTTTTGGATCAGTGTAGTACACACTTTGCATCTAGAATTGTTCTTCCTTCAGTTTCACTAAAAAGTATTTGCTTTTTGTTAAACTTTTTGAAGGTGCCTGCTCCACTGTGCCGCTTGTTTATATATTTATCTCGGTATCTTATTGAAAATGTGTTTTTCTTTAAAATTCACACACGTGCAGCGGGCCAACAACGTGGTTGGTGAATTGCCATGGCTTCAACGTCTTATGCGTTGCTTTTTAATTTACACTTGCTGAATTTTTAATGATGTATGGTTGAACCATGCGTATACGCAACGTGAATATGTACTCAGAGGGACGTCACTCAAGTCAAATAACAAAATTATCAGGTATTTTTAGCAGCCTGGCCATACAGGCTTGATCCTCTCAATTGAGAGACACTAAAATCAATACTTTAGTTGGGCAGGAAATGGAAGGTAAAAGTTTCTTTATGACCAAATTAAAATGCATATTGCTTATACGCCACGTTGTACAAGCATAAAACGATTTCCTTGCACATGAATAAGCAAACGAATGGCAGCAGTGTCAACATTTCAGTGTCATTATCAAATGTTTAAGGGCAAACATGAAATCTGTGCAAACAGAAGAAAGTCAGGGACAAAGTCGACCTCCGGAAGCAGCGTTGACAGTTTTGGCCCTGTCAAACTGTACAATGACACAAGCAGATTTGCAAAACCTTGCCGTAATATGAATAACAAACAGACAGCTATATCATATGCAGATATGTTCATGTGTACGTACAGTCAGTAGAGAACTGTCCAAGTTAAAAGTAAACATTGTTTATGATATGCCAATATGCTTAAGTGGGTCCGAATACTGTCCAACAGTTGTCAACCCTATTGTTAATATACTCAGTAAAGTCATCATTTAAAGCCTTTTATTTATTCCGGTTCTACTAAATCGTTGTCATTTTTATATAAACTTTTTCATTATTAACAAACACTTTGCTTAACAACCCAAATGGCCAAACGGAGCATACATTTTGTACACAAGTAGAATTTCAACTAACTTTTTATTTTTATTTATTATAAACCCACGCTTTTTTCCCTAAACTCCGCAGTATTCCCTAAACGAGTACGTGACAGCTATGCTGAATATTATATATGAATTTGACAATTCATTTTTGAAATTGCAAGTGAAAACAACAATGCAATACTGATGCTCTTGTTATGGGAATTTAACCAAGTAACTTTCGCTTTTAATTAATGTTAAAAGCCTAAGGCTCTTCTATTTTCACAAATTTTGGCTAATTCGGAAAAAATGCATTTAAATTTTTGGCAGGACAATTAGATTGATAGAGAAAGAGAGAGAAACTTAGAGATGTTTTTTAAACTTTTGTCTTCACTTTGCACGATTCTTCAAAATATTAGACAGGGGTTTAGTTTTGATTTGAAAACTTGCAACAATATCCTATTGAACCTTTCCATCTTTAATTTCCAGTACAGCTTTTAATATAAATCTAATTCTTAATGTTTGATACTTTTGTTTTGACAATTTGCGGATCGCTATATTTTAAATAAAAAATTAAAATTAGCTGACATTAATTTATTGAGGTAAACACCGAGAGCTGGGTTCTTTAGGGTAATTAGACGCTTCCTTAAAGGTATCGACCGGAGGACTCGAGTTCGAATCCCGTTAAAGGTAAAGTTCAAAAACAAAAATGTTTATGTTTTTCAGAAAGAAGAAATGTAGTCAACACTTATAACTAGACAGCGGATTTTTGCATATTTTGAACCGTATGTCCGATTTAAATTCTGATTGCAGTCTAAGTCCGCTTTATATGAAATTACATACTTCAGATCAATTATTATCCTGCTAGGCTGGGGTTATTAAAAGGTCAACAAAGGAAAATGATAAAAATCACGCTTGATTTAACAACGGCTAAAAGTTTTGCCTTCAAACTGTTTTGAAATACATATTTCCATATGAGGTAAAGGGCGTGCGTTGCTACGCACCCTAAAGAATTTTAAAGACAAAATGAAGCTTATACAATTTTTTTCAGAAACTACGCGATTTTTTGGTCTGTACGATTTATTCTCTATTTAGCCGTCTAAATAGTGTCGATCTAAGCTCATATTAAAATTAAACATATGTTTAAACGCTTCTTATTCTTGCAGGCAGATCAAGTTTATTTTCAATTTTTGCCACGCCCCCTACCGCTCCCGCCATTTGAAAAAAACGTTATATCTCCTTCAGTTTTGAAGATAGACGATTCGTACCTTTTAGAGATAGTTAGAAATTAGCAAAATGTATCGATTTGCCAACGAAATGATAAAGATCGGAAAAACGGTTCTCAAGTTATGAGCAAAAATGTAAATCACCCTCCCCCCACCCCCTCCCTACCTATTACAACTAACACCGCACAATCTTAAAGAGAGAGAGAGTGAGAGTGAGAACAAGAGAGCATGGCAATCAGCTTCTACTCCAGGTACAGAGTATGTTATAGTCGGGCTTGACCGACTTTCTCACTCGTTTTATTTGTTCCTTTACTGTATGTACTCGTGTACTCTTACCGTCTATTAAATCTTCATAATAATCTTAGGTTTTTTGAAAAAAGTTCCCAAAATTATATAAAATTCACTGTCTACTTATCCTTGATTTGCTTCGGGGAGGGAGTGTTTTAGTGTTTTTTTCACATAACTGGAGAACCGCTCGTTCGACCTTAATAAATTTTTCATAAAATCGATACATAATGTCTCCAACTTTCTCTAGAAGGAATAACCCTTCAATCTACAATACTGTGGAAGATATGGCGTTTTTTACAAATTAATAATTAATATTTATACCCGTTACTCGTAGAGTAAAAAGGGTATACTAAAGTCGTGCAAATGTATGTAACAGGCAGAAGGAATCATTTCCGACCCTATAAGGTTTATATATTCTTGATCAGCATCAACAGCCGAGTCGATTTAGCCATGTCCGTCTGTCCGTCCGTCCGTCTGTCCGTCTGTCTGTATGAACACCTAGATCTCAGAGATGGTTAGAGATAGAGGTTTGACATGTATGGGACAAATGCTTCTTTTATCTGCACGCAGATCAAGTTTATTTCAAATTTGTGCCACGCCCCCTCCCGCCCCCGCAATTTGGAAAAAACGTCATATCTCCTACAGTTTTGTAAATAGATGTTTGCTACCTTCTAGAGATAGTTAGTAATTAGCAAAATGAATCAATTTGCCGAAGAAATGATAAAGATCGGATGAACGGTTCTCAAGTTATGAGCAAAAAACTGAACCAAGCCCCCCGCCACTCCCACTCCCACCAAAAAAAAAATGTTGCATACTTTTTGGATGGTCAAGGAATGCAGGAACACTGTTAAACATGTTTTTTCATGAGTAACGGGTATATCGAAGTCGGTTAGTGCCGACTTTAACTTACGCTCTCGTTTTTTTTTCTATTTGAGCAGCCTGCCAAATTTATTTTTTATTTAGTAGATTGATCTTTAGACTTAACAAAAATTGAGAAATGGGAATTTAGATTGTCCGGCGCTTTTTCCGTAGTTTCAGTTCAAAGAGAGTATAGGCGCCCATTTGGCGGCAATGTTCCGAGCAGATGGAGCATAATGAGGTAAGTAAGCATATAACAATCGCAACAAGACCTTACCATCGAATCCCTTCAGTTCGGTCGGAGCTGCTACCATACAAAATAATTCAAAAATTTCGACAAGGCGCTTATCTACTTAAATGGGTATTAGTAGGGCGCTTGTCGTTCGAATTTCAGTTTTTTTTTTTTCCATGTAGCTAAAATTGAGTCAAAATGATATTTCACTCACAATTCCCTATATTAACCAAGCCTAAAAGCATACTAGGTAAACTTGGTTGAGCGAAATGTTATGAGCAACAAAATGCAATTAATCAAAACGCTCATAACAGACTCAAACGTCAAATAAAAAAATTTGGGATTTTATCAAAATTGCAACCAAGCCTCTGTTAACAGGTCCAATGCTCTCCTAACCAAACCAGCCCTTCCTTTTCCGTTTGGACTATCCACAAGTGCAGTACTCCATTTCAAGCGCGAACAAAATAAAGTCATTAGTGCAAAAGTTCAAAGTGAAAAGTGATTAAGAGCTTGGCTAAGCCAGCCCCACAAACAATCCCTACCGGCCAGACTCCAAGAGTAAGTTCACTCAAGAGCAGAGAAAGAATATTTCAATTTATTGTCTTGTCCATGGCCGTATCTAACCTGGTGGTTTTCTAACCTTATAGGTTTGGCCCCCAGTGCGACCCCCAAGGTGCCTTTTGTCTCCTCCAACGTACCCCAGAGTACCCTTGGAAGAACCACCTCCTAGTGAAGAAACTTAAAGTGCACGAGAAGATTGGTACATCAGGCCATCAACTCCAATTCATGTGGATCGAGCGAAAATCCCCCTGACTCATGCCGCTGAAGTACTCCACCCACAGCCACAGGCGCTGGCATTAAATGCTCTTTGTTTCTCTTCACTCCCCCTCTTCCACTCTAACTTGAGCAAAGCAACAGAAGAATACGCAAAGCATCCACCGATCAGTCGTCTGCCGTTGAGTGCAGTTCCCTTGCGAAAGCTAAGCCCTACACACGCGTGGCTAGAGAAGTCGCAGCCCAAAACTACAGCCTAGTTCGGTTTTTCCTCCTGAAGTGGAAATTGCGGAAATTTTGGTGGTGAAAACCCTTAATCCTCCCAGCTAAATATTGAATAGTGCAAACAGAGTTTTTTTTTTGTTGCTTCGTACCCTCAGACACATCATACCCAATTGTTACATAATGGTCTGCCCACGTGCAAAAAAAAATTATACATTTTATATGAAGTTTCAACTCAATCAGCTAACAACTAATTAAGTGGTCAGCAAAAAGATAAAAATGTTCAATTAATTTTAAAAGTTAAAGTCTCCTCCTGTTACTAAGTGCGAAAATTCATGAAAAAAAAAAATAGCCTAAAATTCACACATGCAAAGGTGTCCACATCAAAGTGCATTTATTAATTTTTTTTGTTGCCGAAGAAAGGGTCTTTGCTTAAGCTCAATGTTCTAATATCCCCGCCCAATAAATAAACAATATATTTTTCTTACAACAAAAGCCCCAAACAATTTAACAGCAACAACAACAACCTGAGAGCGCTTTCAACGTTGGATATGTGTTGGGTGAGTGACCGGCTTAAGCCGAAGAATTAAACCAAAAATATGTTTGTTTTATTTACTGGCGATCTACATACCTAAACGAACCAAAATTCAAAATTCATTCGCGCAACCTAAAAGTAATTAAATGTTTTATTTCAATTCAATTTCAAATCAATCAGCTGTTATTTTATTGCCATAAAATATTTACATGCTTATCAGCCAATGCATTTATGACTCTTAATGATCATTAGCGAAGTTCTTTTTGTTTCTCGAGCCATTCGTAGGCCTCGCGGTTAGTTAAAATGCTTGTCATAGCAAATGATCATTAACGTCAATCAAACCATGAACGTTCTAACTTAATGATGAAGTAAAATAAAAACGAAACTAGAAAAGCCTAAAATCAAACTAGTGAAATAATCAAAGATAATATTGAAATTTAACTAAATCTGATTGCTAACCATTCGTAATAATGAAACTTAATTAAAGATAAATATAGGAACTTAACTAAATCTTATTGCTAGCCTTATTATTTGTACATTTAATCAACTTTACATATATTTTTATATTCTAATATTAGTTATTTGCCTTAATCCCTGAATATATCCCTTTATGATGATTTTAATTTTTGCTGGAGATAATGAAGTTGTTTATTAATAAATTTAGAATGTTGAATGAAGTGATGATTTGCTAAGTACTTTTGTTTGGGAACCATGCAACGTTTAAAGAAGAGAATGGAATCTTAGAGTCGACTGTCCTTAGGGATCACCGGTCATAGCTTGACCTTGGCATAAAGGTGGTCATGGTAGGGTGGGCATTAGCTGTGGCAACAACATCTGCACAGCACAAATGACAGCGACTCTGGCTCTGATAGCAGTTTGGGCCGATGGATGAGTATTATATGTAGTTAGTTTTCTTCCTTTTCACTTCTAACTTTCTTTCCTCACTATCTGATCGATCGATTTGAATAAGAACCCGCACGCGAATTTCTATAAAATTGAGCATATATAGGCGAGCATGTGGCAACTAGGAACCATTTGTGGAACCCATCCCACTACCGATTAAAATAGCCGGAACAAGCGCGTGCCCCTCCGAGTCAGCTACTCCTCCATCCGCTCGAGTGCCTGCAACATTTTGTTGCACGTTGCATGCTACAATTTTATTTGGCGCCCAACGTGGGGCCAGATCCGGCCTGACCCGATCAAAAACATTAATTTAGTCACATCATCTGACTTTACAACTTATGAGAATCGATCTTTTAGTTTTTTCGTCACACCCTTAGTCCTACCTATTGTTCAGGTACTATGGATACCATAATTAGTATTTAGTACTTCCTTGGCCTAGTATTTCTGAGAACAATAGAGCATGTGTTTATGCTGACTCGCTGGACGTGTTATAACTTCTGATTGGTTATAGCTCCGCTGTCACTTATAGTATAAGCCATTTGATCCTTGTGTACCTGTAGTTGGAAGTGAGTTTAGTGTTGTTTATTGGTTTTTACGTGGAGAATCGAGCTACGGCCATCCCGCTAAGTCACACCCCAACCCAATTACACCCTTCCTGCTGTACTATCGAATAAATGCATACATGTTGCATGGTCTAGTTAGCAGTCCTCTCCTCTATCGCTTTCTTTTTGGCTTAGTTGTTTTCAAAGTCGAATCAATCTTCAATTTTCTCAGATTTTGTTTGGTTTTCTAGTTAAAATGGAATTGAGTTGTTGTCTTTTGCCAGTCAGTGTCCTATATAGCTAAGAAATGCCCTAGAATTCTGCCTCTTGTGAATTTAGTAGGTTTAATATGGTTGTTGTTGGAAGAGGGTATACGTGGTTGTGAACTACGACCTGCCGCTCAACTATCTAGGCGTTACTAGTTCCCCTTTAATATCTTATCTAAAAATAGCAAACGTTAATACAGATGAAATAAATTGTTTATCATTTCTTGAAGCGTTTGCATGGTTCCCTTAAGTTTATGAATATTGATTTAACGTTGAGTAATTTGCGATTTGAGTTTTTCACATAAAACAAAAATTTCTTTTTTGATATTTTAGTTCTTATCTATTAGGCTTATCAGTTCTACGTATATCTTAGATTTTAGGAAATGCCCTTAGTTCATAGCACGGAAGATTTGACGGCTTTGGACGATACTGGTAAGCATTGTTGCATTTGTAGCGAGGTTATCGTGTACCATGCCCAATTATTAACTACAAGTTGTAGCCATAATTTTCATAGGTCTTGCTTTAACATCAAAGTCGGCAAGAAGAAATTTTGCCCATTGTGTAAGCAGACTTTAGAGCAAGTACACTCAGCCTCATCTGAAGACTTAAACACCTCGCTGTCTTCCACTCCGAAAGGTCGTTGTCCATCGACTTCAAAACCTCTCTTAACTATGTCTCAAAAAAGAAAAGAAGACAATAGATTGCAATCAGCCATGAATGACCAAAATAACAGCCAAAATGCACAGAATTCTGCCACTGCAGCCCCTCCGGAGCAGGCAGCTGCAACAAGAACCCTTGAACAGTCTATAGCAGAAGCAATAGCCTCAGCTATGGCACAGCAGAGCCAGCTTATCGCGAGAACTATGGCTGAGCAAACAGAAAATATTACTCAGGCTATCTCTCGATGGCTTCAGAGCGTTTCTGTAAGTCCGACTCCAAGTAGGTTCCCGCCTCAAATGCAAACCGCTGCTGAAGTGGAACAGCAAGCTCTGGATCAAATATTTCGACTTTCAACTTCAAATGTTGAACCGAACCCTCAAGTAACTAACGGTTTTGCATCTGCAGCTAATGGTAATCCTCAGCTTCCAATAAATCCCTTACAAAGCTCACAGATCCATGGCCAGAGTCCAGCTAACCTTGGACAGCCATCAACAGATGAAGATTCCAACAATACTATGAGCTTTGAACTCAGACCCGATCGCATTTGTCAGATAATGACTAATTGGAAACTTCGCTTCACGGGAAAATCGGGGATGTCAATTGATGACTTTATTTATAGAGTCGAAGCTCTGACCAAACAGACCCTGAACGGAGACCTTAAGCTTACAGCCCGGTATGCTAGTAATCTTTTCGAGGGACACGCAAGCGATTGGTACTGGCGGTATCATAAACGCTTTCCCACATACGATTGGACACTGTTATGTAGCGCATTGCGGGGTCAGTTTAAAGATGACAGAACAGATATGCATCTAAGATCTGAAATTAATCAGCGGAAACAAAAGCCAAACGAATCGTTTGACGACTTTTATGGTGTTATCGCCACTTTAGCCGACAAACTCTCAGAGTCCATGTCCGAATTATCTCTGGTCGAAACGATTCGAGCTAATTTGTTGCCAGAAACACAGCGAGAAATTCTTTACGAACCCGCTTTGTCTATAACGGACCTAAGACACCTCGTTCGTACGCGCGAAATATTTTTACAAACAGTTGTGAAAACTAAATCATTGGTTTTGCCATCACGACCTATGCCCCGTCGCCAAGTCAGTGCTTTGGCTGACCAACCAGATTTAGAGTCCGACGAAGAATGTATTGAGGAAGAAGATTACGAGGTATCCGCAGTTGAGACATTATGCTGGAATTGTGGGAATAAAGGCCATCGTCATCAAGACTGCCAAGCTGAAAAGCGAGTTTTTTGCTTTGGCTGTGGCAAGGCTGATACCTATAAGGGCAATTGCCGTAAGTGCAACTCGGCCCCCATCCAAAAAAACCAGCAGTCGCGTGCACCTCAGAAAAGTGCACGCAAGCAGTTTGCGACCAAATCAACCAACACCGACTAAAAGAGTCGACTACGTTTTTGCACCAAATGGGTGTACAAACCAACCAATTCCCGGACTTAGCTGTTTCAATAGTTTCTACTCATCCTTACCCCACCAAATCTCGCTCTACTCTTAGAAGAATCGCCTTCAAAAAACAGCGCAAGCTGGAAAATAAAATGATTTTGGCAACGGTAGTCGGCAGACCACATGATGTGCGTCCTTATGCAGAAGTTATCCTTTTCGGCAAGCCCACGGTTGGCCTCATGGATACAGGTGCTTCCATAAGTTGTATTGGAGGTCAATTGGCATTGGAACTCTGCCAAAGTGACACGAAATACAAGCCACTTTGCACCTCAGTGAAAACTGCAGATAGGAAAAATCAGCCAATTATAGGAAAATTAACTACCGGAGTTACTTACCAAGGCGAGATGAAAGATATAAGTTTTTACCTAGTTCCCTCACTATCTCAGAATCTATACCTAGGCATTGATTTTTGGACCACCTTTGACCTGTTGCCTATGCACCTAATGACCAAGAATTTCAATATTTCATCAATCGAGGACCCAGTTTTAAGAAAATTGTCGATTGAACAGCTGGAAGTTTTAAAGAAGTCCATCAAACTCTTTCCTTCCTTTGCCAAAAAAGGCCTAGGCAGAACGACTTTAATTTCCCATTGCATCGACGTTGCTGGCGCTAAGCCTATCAAACAGCGTCATTATGCTGTGTCCTCCGTAACCGAAAAGATGATGTATGACGAATTAGATCGCATGCTTAAACTTGGAGTCATTCAAGAATCCAATAGTTCGTGGTCGTCACCCGTCGTGTTGGTCAAGAAACCTGGCAAGGTCCGATTGTGCCTTGATAGTAGGCAGGTAAATGATAAAACCGTAAAAGACGCCTATCCCATGCCGCTTATAGACGGAATCATAGCTAGGCTCCCAAAGGCCGAGTACATAACAAGCTTGGATCTAAAGGACGCTTTCTGACAGATCCCACTCGATCCTAAATCACGTGACAAAACCGCGTTTACGGTGCCAGGTCGACCTTTATACGAGTTTGTAGTAATGCCTTTTGGCCTCACCAACTCGCCTCATACAATGTCCAGACTGATGGATAAAATCATACCGGCCCATTTGCGAACCGAAGTATTCATTTATCTAGACGACTTACTGATAGTCTCAGATACTTTCGAACGTCACATTGAGGTTTTAAAGATTGTTGCTTCCCAATTGGATCGTGCAAACCTTACCATCAATATTGAAAAAAGCAAATTCTGCCGAAAAGAGGTCAAATATTTGGGTCATGTGATCGGCAATGGAACTATTAGCACAGATCCGGAAAAGATATCCGCTGTTAACAATTTCCCCGTTCCACAATCCATCAAGCAAGTTCGACGCTTTCTTGGCATGACCGGGTGGTACAACAAGTTCATTCGTAACTATGACGCCATCGCCTCTCCGTTAACAGATACGCTGAAGCAAAAGCGCAAGTTTATCTGGTCTGATGAGGCTCAACAGGCGTTTGAGACATTGAAGTCTCATATGTGTTCAGCTCCCGTGCTACACAGTCCCAAGTATGATAAGCCCTTCTTTTTGCACTGTGACGCAAGTCATACAGGTGTTGGAGCCGTTTTAATGCAGCAAAATAAGGAGGGAGATGAAGTGCCAATAGCCTACATGTCAAAAAAGCTGAATAAGTGCCAGAAGAATTACACCGTAACTGAGAAAGAGTGTTACGCTGCAGTTCTGGCTGTAAAAAAATTTAGGGCTTATATTGAAGGGCAAGAATTTACCATTATAACGGATCACGCTTCGTTAAAGTTGTTAATGACCCAGAGTGATTTAAGTTCTCGGTTAGCACGTTGGTCACTCAAATTACAAGGGTTTGACTTCAAAATCGAGCATCGAAAAGGTAGCCAGAATATTGTGCCAGATGCTTTGTCCCGCACGCATTCTGAGGATTTATCTGCTCTAAACCTTGAGAGTATAATGGTAGATCTCAAGTCACCCGAGTTTTGTTCACCACAATATGTCGACTTAATAGATAAAATTCGGCTTAATCAGTCCCAAATGCCTGACGTGAAGGTTGTGGACAATTTTATTTATCGCCGAACTGAACACGCTACCGGAATAAAAATAGCTGACGACTTATGTTGGAAGTTATGGATACCAAATTCGCTAATTAAAGAGACCCTAAAAGTTGCCCATGAAGACCCCTTGTATTCCCATAGCGGAATAAATAAAACTTTGGAGCGACTTAGGAGATTTTATTTCTGGCCAAACATGGTAGCGGATGTAAAAAAGTATGTTAATGATTGCGATATTTGCAAGTCTTCTAAACATCCGAACCGCACTCTAAGACCTCCGATGGGTAACACAGGTCAGACCATGCGCTTTTTTCAAAAGCTTTACGTGGACTTTTTGGGTCCATACCCACGAAGCAGATCGGGAAATGTGGGAATTTTTGTTGTGCTCGACCATATGTCGAAATTTCCATTTCTTAAGCCTGTTAAGAAATTCACTGCAGGCGCTATTATTCCCTTTCTTGAAGAGGATCTATTCCATTGTTTCGGGATTCCAGAAACAGTGGTTTCGGATAACGGTGTCCAGTTCAAATCCTCCGCTTTTAATTCCCTTTTGGACAAATATAGAGTTGCGCATAATTATACAGCTTTTTACTCCCCGCAGGCCAACGCATCAGAGAGGGTCAACCGATCAGTACTCTCTGCAATTAAAGCCTACATTCGCCCGGACCAGAAAAACTGGGATGAGCATTTAAGCAGCATTTGCTGTGCTTTGCGCTCTAGCCATCACTCCGCTATTAATACAAGCCCCTATAGAGTAGCTTTCGGCCAACACATGGTTACGGATGGCTCCAGTTATAAATTGATGAG
Organism: Lordiphosa clarofinis; assembly: GCA_018904275.1. NCBI lineage: Eukaryota > Metazoa > Arthropoda > Insecta > Diptera > Drosophilidae > Lordiphosa > Lordiphosa clarofinis. The sequence goes on along the minus strand of JAEIGQ010000122.1, from coordinate 869,042 downwards.
AACTTTAGGCCTATTGGATGACCGTACAATTCAATTCAGTCAAGAAGACTCCTTTGACCTCATCCGAAATAAAGCTAAGGATACAATGGCAGCACAGCGCCAACGTAACGAAAGGTCGTATAACTTACGTAGTCGCGAAGTGTCTTACAAACCAGGACAAGAAATATATAGGCGAAATTTTCAGCAAAGCAACTTTGCAACAGGGTTCAGTTCAAAATTGGCCCCTGCTTTTGTCAAATGTAGAATTCGTAAGAAATTAGGAAGTGCCTATTACGAGTTGGAAGACTTACAGGGACGAGTTATTGGCAAATATCATGCCAAAGACCTTAAACGGTAAGGCCTGCTCCAAGCGCGAATCTCTCTTGTGCTTTTGCACCCCCAAGTGAGATTTTGGTGGGAGGGAAATGTAGGGCGCTTGTCTTTCGAATTTCAGTTTTTTTTCCATGTAGCTAAAATTGAGTCAAAATGATATTTCACTCACAATTCTCTATATTAACCAAGCCTAAAAGCATACTAGGTAAACTTGGTTGAGCGAAATGTTATGAGCAACAAAATGCAATTAATCAAACGCTCATAACAGACTCAAACGTCAAAAAAAAAAATTTGGGATTTTATCAAAATTGCAACCAAGCCTCTGTTAACAGGTCCAATGCTCTCCTAACCAAACCAGCCCTTCCTTTTCCGTTTGGGCTATCCACAAGTGCAGTACTCCATTTCAAGCGCGAACAAAATAAAGTCATTAGTGCAAAAGTTCAAAGTGAAAAGTGTAAGAGCTTGGCTAAGCCAGCCCCACAAACAATCCCTACCGGCCAGACTCCAAGAGTAAGTTCACTCAAGAGCAGAGAAAGAATATTTCAATTTATTGTCTTGTCCATGGCCGTATCTAACCTGGTGGTTTTCTAACCTTATAGGTTTGGCCCCCAGTGCGACCCCCAAGGTGCCTTTTGTGGCCTCCATCGTACCCCAGAGTACCCTTGGAAGAACCACCTCCTAGTGAAGAAACTTAAAGTGCACGAGAAGATTGGTACTTCAGGCCATCCACCCCAATTCATGTGGATCGAGCGAAAATCCCCCGGACTTATGCCGCTGGAGTACTCCACCTAAAGCCACGAGCGCCGGCATTAAATGCTCTTTGTTTCTCTTCACTCCCCCCTCTTCCACTCTAACTTGAGCAGAGCAACAGAAGAATACGCAAAGCATCCACCGATCATTCGTCTGCCGTTGAGTGCAGTTCCCTTGCGAAAGCTAAGCCCTACACACGCGTGGCTAGAGAAGTCGCAGCCCAAAACTACAGCCTAGTTCGGTTTTTCCTCCAGAAGTGGAAATTGCGGAAATTTTGGTGGTGAAAACCCTTAATCCTCCCAGCTAAATATTGGATAGTGCAAACAGAGTTTTTTTTTGTTGCTTCGTACCCTCAGACACATCATACCCAATTGTTACATAATGGTCTGGCCACGTGCAGAAAAAAATTATAATTCTATATGAAGTTCAACTCAATTAGCTAACAACTAATTAAGTGGTCAGAAAACAGATAAAACTGTTCAAATAATTTTTAAACGTTAAAGTCTCCTCCTGTTACTAAGTGCGAAAATTCATGAAAAAAAAAATAGCCTAAAATTCACACATGCAAAGGTGTCCACATCAAAGTGCATTTATTAATTTTTTTTTGTTGCCGAAGAAAGGGTCTTTGCTTAAGCTCAATGTTCTAATATCCCCGCCCAATAAATAAACAATATATTTTTCTTCCAACAAAAGCCCCAAACAATTTAACAGCAACAACAACAACCTGAGAGCGCTTTCAACGTTGGATATGTGTTGGGTGAGTGACCGGCTTAAGCCGAAGAATTAAACCAAAAATATGTTTGTTTTATTTACTGGCGATCTTCATACCTAAACGAACCAAAATTCATTCGCGCAACCTAAAAGTAATTAAATGTTTTATTTCAATTCAATTTAAAATCAATCAGCTGTTATTTTATTGCCATAAAATATTTACATGCTTATCAGCCAATGCATTTATGACTCTTAATGATCATTAGCGAAGTTCTTTTTTGTTTCTCGAGCCATTCGTAGGCCTCGCGGTTAGTTAAAATGCTTGTCATAGCAAATGATCATTAACGTCAATCAAACCATGAACGTTCTAACTTAATGATGAAGTAAAATAAAAACGAAACTAGAAAAGCTTAAAATCAAACAAAGTGAAATTAAATTAAAGATTAGAAATTTAACTAAATCTGATTGCTAACCATTCGTAATAATGAAACTTAATTAAAGATAAATATAGGAACTTAACTAAATCTTATTGCTAGCCTTATTATTTGTACATTTAATCAACTTTACATATATTTTTATATTCTAATATTAGTTATTTGCCTTAATCCCTGAATATATCCCTTTATGATGATTATAATTTTTGCTGGAGATAATGAAGTTGTTTATTAATAAATTTAGAATGTTGAATGAAGTGATGATTTGCTAAGTTCTTTTGTTTGGGAACCATGCAACGTTTAAAGAAGAGAATGGAATCTTAGAGTCGACTGTCCTTAGGGATCACCGGTCATAGCTTGACCTTGGCATAAAGGTGGTCATGGAAGGGTGGGCATTAGCTGTGGCAACAACATCTGCACAGCACAAATGACAGCGACTCTGGCTCTGATAGCCGTTTGGGCCGTCGGATGAGTATTATATGTAGTTAGTTTCCTTCCTTTTCACTTCTTACTTTCTTTCCTCACTATCTGATCGATCGATTTGAATAAGAACCCGCACGCGAATTTCTATAAAATTGAGCATATATAGGCGAGCATGTGGCAACTAGGAACCATTTGTGGAACCCATCCCACTACCGATTAAAATAGCCGGAACAAGCGCGTGCCCCTCCGAGTCAGCTACTCCTCCATCCGCTCGAGTGCCTGCAACATTTTGTTGCACGTTGCATGCTACAGGACGTTTCCCCATATTTAAGGGTCAGAGATAAGTTATAGTTAAAATTTTATGGCGATAACAAAAGCTCTAAAAATTGATAAAAATATTGGTTTTAGAATCAAAAAAACTATTTATATCATACCTTTTTTTATTTAATTTCCACACAAAAACAAAAATTAAAGTTTTTTTTCCCAAAGCCAACACAAAAACGTTTTTGAAGATCTATATATATATATATATATGTACCCCGGAGCGAAAAAAAGAAAAAATAACAAAGCAACAGAAAAACCGGTTTTAAATATTGGTCTGTTGCATGTGGCAACTAGACTTTCCGAAAAAAATGAAATTTTTATAAATTTATATAGTTATAAGATATGTCGGAACTACCAACAAACCGTGAAATTTACCTATTGTTCAATTGATTAACTTATAAAGTGCTGACGTTGGTGAACTCCCAAAAAAAAAATAATTACATAAACTTATATTTTGGGAAAAAATCGGGAACTTTCAAAATTCTCATTGAAGCTTAAATTAATGAAGAAGACAAATAAACTGGTCGGTAAATAGGAGGCGTAGATCGAACGGTTTCACCAAAAAGTGCTAACCATTTTTAAACTTGCAACATTTGAGAATGTACACCTGAGTTTACAAAATTTTAAAATTTTATAAAAAGTTCAGACTATCACATTGGCAATTGAAGGCGAGCAAGAAGTAGCTGTCGATTAATAGGTTAAAACAATCGCGAATATTGCAAACGAGAAGGCCAAGCTAACTTCGTCTTTGCCGAAGTTTAAATACCCTTGCAAATGTTTTAATACCACAGAGTTTACGAACGTCAGCATTAAAACAAACCATTTTTCTGATAAATCCCACTTTTTGACCGATAGTTTCTATGGCAGCTATAAGATATAGTCATCCGATTTTGACAAAAACTTACAAATCTGTGTAAAAGCGTATACAACTAATAATTGTCGTAGTAGAAGGCGTTTACATTAAAAACAAAAAAGTTTTCTCACAAAGACCCACTTTTCGACCGATAGTTCCTATGGCAGCTATAAGATATAGTCATCCGATTTTGACCAAAACTTCCAAATCTGAGTAAAAGCGTATAAAACTAATAATTGCTGAAGCGGAAGGCGTTTAGATTAAAAACAAAAAAGTTTTCTCACAAAAACCCACTTTTCAACCGATAGTTCCTATGGCAGCTATAAGATATAGTCATCCGATTTTGACAAAAACTTCCAAATCTGTGTAAAAGCGTATAAAACTAATAATTGGCGAAGCGGAAGGCGTTTACATTAAAAACAAAAAAGTTTTCTCACAAAGACCCACTTTTCGACCGATAGTTCCTATGGCAGCTATAAGATATAGTCATCCGATGTTGACAAAAACTTCCAAATCTGTGTAAAAGCGTATACAACTAATAATTGTCGTAGCAGAAGGCGTTTACATTAAAAACAAAAAAGTTTTCTCACAAAAACCCAATTTTCGACTGATAGTTCCTATGGCAGCTATAAGATATAGTCATCCGATTTTGACCAAAACTTCCAAATCTGAGTAAAAGCGTATAAAACTAATAATTGCTGAAGCGGAAGGCGTTTACATTAAAAACAAAAAAGTTTTCTCACAAAAACCCAATTTTCAACCGATAGTTCCTATGGCAGCTATAAGATATAGTCATCCGATCCGGTCGGTTCCGACATATTATCAGTGTGCAGTAAAAGAAGACTCTGTGCAAAGTTTCAGCTCGATAGCTTTAAAACTGAGAGACTAGTTTGCGTAGAAACAGACAGACAGACGGACAGACGGACAGACGGACAGACAGACGGACAGACAGACGGACGGACAAAGCTCAATCGACTCAGCTCGTCGCCCTGATCAAGAATATATATAGTTTATAGGGTCGGAAATGAATATTTCTATGCGTTGCAAACTTCTGGGCAAAATTATAATACCCTTTGCAAGGGTATAAAAATGGGTTTAAAGTGTCATGAAAATGGGTAAATACACGGTTAAATATGAAGCGTCGGTATATATATTGTGTTCAGGGAACCCTGGGAACCATGCTACTGATTTGGTCTGTGTGCATATCCGCCCACTCTTAATAACTTAAGCTTTGCTCTTAGGAAATACCCTTTGAATGCTCATACAAATGTATGTGCTTGTGTATTATTAAATAAGGGTTAGGCATGACTGCAAAAACACATACATGCGTATGTAAGTACACGGATATGTCTTGTTACAGTACGTGTCCCTACGCTAACATACATACGTCCTTATGTCTGTTTGTATGAACATTAAGTGTCTAACTTGTTGGTGTCAAGTGATTGTCGACAAGGTTGTCTCTGGTTCACAATATTGACTACTTAGAGATGCGCCCTGGGACTGTGACAAGTGAAAAGCTTTATTCATTCGAGGGACAGGCTAGGTAAAATATGAGAAGGACACGAATAAACATGTAGCCATAATGTGCAAATAGTGTTTGTGTTGAGCTATTAAATGTTATTTCCCACCAAAAAAATATCCGCTAAGCCACATCAATTTACGAAATAGGAAATTGGAAACCCAAGCCAACCCCAGCCACTTAGTTGCTCTGATATGCCCTCACATGCACAAATTAATAATAAAACCAGGGCAAGCGACAACTAATCGAAGGCAATTCACATACAAATTACAGGCATAAATATTTGAGAAACTTGGCCACATTTCGATGGAGCTGTGGTTGGCCAGTCAAATCAGTTAAAGAAAAATAATGACGGAAACGAAGTGGAAATAACTAAATAGGGCAAATGTTAACTGAAGCAGAAGTTGAACTTGAAATATTTGCACACTTGCGCACACAGAGCCGAAAGCGGTGCCCAAGCCTCAATTTTGAAGGATGAAATTTCTCAAGAGTTGGCTGAGGAAAAAATTACCCTACTTGTGGGAGGATAAGAGTTGCACCTGGTAACTTCTCGATACACACAGTTGGCTGTTTGTCACTGCCGGTGTACTGTGTGTGCACTGTCTGCCCATATATGTACATTTGAGTGTGGGTGCAACGGTTTTGTGGCGCTCGGGTCGTATGATTTATTTAAAAAAAAAGAACAGCTAAAGTAGGTCAAAGCAAGCACAGTGAGTACGCTAAGCATGTGTGAGTGAGTGGTTATGGGTAAGCAAAGCTAGGAGGCTGTCGTGGGCTTAACCAGAGGTTATTATTTTATTTAAAGCCATTGCATGCCTTTTTGTTAATTAATTTTTTGAGAGTTTCCTGAAGAGATTACATTTAAGGGAAATAAATCAGGAATTCTCATGATTTATTCTTTTAGAATACCAACAAGAATTTTTATCCGTTGCCCGTAGAGGACTCGGTGCTTGTATATGAAGTTTTGGATTTAATTGAGAGAGGTAGACAATTCTGACTTAAATTATGACATAAAAAGGTAATATTTTAGGTGACATGACACAAAGACCTTTAACAAAGTTTGATACTTTTACTTTGTGCTCAGCAATCCATACACAGCACTCGTTAGTTAGCACTTGTTACTCAATATACGATACACAGAACTTGATAGTCAGTACTCAATAATTAGTAATCAGTACTTGATACTCATAACTCGATACTCAGTACTCAATACACAGAACTCTACAGTCAGTACTCGTTATTCATACTCGATAACAAGTACTCGTTACTAGATGCACAGTGCCCGATGTTCAGTACTCGATGCATATTATTCGAAACTAAGTATAAGATACTCAGTACTCGATATTGAGCTCTTATTACTCAGCTCTTGATACTCAGAACTCGATACTAAGTACACTATGCTCAAAACTCTACAGTCAAAACACGTTATTTGTTCTCGATAACAAGTACTCGATACTATACACTCAATTCTCGATATTCAGTACTCGATACACAATATTCGAAACTAAGTATTAGATACTAAGTACTTGATACTCTGTTCTTGATACTCAGAACTCTACAGCCAGTACGCGTTATTCGTACTCGATAACAAGTACTCGTTACTAGATACAGAGTTGTCGATATTCAGTACTCGATGCACAATATTCGAAACTAAGTATTAGATACTCTGAACTTGATGCTAAGTACTCAATACTCAGAACTCTAAAGTCAGTACTCTTTATTCTTACTCGATAACAAGTACTCGTTACTAGATACACAATTCTCGATATTCAGTACTCGATACCCAGTATTCGAAACTTAGTACTCAGTACCCGATACTCAGCCCTTGATACTCAGAACTCGATGCTTAGTACTCAATACTCAGAACTCTACAGACAGTACTCGTTATTCATACTCGATAACAAGTACTCGTTACTAGATACACAGTTCTCGATATTCAGTACTCGATACACAATATTCAAAACAAAGTAATAGATACTCAGTACTCGATATTGAGCTCTTGATACTCAGCTCTTGATACTCAGCTCTTGGTACTCAGAACTCGATACTAGGTACTTGATGCTCAAAACTCTGCAGTTAAAACTCGTTATTTGAACTCGATAACAACTACTCGATACTGGACTCTCAGTTCTCGATAATGAGAACTCGATACTCAGTTTTTAATACTAAATATTTTAGATACTCTGAACTAGATGCTCTGTACTTAGCACTCGATACTCTGTAGTACAAATTCAACCTAACTGCTGGTACATAAAATAGGAAAGGTGAAAGAATCTGCCGCAGTCACAAAATTTTTCGGTGTTTATCGTCCCAGTCAAAGGATCGTATCTAAAATTAATTAAAATTACCTTAATATTGGGAGAATACCAAAGAATATGTTTATTAATTTAAAAATATTTATTTGTTTCTATCAAATTTATTACATTCCTCTCAAAGTACTCTACCCCGAAGCCATTACACTTCTGCCAACAATATTGCACATTTTAAAAACATGCTGCAAAGTCCTCTTCCGTTATAGTCTTCAATTCCTCCTATCTATCACTATGCTATCACTTTTCTCGATTCAAAACGGTGTCCGCGCAGTTCATCAAATACAAATTTATATTACTTACCTAAAATTAAAATTAAAATGAATACAATCATTATTTCAATTGGGAAATTGAAATTAAACTAACAACTAAACAAGCAAAATTATTTACAACTGCAGCCATTAATGGTTATTTATAATCAAATTTGCACACACAATTGGGTCAATATTTATAACAATAAAAACCCTAATCACACACAATTTTCAAAAATGTTTATTCATTTAATCAGCACAAAAACCAACCATGCCCATGGACATGCTTGTTTGGCTCCTCTACTGCCATAGTCTGAACATGCGCTGGCCAATCGATGGGAACATAAGCAAATCGCATTAATTACGCTTCAACAATTGTTGCGCCGCAAAGCTTAAATGGCGATTAAGGGAAACGAGAAAAGGGGGGATTGAAAAAGCAACACAGAGAAGACAGGAAAGACGAAAGAGTAACTGGCAGCATCCGCCATTTTTCCGGCTTTGTTTATCCATGTTTGTTTGGGTCGTTTTAACAATTTCCGGAATTGATTCAATTTGTTGTCGCATGCAGCGTTTAATTAAATTGACTGGCAAGCTGCAGTGGTCTCTCACATCCGCATCAGCAAGTCGCTGCTCTGTGCTCCTAGCTCATTGGTTCCACCTAGGTAAAGGTTACATTAAATTTTGATCTAAAAATAATTTCTATTGTGAAGTTTTTTGTGTTAATAATAAAATAAGTGCGCTTCCGGTTTCATTTCCGCTGCAAATGTTAAAGTTCCTACACGTGAAAGTTTCGAAAGTTCAGACGGAACCTTCTGTAGAGTTTTTAAAGTTTGCAGCCTTGGTTAAAATTGATACCCATAATAGTCTAAATGCTTAGATCAGAGTTCCCCAGCGATAGCCCCGGGAGCACTTACTTAGTTGCCGAATGCTTGCCGAAGTAATACTTCATTGTGTGTTAGAGAGAGACACAGCCACGTTTTAGCGCTCTCCACTTGGGGAACCCCGGTTTAGATCAATCAAATTTTATTGAATCAGCTTCAGGACTTTCAGACAGAGATTGAAATCATAAACTAAACCGTAAAATTAAACCGCTAAAAACACTTAAAAATTTGTAACCGAAACCGTAAGCGTAACCGAAAAAAAGCAAAAAAGGATTAGCCAAACCCTAAAACTTTATTAACACAACTGCTTATCAACACCGAATCAGAAACAAATGAATAGACTATTTTCGGTTTTTAGTCCGATCCGATTTTGTCCGAAATCGGATCCGAAAATAACATTATCATTTCCCATTTATCAATATAGGATATCAGTGTGAAGGCTGCCTAAATAAAACATCCCATCAAACATTTTTTATCCAGGAGGTGTCGCTTCAGTCTGACGATATCGCATTGCAATCGCATTCTCATCTCCCTTCGGGAAGAAATGTGCCACTCTGTGAGAAAGCGTTTCTTCTGGGAGATACGAAAAAGACTCTTCTCAAGGATAAGAAAGCGTTTTACTCAAAAAATAATTCAAAATAATGCGTGCTGCTGAGGCTTTGCTAGCTTGCTGCTGGTTTCTTCAGTTATTTTATTGTTCCGAGAAACAACGAATTATTACATTAAAAACTTTTGCTTACTTTGCTGGGACTCGAGTTCAGTTCCCTTGGTTCCCACAATGGGACTGACGCTTTAGACCCAGGCAACTAAAGAGTTACTTGTACTGAGTATTTCTGAAAGCATTCACCCCAAAATGCTTGCTTGTAATTCTCAAGTTCTTATTCTGAACCCAACCGATTTAAATAGCGCAACGCAAATAAAAAAAGAGAGCGTAAGCGGGTGTCCACTGCGCAATCGTTTAGTCTAGATCAGGGTTCCCCAAGAAAAGAGCTCCAATGTGTGACTATGTCTCTCTCTAACACACAGTGAAGTATGACTTCGGCAAGCATTCGGTGTAAATTGTCGAGTATGTTCGAATCTAAATATTTGTTTGCACTTGGAATTTAAATTTTTGCTCAGTGCACACATCAATGGAAGCAAACACAGTGTCCTCGTGGTCCGCATCCTCATTGATTTGTGGCTATATTTGCTTTTGCTCATTTCAGTTGTTGCCAAGCATCCACATTAGCATAATTATGAGAGCAGCCACAAAGAAAATTACGTGTCGCTGTGTGTGTGTTGTCTATTGGTGCGGTCTGCCTGCAGATGCTTTTCCATAAATTGCCACCCAAGGTTCGGACCACATTAAATAAATGAGGTCAATGTTATGCAAAATTTCACCCAGCCTCCAACGTCCCCATCCTTCTCTTCGGCGGTGGCTCCTGTGGCTATCCCTCGGCTACCAGTTGGTGTCTGCCTGAATGGTTAGCTAACCAGCTGACTGTCTTATTGTGGCTCGTGTGGCTCCACAATGAACGTCTCTGAGACCAGCTGAGGACATCAAGCGAGTCATTAACGTGTGCAAATGTTTGCACTTGTATGTGTTTGTGCTTCTTTGTGTGCGTTTGTATGGAACTGGCGAAGCGTGGCCAGATGCCTTTTTGGTCTCACTTTGCTGAAAGGTCAGAGGATTCGCACAGATGGGACGGTTATGAGTGCTGATTATTTTTATGAGAAGGATGTGTGTGTCGGAAGATATTTGCAGTGTGTGTGAGAACGGTGGAAATTCAATATTGGATTAAATATTGAAGAAGCCTCGCATCTTCGAATTGTTTTGTTTGTTTTGCACTTAAAGAAATAAGAAAGAGTACGTATTAATGCATGTTAAGTGCACATACTGCTTGAAGGTTAAATACTGAAGATTACTGTATCTAAAGTCTGTGGAAAACGACATAACGATAAAAAAAGAAAATCCTGAGTGCAGTGTATTCGTATGTAAAGTCTATGCCAACGTGTTTTCCCCAAACAATTGTAAATGCAAAGCATGGGAAATTGGCTCCTCTGCTATCAGTCCGAGGTCGCAGTCTGCCGATCAAACTCTACGCACAGACAGCATATATATGGGTCATTCTCTTACAAATCGAACGGTCTCAAAATTTAAAATTTTTGACTTCAATAAAAAATAGTTCGAAAGATAACGAGACTCACACCGAAGTTTATAATCAATTTCAAAAATCCTCAATAACGACATTTGGAACAAAATTTTATATTTTTTATACATTTTTAAATTTTTAAATAATATTAGGTAATTGTTGCTTTTTCATACTTTTAAATCTGTACGCCCGACTGACTGACATATTATCAACCCACAGCAAAAACGGCTTATCCTAAATCTAAGATTTGGCATAAAGTAAGTAAATTTGGAAAATTTATTCGCGAAGTGAGTCAAAACGCCAAAGAAAAGTTTGTTGAGCACATAACATGATAAGCTGATTAAATAAGAGCTCGAGAGAGAGTGAACAACTCTCTGAGAAACAGTATGTTCTGTGTGCGTGTATGTGTGTTTTTTTGTTTGTACAAAAACAAAATAAAAACAAATAGCGAAAGGCCTTTTAAATCTAATGGCACATACTAAACACATCGATAGCTTTAACAATATGTTTAAAATAAAGAAGTTAGAGTTTCACAAATCTAGCGGCCAAAAAATTTACATATTACATAATATGTATTACATATGTAGCCAAGGAAAAGTAACGGAACTGTGTCGGTCAGATAATATTTTGGACTAAACTGTTTTTCTAAGTGCGCGAGAAAGAATGAGCATGAGAGGGATCGCACTCACACAAATTAGATGTGTGTGTGTATTACAAATATGCCATTTATCTCTTGTCTTTTTGAGACAGATGACATCTGCTACATGTCTTACAATGAGGGGGGAGGGGAAAGAATAGAGAGCGGTTGAAGGTGGAAAGTAGGGTGGGAAAAACGGGATAGCCAATTTGAGATAGTGTTGAAGCTGCTCTAAAATGCACAGTCTTTATATAATATCGCTAAACCTGAAATTCACTATGTGGGCGTGCGGCAGAAATAGGTTTTTTTTAATTAAAAATATTTTTTTTTTCATTTTTTTATAGATGCTTAAACTTGAAATTTTTAACTTTATCGATCACAAAATGATTTTTTGAAATATTTTTAATATATTTGCATTCAAACTACAAGACCAATTTAAAAACAATGTCTTACGCGACTATTGGAAATTCAATTACCCTTCGATTCATTTTCGCTGAATCACTCAATCTAACATTTCTAAATCGAGGTTTGGCTCAAAATGTAAGAGTGTCTACCGAGAAAATTAAAAGAAATCTTTAACTTTAAAAAAAAAAAAAAAAAAATTATTAAAAACTTTTTATTTATTTTTATACACTTGAAAAGTTTATTATAATTTTTCCCAGAAGTTTGCAACGCAAAGATGGATGACTACTTCTTGTAGCTACCATAATAATTAGTGAGAAAAACTATCGGGCCGGTTCCAAATTCCGAGAACAAGTGGAATTGTCGCAAATCGAGTGCATTTCTTGTTGTTGTTTTCAAAAGTTGTGCTGCAGAGTCAGTGGAATTACAAGTAATGGCTATTAAAAGCATTAAAATTAATCCCCAACATTTTTAAAATCGTTTAATAGCCTATTTTCACTGACTTAATTTCTTGTCATTTTCATTTCTAAAAATTTTGCCGTTTCCATTGACAAATTGTCATTTGTTTAACAAAAAAAACAGCTGAAAAGTTTGATTTAAATAACAGGCGCCACTTTCAAACTCACGTGGAATATTCAGCAAAAAATAACATACCCGTCATGACAGCAATTTTCAGGGGCAAACGCATTGTTATCATCCTGAATTATCAGCAGAAAGCTAAATACACAACTTTTGTTGACTAATTTATATTTTAAACAAAATTGCGCCTACTATTTAAATTCAAATTAACAAATTATTGGTGATGGCCAGAGAGTAGCTAGTATTTAAAAAAAAATACCAGATTCCTTCGTGGGGAATGTCATCATTTTTCAGAAATGAAAGGTAAAATGAAGTGACAATTCGTATGGAAGAAATGATATCATTTTCTTCATTTCTTGTCATTTCATGAAATGAAGCTTCATTTGTTCAGTGGAAATAGGCTATAACATCACTACTTAAAATGTTTAAAGTTAAGTGTATTTTAAAACGAGAAGGCCAAGCTAACTTCGTCTTTGCCAAAGTTTTGCAGCATTAAAACAAACAGTTTTTTAAGTAAAACACACTTTTCGGCCGATAGTTCCTATGGCAGCTATAAGATATCCGATTTTGACCAACACTTCCAAATCTGTGTAAAAGCATATAAATCTAATAATAGCTGAAGCGGGAGTCGTTTACATTAAAAACAAAAAAGTTTTTCTCACAAAGACCCACTTTTCGACCGATAGTTTCTATGACAGCTATAGTCATCCGATCCGGTCGGTTCCGACATATTAGCAGTGTGCAGTAAAAAGAAGACTCTGTGCAAAGTTTCAGCTCAATAGCTTTAAAACCCTTTGCAAGGGTATAATAATTTTTTTTATGTAACAGAGAGAAGGAATCACTTCCGACCAGTGCTGGGCAAATTTTAATTGATTAACAATTAAAAAATTCACAATTAATTAATTGTTAATTGCACCTATCGCAGTTAACAATTAATTAATTGTAATTGCAATACCTTGCAACTAACAATTAATTAATTGTTAATCGTCAATTTCTACAACTAACAATTGATTAATTGTCAATCTTTTTAAAAAACTTGATTACAAACTAACAATTGATTCGAATGATTCAACAGTTCTGGATCTCTTTGCACGCAGCTGGGTCTGAGCTGAGAGGCACAGCTCGAGAGCCGTAAGCCATCAACCGCTTTCGGTTCTAAGCTGGGACCCACTGACTTTGTGGTTCGCAAATTTTTTACACCTATTTCCCGTGACTGACAACTTCTTAAATCGCGAAAAAATACCATCGAGGATTTAAATTAGTAATAGTGGAAAAGTTAATGCCAATCAAGTGGAAAATAATGCATTAGCGCAGTTCGCAGCTAAAGGATTTTCATGGTTATCAGACCGCTAAATTCTTAAAAAACTACTTTTAACATCACTAATGGCCACACATAACTACATAACCATGATTATGACAATACTGAACCCCGAACAATGGATGACCAATGCTGTAGAACATAGATAGAGCATAAAGAATGTATCAGTTGCACAATATTCACTGTTAGTTCAGAACAAGAGCCTCTCGGCTCTGAGCCAGTACTTCCGTATCCTGCAATTTAATAAACAGTAAGATTTGTATGGTTTTTTTGTAATTAATTTTTAACTGAAGCATCAAAAGTTCTGCTTTCGTCAAAGAAGCATCAGAGGACAGTCGATTAAGTTCGTTTATCACATCAGAGTCTGTATCCGTGTTTTCTCTTCAAATATCTTAAAAAGTTCGATGTGCAGTTTAAATAGCCTTTTACTTTGGTAGTTCGATCTTCTGGACATTTCATGCATAATGCCGTAATATTATTGCCTTTAGATTCATTTCCTTAGTATTTCAAATAAGTTCCGTCCAGTAGAAGCAGTCGTGGTTGCGAAGTTGATAGGTAGCTGCAGCATCGCTCTCCGACGAAGATAACCTATTTTCTGCAGTAACATAATCAAAGGTATTTCCGTCTTCATCCATTTCAACGGTAGGGTTCATTTTATTTTAGTACTTTTTATTTATGTTTTTTTCTGAACAAAATTATTTTTCTTCAAATTTACTTCAAAGCACACAGCTTACTTAATTGTTAGTTTTAACTGTAGCCTAGAACAATTGAAATATTCAATTGCAATTTATTTAGTTGTTAGTTACAATTAATTCAAATTAATTCAACTAAATTAATTGCAAGCTGCAACTAATATTTTAATTGCAATTGAATTAATTGATTAAAACTATTAGTTGATTAATCAATTGATTGAAAATTTAATAGATTAATGCCCAACACTGCTTCCGACCCTATAAAGTATATATATTCTTGATCAGCATCAACAGCCGAGTCGATATAACCATGTCCGTATGTCCGTCTGTCCGTCCGTCCGTATGAACAAACAGATCTCAGAGATGGTAAGAGATAGAAGTTTCACATGTATGGGACAAATGTTTCTTTTATCTGCACGCAGATCAAGTTTGTTTCAAATTTTGGCCACGCCCCCTCCCGCCCCAGCAATTCGGAAAAAACGTCATAGCTTCCACAGTTGTAGATAGTAGAGTTGTGCCGATTTTGTTGAACTAGTTCAAATGAACTAGTCTTTAAAATGAACTAATGAACTAGGTCTTGGTTTTGAACTATAGTTCATATTTTGAACTATGTATTTCTCAGTTTTTGAACTATAGTTCATTTTTTGAACTATAGTTCATATTTTGAACTATAGTTCATATTTTAAACTGTAGTTCATATTTTGAACTATAGTTCATATTTCAGTTCAATATAGTTCATTTTTTGAACTATAGTTCATTTGAACTATAGTTCATTTTTCTTTACCACTGAAGCAAATTTTCAGGCGTTTACTCATTGTCTGATACATGAGATATGAAAATCTATTGGGCCTGCATTTAGTAATGATTTTCTATGAATTTAACAAGCTATTCACATTTAAAAAATTACAAATAGCAGGACTACGAGACTATCATTTCTCAAAGCCAAAGTATAAGATTTTCGAGCCAACCCAGCAGCAGGTGCTAAGTGTTGCCTCCTCCTCAGCACAGATTCTTCCATTACAGGGACCCTTCAGCTGCGAGGATTTGGAGTCAGAGGGAATCAAATTCAAACCGCATAACCAAACTCAGAAGATGACAGGTCTGCAGTTGATGGACTTTTATGCCCAGCTTAAGCCACATCATTCGTGGCTCTTCCGTCTACCCAGTGATCTATGGTGCCAATCGTGTAGTTCTCTCACTGCTGCCCATCATTAATGGTGAACGATCGAAGAACTTGCCTAAGACCAAGAAAATGTTTTTCGAGTGCACAGCCACGGACTTAGCCAAGGCCTATGTGTTACTTTTTTTCCTCTTCGAGCATAGCCAGAAGTTGCCAGTTGAGCTTAAAGTGGTCCAACCAAATGGTAACACTCTCTTATTTAGAGGTAGTCGTACGTGAGGAGAAAATTTCGGTAAAGCGTGCCAACGCTATTGGTATTAATGAGCCAAATGAACTATAGTTCAAAAAATGAACTATAGTTCAAAAAATGAACTATAGTTCAAATGAACTATAGTTCATGAAAAAATGAACTAATGAACTAGGTCATTAAAATGAACTAAAATTTCCAACTCTAGTAGATAGATGGTTTGTACCTTCTAGAGATAGTTAGTAATTGTCAAAATGTATCGATTTGTTGAAGAAATGATAAGGTTATGATCGTATGAGCGGTAAAAAGAACCAAGCTCCCCCCGCCACCCCCCTCCCACCATTTCACAACCAACACCGCACAATCTTAGAGAGAGAGATAGCGTGAGAGAGAGAGGCGAGAGAGAGAGAGAAAGAGTGAGAAGAGAAAGAGACTGAGATAGAGATAGAGAGCACAGCAGCAGCACTGCATTCAGCTCCTACTCCACGTACAAAGTATGTTATAGTCGGGCTTGACCGACTTTCTCACTTGTTCTATTTTATTTGGCTATATTAAACCATATTCGATATGACATAATCAATTTTAATAATTAAATATTGTTTAAAATAAAAGTAAATGGACTTAAAATGTTAATAAGAGCTTTGTAAATTAATAATGTTCGAGATGGTGACTGCTATGGCTGCTGTCGAAATACACAAACACGCGCAGGGCAGCCACACAGCTGTTTATAAAACCGACTACGAACCCGAGTTCAAAAAGTCAAAAACTAGCAGCAAATAGTAAAACGTTCGTTGTCGTTTCGTTTTTACTTTTTGAAAACGTTCGGAGTTCGGAACAGGCCTGTATGTTATTCTCAATACAAGCGCTTTTTTTAAAAAATCCTCAACACGTCCCACCTCCACCTGGCTTGTTTTATTCAGTTTTTCAGACAAACACAGCTTGACAGGGAACCTTAAGCCGTTGCACATTTTTGCAAATTCATATTTAGAAGCCTACTTTTACACGGCACTGCCTAGAAGATGATTTGAGAAAAAACATGACAGAGCTCAAAAATGAGCCAACTCGCCTTCTCAATCTATTTTCTGCTGAAAACCGGTCTTTAAGTTTTATAAAGCAGGGTGCCCCAAAAAGAGAGCGCAGAAATGTAGCTGTGTCTGTAGCAACTTAAGCATTGGCAAAAATCCATTTTTGCTACATAGCATAAGATTTTTAGCTGAAGTTTTACTGAGAACTGCACGAGAGTTGATAAGTTGAGATATGATAAATTTTCTTATTGAGATTTCTAAACTCATTTTGATGTTTTTTTCCAGACTGCAAGCTTCTTTTCAGTGTGGTTCGGTCCCCTAAATAAGATGCATCAACTTCGAGGGCTTTCTTTTATTAATTCTTAACTTGACTCTATAAGCGAGTAAACAAGCTGGTATAATCTAAGCCCGTCTACAAGAAACCCGAAGAGCTGCTTGACATTGTTTTGTAATTCATTCCTGCTTGTAAGTTGCATTTGGTAGTTCCGTGTGCATCTGGTTGTGTTCACCTAAGCCCATACACCCACCCTTTTAAGATTTCTTCAGCTTATAAGCTTTGGTATACAAATTTCGGTGTCATATTCCGCAATTGAAATTTAAATTGAAGTTTTATATTTTTGTATTTGATATGCAAACATTTATCAAATTTGCAGTGTATCAAATTTATTTGCTGGCTAAACGACTTTTTAAAGAGCTGTCGGCTGACATGGATTTATGAAGCCTGCCGCCCCACCCACAAGCCCACTCGGTGGATAAGTGGAGCACACTGAGTGTGTGCTTCTCTCTTCTATTGTGTGTTTGTGTGCGGCTCAGTGACATTTAAAGATTGATGCTTTTCGCATCCGCAAGTAATCTCCCAAATTGTCTGGATATTTATTTTGCAGCCGTATCCGACCACTGCACTTTGTGGCAGTATTTTTTATTGACTTGCCTTGCAACAGATTGGTTTTGGTCTGCCATATTGCAGGGAATATTTGATTAAATCCATCGCTTTAATTGATGCTCCCCTCCTGACAAGGCATTTTGGCCGATTTTGTTAAGATATTTTGGGCATTTTTGGGGCTTTTGTTTGGCCAGACATTTTGATTTATGAGTTTGCAGAAACACAACGAAAATTGAAATTTAACAAAAAGTTCTTATTTTGTCGACAAACAACAAGAACAGAGCAAAAAATAAAAAAGAACCCAGCTCATATAACTTATTGTGTCCTGCCTCTGACTCTCTATGCCCATAATGACAAAGCTGGAAGGCATAAAAAGCTTTGTACATACAAGGCGTGTATGTATGTACTATGCCCTTAATATATGAAAAAATGTGTGCGATAAAGTTATACCTCGGGGATCATTTGAGTATGCAGTCGACGACAAACTGCCAAGGGATGTCGTTAATGAGTCCGGGGGGGAAATTTGAGAAGGGGGACACAGGTACTGACATAATTGTCAGACTGCTCCGCATACGAAAGATTCTTCTTTTTCATAATGCCAAAAACAATTTGTGAAATTAAAACCTAAAACGGTTGGATGATGAATCGCAATATGTAGATGATTGATGTGGGCGAGTGTGAAACAGATTTAACGACATATTGCACATATGACCACTATTTGCAGGGGCATCCTTGGCTGTTGTAATCCGGGCCAAATTCAATTCCAAACGATGTCAAATGGTGATCAATCCCGGGTTTTCAAAAACCAAGTACGAGAAGTGAATTCGGGTTATCTAATTGCGGGATTCTTGTCTTGATTCACACGTTATTTGATTTGATCCCTCTGTAGATATTTTCTGAAACTGATTTAAGCCCGATATTTGTTCTGAATTTGATCTCGAAGACAACCCCGAGATTAAGATGAGCTCGATAATCGAACTGCAATCAATCCAAACTAGTTTTGTATCCAAAATGAGTGAGATTGACTCTTGAACGATGTTTAAACTCATTTTGACCCTAAGAAATCGGCTATCAAGAACTCAATGCTACTTTTTCAACGACTTTTTTGATTATCAAACCAGCAAGTTCTAACCGACTCGAGGTCATTTGTTTGCATACAACTGTAAAAACAAGACTCAAACAACATTACAATCAAAGCTAGTCGCTATTAAAGTCTCGTCAATGAAAAGCTCGATGCTCAGTACTCGTTACTTATAACTTGATACTACAGAACTCAATAGTTAATACTCGATGCTCAGAGCTCGATACACAGTACTGAACACTTAATACTCGATACTCAGAACTCGATGCTCAGAACTGGATACTCTGTAATTGATACTCAGTAATCGATACTCAGAACTCGATACTCAGTGAGTTCACAACCCCCTGCTTAAAAAGTCTGGTTTCTAGTTAAAACCCGCATCGTAGGAACTCGCTCTAAAAAGTGCTAAGGTTACTTCCGCCGAAAATTATCAAAAGTATATTCCAAAAATCCTCGCTGTTTTACTAATAAAAAAAGAACATTTTTATCCAAGTCTTACGATACCAAGTATTTTAGTCGATACTTTGGTCACGGAAAAAGTGACATGAAAATAGCAGCCAGTGACAGAAAAACAGTGTACATAGAAAAATGTGTTCGGCCCCTGCATGCCAAGCATGACAATCGTCACAATTTACTCCTTAGCCAATGACGACCGATTTCTATGAACAAAGCTTAGGGCATGAAATGTGTAGGTCTTTTGTTAGCACGTAATCTTTTGGTGGTTTCCATTTAACGAGAGTGCATTGTCACCTTATTTACTAACTCTTTGTTTACCTTCAATCATTTCCTGTGGCAAAATGAATTTATTTGCATATCACTATCCAAATTAATTTGACCAAATATTTGTAATTAGCTGGCAAACAGCAAAGAGCGTTAAACAGTTGGCAGGCATTTCCAAACCATTATGGCCAATCAAATTATTATGCTGAACCAATATCCACACTATATTTTTGCCATCGTTTGAACGCACAGAGACGGACGCTTTTATGGCAGCTGGAAATGGTAATGGGAGACGACAGTTTGTTTGTGTTGGTGTAATAAAAATGGAAATTCAATTGACGTTGTCTCCTCTGAATGAATGCTCACTTCAATTGTACATTGAGACAGCAGAGGCAACTGGCTGACAGCCACTAATGATTAAATCGATATCTGTTCACTCTCATCTAGGTTATGCCAAACGCTTAAGAAACGTATGATTAATGTGCAGCAATTTGTTAGCTAGCTGAAACAAATGCATTATAAATAAAGAATACATTTTGTGGAAAACAAATTAAAGTATTTTAAACAAATAAATGGCAAATTTTTTGCATGCCTCTGTGTTCGGTCACTGAATAATTTAATGGAATGCAAATTGTAAAATTATAATCTCACATATTTTCATGCCAAATCCTTTACACATTCCTTTCTGCCATTTGAACTGTGTGAGAATATGTAAAATGCCGCTAACATTGTGACAATTTGATAATTTCATATAAAAAAGTATCATTTTTTTGTTCTTTTATGAATATTATATCAAACAAAACAAAGAACAACATCAGCAACAGCAACCACAGCGCAAGAGCAGAGCAAACAGAATGTTGACTTTGGTGAGGATGACGACAATGTTTGCTTTGCGGGTGGAATGTCGAAGTAGCTAACGGCAATTCATTTGCATTGCTGTTTGCCGCATGCCAAGCGGCGTATACGCAATTTTTCTCTTGAATTCAAATGGCATGGGGGAAAGGCATGAATTTCCTATCAGCACACCGGAAGTCCACGTCTTTGAGTTGAGTAAGCATTGGCGATTAAAGTAAATTTTTTTGTGGAAATCTGTCAATAAAATCTGTGAAAGTGGAACAGAGCAGCATAAAGATTGTACAGCAAGGGAAGATAATTACAGAAATAATATTTTTGTTAGTGGGTCTCAGTATTTAATAAACTTGGCTTCAGTTAACTAATTGCTTTAAAGTCTTTTATTTACAAAAGTTAACTCGAGTGCTGATTAGTTCATTCTATTGTTGTTATTGGTCGTATTTGGTCTTTACCATTCCTTCGGCAAATCAATAAATAAACTCTCACAAAGCTGTGAGAGATATAACGACTTGCGACAGAGTGGCAGATGTGCAAATTATAATGGTACAACTTCTAATATGAACAAGTAAGAGCGTTGCAGTCCAGTGGCCCGACTACAAAATACCCTAGACAATTGAGACACACAAAAAACAGACACTTACTCATACGCTCTAGCTGCCTGAAATAAGCACACGGGCGGACTGGCAGACGGACATGTCTAAATCAACTCGGGTGTTGTTGCTGCTCTAGAATATATAGACTTTATTGCGTCGGAAATGTTTCCTTTTCCCTGTTACATACATTTGCACAGCTTCATAAAAATTAAGCAATAATAATTGGTTACCATTTACATTTATTATAAAGCTTTCATATCCACCAACAAAAAGTTCATAAAAGAGCTTCAACTTAAAGTGAAATGTTCAATGACGGCAACACATATCGAACATTTTTAAAAAATCTTCAAGTACCAGCTCGAATTACTGAAGTGGGTGAAGAGATCATCAAACGACTCAGGTGACACTTAATGCTTTAAATTACAGGAAAAAATAATTGAGATACAGTTGCAGCAAATCTGAAATTACAAAGAAAATTTAAGAGGCAGGCGAACAAAATGTAGCCTCTGAAGGAAAGTTGCTGCCTCCAATCAACCAAAAATAGATAGACGCAGTGAACTAGGATGAAGTCTGTTTCTAGCCATAATAACTGGTCAAAGTCATCAAAAATGAAAGCGTGATTAGTACTAAGGTCCCAATTTGGGCTTTCAACTTAAATACAGATTTTTTTATTAGAAGTTAGAGAATCAAAAATATTATATTAAGTGTTGAAATCATTTCACACTGGAACAGAACCAATAACTGGATTATAGTTTTTGGGCTATAACTTTTAAAAGCTCGAAACTGAAAATATGTTAAATAACAAGATACTAAGGAGATATCAACTTTTTTTTCAAAGATTTTTAATATCAGCGGAATATTTTCCAAAATTTTTTAAACTTCGAAAAAAGTCGGTTTTATCAAAAAATTCCCACATTTTTATTAATATTAAAATCCATAATATCCAAATATCTCGTAAGCCTGAACAGCTGATAGTAAACGGACAATTTATCTGAGCATAGCGGCCAAAAATACATAAATCATTCTGTCTCGCTCTCTCTATCTCTCTCTAAGATTCTGCGATTTTGGTTGTGAAAGGGTGGGAGGGGGGTGGCGGGGGGTGCTTGGATCACTTTTTTGCTCATAACTTGAGACCCGCTCATCCGATCTAGGTAAATCACCCATCCTCCACCCTCTCCCACCGTATTACAACTAACACCGCACAATCTTAAATAAAGAAAGAGAGAGAGAGAGAGAGAGTGAGAGTGAGAGAGAGAGAAAACGAGAGAGACTTAGAGATGTGCGCAGCACCAGCATTGCATTTAGCTTCTACTCCAGGTACGGAGTATGTTATAGTCGGGCTTGACCGACTTTCTCACTAGTTTTTATATGAAGTTTGACAGGAATTTTTAGTTTCCGCGGTGCTGGATACCCGGCTTTAAGCTGAACAATTGTAATAATGAGCTGATGGACAAAATGGCTTATTCCAGGGATCAAAAGTTGGCTTCGCAGGAAGCATGGTGATGTCGATTTTTATATAACACAGTTAATGCAGAACACGGCTACTTTAACGCATTCCTACACTCAATGGGGAAAAGTTCAAAACATAGCTGTATGAGATTGTGCGGAGCACATTGTGAATTACTGCGACCGATAGACGAGGCAACCTAACACGATGTGTGGGACATATTACAGCAGACAACATCGTATCGAAAATGGACTCGAGCAAAGATCACTGGAGATTGATTGTGAGTTTTATTGGCGAAATTCTGCGAATCAAGAAAAAAAACCTGGCATGCAGATAATGGCCTCACTTCGAAGTGAGGTGAATTTGTACGTGCCATGGTGTTTCGTGAGTGAGCATCCGTGATCCAAGAGTGCTTCGTGAGTGAATCAAAATCGAACATCGTGAATATAAGATATGCAGTACTCACGAACTTTGTATACCCTTGGAGACCAGATAAAGTATATATATTCTTGATCAGCGTGACGAGCTGAGTTGAAATAGCCATGTCCGTCTGTCCGTCCGTCCGTCCGTCCGTCTGTCCGTCCGTCTGTTTCTATGCTATCTCCTCCTTCAGTTTTAAAGCGATCTTAACCAAACTTTGCACGAAGTCTTTTGGTACAAATACGCTGCACATTTGTCGGAACCGGCCGGATCGGATGACTATAGCATATAGCTGCCATAGGAACGATCGGTTGAAAAACTAGTTTTTGTGAAAAAAAAACTTTTTTGTTTTTAGTGCTATCGCTCCCAACGCTCGTATTTATAAGTGTTTAATGATTTCACATAATTTCACCAAGGCTTGTCGAAATCGGACAACTATATAGTATAGCTGCCATACAAAAGTTGGGTCTGAAAAAAAGTCTTAGTGAGAAAAATTTTTTTGTTTTCAATGTTATCGCTTCCAACGCTCGTATATATAAGTTTTCAATAATTTTACAATTTCTTAAGCTTTCAAAATCGGACAATATAAGTATACCCTAAAAAGTTAGTCGAAAAGTCCTAGTGAGAAAACTTTTTGTTTTCAATGTTATCGCTCTAACGCGTATTTATAAGTTTTTAATGATTTTACATAATTTCAACAAGTTTGTCGAAATCGGACAACTATATAGTATAGCTGCCATACATACTGTCAGGCATATAACAAGCTCCAAGGGTATATAAACTTCGGTCGAGCCGAAGTAAGCTGGCCTCTATTTTTTTTAATTTATTTTATCTGCAAAATTTATTTCTGGAATTTTGAAACATTTGTTAATTTTATCTTTCCACTAAACTGACTCAAAAATCAGTTAGGAATCCGTTAAAACAATGATTTGTTGTTGCATCCAGAATACAAACACTCCAAAACATACACACAAATGCGCCCACACGCATGCGCGCCCGCAATCTAACTAATACGCTCTAGCTGTCTGAAATAGGCACAGCGATTCTTGTTAACTTAATTACAGCACCACTTATTATTATTGTTTAAAGAGACATCGATCCCAAATATATAAAAAACGGGTTAGTTATTAACCAATCCTTTCGAAAATTTCAGAGATTGCAGATGCTGGGTATATAAATGTAAGTTCAAAAGCAGATATCGATATCTTAAAAATTATAAGAGCTCTTCAATACTTTTTATTGTAGGGGCGGAATGGGGCGAACTTAGTATAGTGGCCCTTAAAAATAGATTTCAAAACACCACGCGAAAAAAGATTCTTTTTGGGCCTAATATATATAGAAATGCAAGGGCTCTTGGCTTGCCACAAAACATTCTAGTAGCAAACAAAAAATTTACTGGTACTTAAAAACAAAAGATGTCAAAAATCATTTCAATTCAGTTTATCCGAAATCCGTTAAATTTGGACAAGTAATGTAGGTAAAAGTTGTTGCTGAGACCAAAATAAACAAACCGTTAGTACGAACACACTTCTTTAAGTATGATATAGTAAAAAGACAAAAGCATGAAAGCTGTCGAAAAATTGAAAAACGGATTTTATCGGTAAAGTAAAAAATTAAATTTTTAGCTACATTTTTAAGTTAATTTTTTGACAGTTTTATTGATTTAATAAAAACAACGAAATTTTTGAAATTTTAAAAAACTGTATTTTTTGGTTGATTTAGGGTCTTTAACTATAAGAAGGACCATTCGAATGAAGTTGGTATGTTCTAACCGATTGTTAACGTTAGTCTATGCTACTTTTTCATCCTTCATTGCTTGGTCAAATCGTTATAGTTTTTCAAGAAAAAGTTGAAAAACAGTACAAATGAGGGGAAAACATGATGAATTTGACTTTTTTGCAATTTTGAGTTTAAAGGGATATTTTGACTTGTTACTAGATGTTTGTAAAAAGTAAGGAAAATCAGACGTAAAGCAAATTCCAAAAGTTTCGGTGGAGTTACAGGTTGCCAATTGGTGTTTTTGCACCAAAACTGGTGTTTTTTTCCTGTTGGTGCACTGGTACTTTTTTATTGAAATTGTCTCGTTTTGGCTCTTTTTCTTATAATTGGCTTAAGCGAAAAAGTAGAAAATATTGAAACCTAAATTAGATCCAGGATATTTTTCCTGTCAACACTAATTGATAGTTGTAAATATCTTAATAGTATGAAAGATATATTTTCAAAATACACATATTACATTCATACATATTTTTTAAGGTATATGGAACTTAGTAGCTTTAATGTTAGCGACTTTAATTCTTATTTATGGCGCGTTGACAAAATTTTTGTTGGTCTGAGTGCCCAACAATACATACATATATGGATAGCCAGTGAATAGAGAAATCCACAACTTTAAAAGTAAAGGAAACGATACGCGAGTTTTACTTGGAGCTGCTTCTGAAAGTAATGAGGCGGTTTGATTTTAGACGAGAGGATATTAAATATCTCATTATGATTGCACCAGCCAACGTAATTCGGGCAAAGAAACTGAAATAATGCCACTAAGTGAAAACTTGAAGAATTTATGTTGACCGGATCTTGTTGAAATAACTTCCAATGGGCCATGTTAAAGTTGACAGAAGCTAAGTTACAAAAAGAAAAGATATTTCCTTATTTTGGGAAAAAGTGGAAAAAGTAAAAAATGGGGTTAATATTGAAATCTTTAAGGAATTAGTTGGATATATAAGAAATATATTTTCCATTTCACACAGCTTCGATTCGGCGGAGGGTAATTTTTTTGCCATAAGTTTAATAAAAACCAAATTGAGAAACAGACTTGAATTTTATTCAGAGTAAAACTCTGTAAGAATACATATACATATACAAATTATGTGTGGTCTAAAAATAACTTACAGATATAGAAAATCATGACAAGTACAAACAAGTAAGAGTGTTTCGGTCGAGTGCCCCGACAGCAAAATACTCTATACCAAGTACTGTGGTTCCTTTAGCTTTGGATTTCTTTTTTTTTTTTAATTAATTCAAAAAATGGGGAGGCGCACTTGCATATCTACTTAAAGCCAAAAATTGGGCATATATATTACAGTCTCTGAGATCGACGCGTTCATACAGACAGACTGATGGACATGGCTAAATTGATTTGGCTGTTGATGCTAATCAAGAATATAAATGTATACCTTATGGGGTCGAAGGTGCTTCCTTCTGGCTGTTACATACATTTGCACAACTTTATGATCCCCTTTTACAAATTTTTAATGAGTACAGGGTTTACAAAAATTGATTGTTTTTACTTGTACTTTTAAGAATTCTCAATGAAATGAAAATATAACACGAATAAGTGAAGAACATATTTTAGGATTTAATAATGAATATTGACTGTTTTGGTTATTTTAAATGTTAACAAGTTAATTAAAAGGTACAAGAAAAAATTTTAGTTTTAATTTGTATGTTTATGAACACTTAAGAAATGAAATGGATGTGCGATTTTACGTTATTGACAAAAAGATACACTGCCATGCACTTGAATAGGGACAAGCATTTTAAAGCGAATATACAACTATTTGACTGAAACAATCATATTAAATCAAAAGGCAAATATTTTTAGCATTTAGTACTTCATTCTTTATTGAATTAAACAAAAAGCTTTTCAAATTAACGCGTTTTGTTAAAAATTTTTTCAACGAGCTCTTCAAAAAGGTATCTTTAGCATGCATGAATAGGGAACAGGTGATTTCATCATTCTGGTAAAACTCCGCTCAATGAAGCTTATATTTTGACATCATATAAAAATTTTAAACATAAAAACTAAATTGGTTGGGTTCAAGCACTAACTGACGTAAAAATGAAATAATGGCCTAAAAGGAGTAACAATTTACTTACAGGCAAATTGATGAAAAAAATTTGAAAAAGCAAAAGTGTTGTATGCAGTTTTCTTAAAAATCCACAAAAAAGGAATAACAGAGGCCGCAAAAAAAATTTTTGTGTACGAGAGCATCAATTGTTCAAAAAGCCTATTTAATTTTCAGATTGAAAATTGATTCAAAACTACTATTAAAGAAAGGTCGATAGTAGAGAGTTGTAGTAAAGCTGAACATCTAAAAATTAAAACTAAAAAGTAAACATTAAACAACGTAAGATCCGCAGTTTTTGCTCGAAATTATTGACTCGGAAGAGGAATGGCATACCGTGGAATTATCCGTTAAAAAACGCTTCACTTGTATGGAAAGTGTGTTTTTTGTGTTATTTTCTGATATTCGATAAGAAGAACACTTTCTGTCCCGTCACCATAGCCGTAAGAAAGGTGTTATCGTACGGCGCGCGCGCGGGCCATCTTATATTTTATATTTTATTTTATTATTAATTTTGAGCAATAACTTGACGAAGATCTTTACGTTGGGTATTAAGGGTGGGCTTTTTTAGTTTTAATCTTAGATGTTTAGCTTACGTACAAATCGCAGTAGACCTTTCATTTAATAGTAGTTTTAATAATTTTCAAAGCGAACAATGAATTTAAGGCTTTTGAACAATTTGATGCTCTGCAGTACAGAAAAATTTTTTTGTGCGGCCTTTCATGTTATTCACTTTATTTGATGGATTTTAAGAAAACTGCATACAACTTTTGCTTTTTCAAATTTTTCATCAATTCCAGTAAGTTACTTTAGCCATTATTTGCATTTTTACGTCGTTAGTGTTGAACGCCCACCGAATTTAGTTTTTTAGTTTAAAATTTTTATATGATGTCAAAATATAAGTTCATTGAGCGGAGTTTTACTCAGAAAGATGAAATCACCGTGTCCCTATTCAAGGCATGCTAAAGATATGCCTTTTTGAAGAGCTCGTTGAAAAAAAATTTTTAACAAAGACGCGTTAATTTGAAAAGCTTTTTGTTTAATTCAATAAAGAGAAGTACTAAATGCTAAAAATATTTGCTTTTGATTTAACATGATTGTTTCAGTCAAATAGTTGTATATTCGCTTTAAAATGCTTGTCCCTATTCAAGTGCATGGCAGTGTATATTGAAATTATAACATGAATAAGGAAGAAAAAAATTTTGGCTCTTTTTTATGAAAATGGTTCTTTTTTAAAATTTTTTTGGTGCATTATTTTATACTCAAGTGGCAACCGTGGTTACAAGTCCCAATCATATGCTTAAAACTTCAAAGTGCTATAAAAAGAAACGGCAGCTAACCAGACCAAACCCACGGAAGGTTTTTGTACTACTATCATACCCTTTCAGAATTTTTTGGTCTCGACCGTATCAACATTTTAGTGTTGCACAGTGTTATAGATGATATATACAACATTTCCTTCTGCTTGTTACATTCATTTGCGCGACTGTAATATATCCTTTATACTTTAAGATTTATTACTATTAATTTCTGTCATTTACTTTAATCCTATTTCTTTCTGAAAATAAATTCAATTTTAAACTATTAAAAGCATAACCAAAGTTGTGTCTGTTGAATTTTGTTTAGTTTTTGGCCACACCCAAAGTTAAAAGTTAGTTTTGACTTTTTGTTTATATTGCACATGTAATTAAGAGTAAAATAGATTTGCAACTGGAATATGCCAAGTTTATAGTTTGTTTTCAAATTAAAAGCAAACAACATTTTCGTCAGCCCATGAAACTCTCAACAGCTTTTAGTGCCTTTAATCAACTCCTGTGTGAGACAGTTCTGTCTTAATTTTGGGCAAAAGCATAAACTAACCGCTTTTTGTGTAAGAAGTTTTACAGCACAATGATGACTCTGCGTGGGCTGGATGGCGAAATTAAATTTGGCTTTATTTCGTTGTTGACAAACGAAAAATAAATAGTCAATTTTGGTATATGAAAGGCATTACTTGATCTGAGTCGACTAAAGTGCGTCTGTGCTGTGGTTTCAAAATTACAAACTTCAAATTTTCTTCTTTTTAGTAGGCGATTTCTATTGGTAGAGACCTGCATGGGTATTCCAGCTTCGTTTCGCCTTATTACTTGTTTTAATTAATGAAGACATACGAGTTGGCACTCTTGTAGACCCTGCGCCACTTTTTCAAAACCAATTTAATTTATTTCATTTCGCCTAGTGTGACTTCATTACTAGGACTTGGTGTGTGAGTTTTATGTGTGAATCAGCCGGGGCTGTGCCTGTGTGTAATTAGTGCCTAATTAATGTGAAAATCGATTATATGGCAAATGAACTTTGCACTTGTCTGAGCAGAGACGCACACAGAGTCAATTATGCACACATATTTTGGGGGATAACATTTAGACAAAAGGCAAGGGCCTAAAATGTTGGGCGCGGCCAAGCTGTTTGCATGGGCGTGTTGAAGCAGCAGATTAATCATTAGTAAGTGCAAAGTGTAATTAAAATAAATCAGCCATTAAAGCTCAAATATGTAGAACAAAAAGAGTGTTTCAGCTCATTAGTTGAGTTGCTCTAAGTGTGCATTGAATAGGCTCATGTATGTGTATGTCAGGTGGTCTATGGACATCATGAATTCTATAGAAGTGGAAACTATGCATTTGTGTACCATAAAAGGATTATTGTGCTTGAAGTGTCAGCAATTAAGTGTTTAATTCAAACAATTAAATCTTGCAAGTTGAAAGTTACTGTTTCTTGGGAAAAGGGTTTGCAACAATCAGCTGCATTCAATTAGCACCAAAGAATTGCTCCTGTATTAGTGTTAATAGTTTGCAACAATCAAACAGACAACGAGTGCAAGAGCTCTCACAAAGTGTCATGCTTTATATAAAAAGCCACTTGCAAGTGCTATGAAAGAGTGAGAATAAAGAACCTATAAAAGTTCGAGCCACAATATGTTTCATTTAGTTAAATGTATACCTTATGCAGATCCAGTTTGATTCAGATTTGTAAAATTCTCATTGCTGTAAGCTGAAGTAGTTCTCCATGCTTCTGTTTAAGCTATCGTTCATCCAATATTCAGCATTATTTTAGCGAATCGATAAAAAATTTTGATCACTAAAAATCTCTTAAGGGTACGAACCATCTATTTACCAAATACACTAAATAATTAAATAAAGAGGCTCAAAAAACTTAACGATCGTGGTCGTAACCTTATAGTTGAACGGGAATACCGAAGAGTATCTAATAGGCACCGGGAAACGGACATTTTAACTGGCGGACGCACCTTCTTTTCGTTGGAGTTTATAATATAGTATTTCAAGGATGGATTACACAAGGCTATCTAGCCAACCTGCTGGTGCCTACGACAAACACAATACTGCCCCTGGAGAAGCAGCCCGAAATTTAGGCCAAAAGTCACAATTTTTTGTTTGGGAAAGTGGATAAAACGAAGGTCGGCAATGATTTTGATTACATATAGCTATTTTATTTGAAACCTTTTTAAAAAAATAGTTTTTGAATGACCAACAAAGATAAAAACGAGAGTAATCGTGTAGAAGTTTTTATAATTGAAATCGACTTCGACCAAACTCGCAGACAGCTCAAAACATTTAATATACAGACGTGATGAGGCGGTAATAGAAAAAAACAGTTTCTCTAAAATCCTTTTCGACCGGATCATTGTGGCGCTACAAGAAGTAGTTACCGATACGGTCGGTCCGACATATAGCAGCGTGCAGGAAAGAAGACTCGGCAAATTCAGCCGATGCTTCAAAACTGAGGGACTTGTTCGCGTAGAAACAGACAGCGGACGGACAAAGCTTAACCAGCCGTCACGCTGATCAAGAATATATATACTTTATGTGGTCGGAGATGATTCCTTCTATGCGTTGCAAACTTCTGGGCAAAATTATAATACACTTTTCAAGTGTATAAAAATTATTGTCAAAGTTAGGAGAGCAACTGCTGCCGCAATTTGATTTCTTATTTTTCGACTTCGAATCAATCTAGTTCTATAAAAAATTATTATGAAGTTTTCATTCGAAAGCAAACAGGAAAAAAACTAAAATTTTGTGGGTTTTTTTACAATTTGCAACTTTGAGTGAGGAGTACCCAAAAGTACCTCTCTTCATTTGCTTGAAATATTGCTTATTATCTTTTTTTTGAATAATGTAGGGGAGAGTGGGGGTTGTGATCATAGTTTTGTTCTTCGAACATAACTTCGCCAAAAATCAATAGTTCTCCGATCTGTAAATTTTAGGTAAAAGATGCACGAAACTTTTCTCATCACTAGTTTTAAAAAATAGATTTTCGGGATTTTTTTATTTCATATTGAAAAAAAATGAATTTTTTAAAATTTGAAAAATTTGTGGGGGGTTGTGAGCCACCCATCAAAAAGTTCAAAATTCGTGTTTTTAAGCAAATATTCTTTATTAAATGAAAAAATAAGAATTTTTGTGAATTAAGAAATATCAATGAAGAGTGAAAATTGATTAACGGCATCAGGCTTGTTTTCTTTTATATACGAGCACTTTTTACTGGTGGCTGTTCTATTGTTTGCCTTTTTTTAATGTTTTTTTTTACTTTTTTGGAGACTTTTTCCTCTGTTTTATTGCGCATCACTGCGATATTCTCTTTGGAAGTCAAAAACGACTTTTTTCAAAGTGGCTCACAACCCCCCATATTTCACTTATTTTTGGTGACGTCACATAACCAAAAAAAAATTATTTAAAAAAAAAACACATCCACAAAAAATATTTCAATTAAGTAGGCAATTGACCAAAGATATTTCCCTCATACTTAATTTTGATATTACGAACAAAATTTTGTATAATATTTACAAGTCAAAAATGAAAAAAACTTTTTTTTTTCTAAAAAAAGTCGAGTTCTGGTTCACAAACTTATAGAACGTGTATACTGATCGGTTGCTAGCCAAAAGTTAGGCAATAAGAAGAGAGAAACTTAACACAAACAAAAAGTTTAAATTAATTTTTTTTGTGGCCAATTTTCAAGAGGCTCACAACCCCCAGCGGCTCAGAACCCCCCATTCTCCCCCACTACAGCAATAGGTGTGAGCTTTTGCGCGGTTTTGCTTTGAATTTTTTTAAAATCGCATTTAAAATTAAGTATTTCCATTTGAAATCAAGAATGTTCTCTTATACAGTCAGCCAAGAAGTATGCTTTTTTTATTATACTCTGTACCAAAGGTACATAGAGTATATTAAGTTTGTGCAAAAGTATGTAACAGGGAGAAGGAATCATTTCCGACAGCATCAACAGACGAGTCGATATAGCCATGTCCGTCTGTCTTTCCGTCCGTCCGTATGAACAAACAGATCTCAGAGATGGTAAGAAATAGAGGTTTGACATGTATGGGACAAATGAATTATGAACGAAATATTGAATTTATCCCTCCGAATTTTTTATATCCTGTTCCCATAAAAATGTGAAAAAGGGGATCATGAAGTTGTGCAAATGTATGTAACAGGGAGAAGGAAGCACCTCCGACCCCATAAAGTATATATATTCTTGATCAGCATCAACAGCCGAGTCGATTTAGCAATGTCCGTCTGTTCGTCCGTCCGTCTGTTTGGCAAATTCCTTCTCCATCTTCTTCTAACCGCGAAAAACTGTCATAGCTTCAATTTTTAAGTTTGAACCTAGTGACCAACGTCTATCTATTTTGTGTACCACAATAAGATCCGAGCAAAAACACCGAAGATATGTACATAAGAGCGTCTACCCATTTATTGAAATAAATTTTAATATAAAAAAATAGAGGCAAGCTAACTTCGGCTCGACCGAAGTTTATATACCCTTGGAGCTTGATATGTGCCTGACAGTTTGTATGGCAGCTATACTATATAGTGGTCCGATTTGAAAAATTTTGGTGAAATGATGTAAAATCATTAAAAACTTATAAATAAGGGCGGTGGGAGCTATAACATTGAAAAACAAAAAAGTTTTTCCACAAAGACTTTTTTCAGACCTAACTTTTGTATGGCAGCTATACTATATAGTTGTCCGATTTCGACATGGCTTGGTGAAATTATGTGAAATCACAAAAAACTTATAAATACGAGCGTTGGGAGCGATAACATTGAAAACAAAAAGTTTTTCACTAAAACTAGTTTTTCAACCGATGGTTCCTAGGGAGCTATGCTATAGTCATCCGATCCGGCCGGTTCCGACAAATGTGCAGCGTATTTATACCAAAAGACTTCGTGAAAGTTTGGTTACGATAGCTTTAAAACTGACGGAGGAGATAGCATAGAAACAGACGGACGGACAGACGGACAGACGGACATGGTATATCACTTTAATTCAAAGCTATAAGAACCACATTACTTGGGACAGGGTATTTCGCTGTCGGGGTACTCGACCGCAACACTCTTACTTGTTTTTTCTATGTATTCGATAGCGCCTGAAACCAAACGCGTTGCGCTGATAAGCGTTCTGTATGAACAAACTTTATATATACTATAGCAGGGGCCTAACCTGAACTCAGTTAATGTCAAAATTTTCAAGCGATATGATCGTTCTACTACTTTTATGCCTAATGCTCTGTCTGAGCGATGCGAGTAAGTTGGCATTCATCTTAATGCATTTGTTGTGCTCATATAAAATATCTTTCAGCTCTTCCCGACCATTGCACCACAATCTATAAGGAACTGGGTCAATGCATCTCCGTATACGATTGTCCCAGTTTATTGAAATTACTTGAAAATGATGCAGATGGAATTTCACTAACCGAGGACGAACTGTTCTTGCTGAGCAAAAGTAGGTGTAATGAAGCGGTAAGTAATTCCATTTGGTGTGAGTTTTTAAGATCAATATACTTCTTTGGTGATTTTGTAAGTAGCTTGAGTATGTATGCTGCACAGATGAAGTCAATAGCGTTGGCCTGGAGCAGTTGATGAAGCAAAATGATAAGTGTGGAAAAGCCATGTGGCAAATGAACGACCGAGAAGTTCCCATGGGTGGAAGGACTTGGATGGCATTGCTGCAATATAGATCAAACTCGAAAACAACGAATTATGTACAATTTAAATGTACCGGAACTCTTATCACGGATCGTATGTAGTATTTTGGGTCACACTTTTCCACCTTTCACCTTCTAATAAAACTTTCCATGCAGGTTTTGTGCTAACCGCAGCACTTTGTGTGCATAAAAGTAAGGAAAATCTGTAAGTTGCAGTTATTTTGGATTTTTCAAGCCGAATTTATGATATGGTATCCATTGAACAGCATTGGAGTACGTTTGGGCGAATATAATGTATCAAGTGCTGAGGACTGTCAAGACACGGACGATTGTGCCCCGCCAGTTCAAGATGTTGGAATTGAACTTTACATTGTACATGAGGAATGGCATCAAAAGTCTGGTCAGAATGACATAGCTCTGCTGAAACTGAATAGAAGTGTGGATATCAGTGGTTGTATGTTTGATATCTTAATTAATTGTGAACCAGAGGCTACATCTGTTGTATTATTTTCTTACAGTTTACATTCGCCCAGTCTGTTTACCCTTAACCTTGGATCTGCAGAAAGAAGTGGAAGTACATTCAAATTTCATTGTAACCGGCTGGGGCAAGAATAAGCACAGTCCCTACTCGGGTATTCCCATGGAGGCACGTATTAGTATTCTCGAGCCAAAGATATGTGCGAAGGCATTTAGAAAAACAATCAACAATGATCAACTTTGCGCGGGTGATGGGCCAGCAGATACCTGCAATGGAGACTCCGGCGGACCACTTCAGTTCCCAATGGCGTACTTCGGTGCTCAACGCTTTGTGCAAATGGGAATTGTTAGTTCCGGTGCCAGATTCTGCGCCTGGAAAAAACCAGCTATTTTCACCAACGTAGGCAAATTCATACCATGGATAACTCAGAAACTTGCCGAACACAAATAAAAACAAACATAACAAAATTCCTAGAAAAAACAACTTAATCATAAAATAATCTTTTTTAATGCGGTCGAGTTTCAGCCACAAATTTGTCGCTGAGGGAATTGATAAACCTCGAAATTTATATTATGGGTTATCAAGTACACAGAGAAAACAAAGTTGGCTACACGGCGCGTTTAGAAACGTCAAACCTAAACGCTACGTATTTCGCCCTGTTAAATTGCACACGCGGCGTGTAGAATTCAGAAAGCCACACGCGGCGTTTAGAAAAGCTACACAAAAATAGTGGGTTGAAAAACCCGGTCGAAACGTGTAGAGATTCTACATTTCCGTGTAGCTTTTGAATTTTTTTTTTCTCTGTGTAATATGCCACAATAAAATAATAATAAGATGCACGATAAGGGTCAATGTAGAAGCCAAAATATTATCAAATACGCAAGGAGCCTTAATAAAGAATTAAACT
Source organism: Lordiphosa clarofinis (assembly GCA_018904275.1). NCBI lineage: Eukaryota > Metazoa > Arthropoda > Insecta > Diptera > Drosophilidae > Lordiphosa > Lordiphosa clarofinis. Next base: position 833,915 of record JAEIGQ010000122.1, on the reverse strand, counting down.
TCAAGTTTCAAACTCAACGGCCGCACGTTCCAGTCCTAAGCGATCGTGCAAGTCAAAGAGAGGCGAGAGTCACCGCCAAAAAAAAGATCATTGCGTTGAAAGCGCTTGTCTCGGACGGATGAATATTAGAAACCGAAAGACATAAAGAAATTAAACGTGGGACAGAAAGTAAAAGCTCTATTATGTTTAAGTAAAAAAGTACAGGTGGGAAGAAGTGAAACGAGAACAGCGGTGCAGCGAGACCCATAAGAAGAATAATTGAAACTAATAAGCAATAAATTAATTTGGGTAAATAAAATTCCCAGCCACTTGTGATCATTTTCTTTGAAATTTCTGTCCCTTTAGGTCCCTTGATTTCACTGGAGACGCGGATTCCTTCCCGCTCGACTAAAACGTAGTTAATGGAAATGGACGTAGATTCCTTCCCGATCTATTGCTAATAGTTAATTAATTGGAGTTGTGGATTACTTTCCCTTCTATTACTTATAGATAATTAATTTGAGTCGGGTATTACTTCGCGCTCTACTAACACGTAGATTATTTCCCGCTCTCTCAATCAGTGTTTAGTTAAACGGAGCCGAGGATTACTTATGGCTCTTTTCCCGTAGTTAGCCAAACAGAGACGTGTATTTCTTCCCGCCCTTTTGTCGGTAGTTAGATAGGCAGAGACGTGGATTACTTCCCGGATTTTTTTTAACAGACCCAAGGATTGTTTTCTGCTTCACTACTTATTTGGTATTCTAGATTCCAAGATATTTAACCCTCAGGTAACTCAGACTTTCTTTACAAATATTCTTGTAGAAGACGGGTACTAGAAGAAGAAGAAATAAAACCAGAATTTTTCCATTGGATGAGGAACAACGGCCATTGGAACACAAACATTAAACACTACAATTAAACAAAGTTGGCTTACTACAGGTTAGGTTAAGATGACTGAGAGCGACAAGTCGATTTAATTTCACTAGTTTATAGCCAAAAAGACCCATTTCTACTGAAATTTTTTTTAGTATAGTTTGGTATGGGGATCTCAAAAATCGATTTCAAATATTTTTTCATGGCTCCGTTTTTGAAATATGTTTTTTTTTTTTTCATTGTTTTGGTAGGTGCTCTCACATTTTAAGCCATATCTCACATCATAATTGCCAGATAGATTCAAGCAAGATATGATTCGAGAGATAATTGAGCTGACAGAGCATTTTTTTAATATCGATTCAATAGTTTGAGTTCAATACCCAAAAATTTTTCATAAAGATTAATTTTTTGCTCAAAAATGATTGAAATTTCAATTTTGAACGTCTAAAAAAATTTGAATAAGTCCAAAATAAAATATTTTTATTTTTTTCTACTTAAGAATCGCACTTCTACGAAGAAAATCAGGTAACGATGTTTGAAATCTTTGAGTAATCACAGGAGCTGTTTATTGTTACATGTTACTATTTTTGTTCTGACTTTTCGTTCACTTTATAAATTGACCAAAATAAAAAAATATTCTAATTGTTTTTTGTGAACACACAAAATTCTCAAATTTGACTGCTAGCTCCTCTACTCAATTTAATTCAATTACGGTACGTATTAAACGATTTTCCTCACCAATACCTTATTTTCTTCGTACAAGTGTGATTCTTAAGAAAAAAGAATAAAAATATTTATTTCTATTTTTACACACTTGTAACACAAAGACCCTCTTTTCGACCGATAGTTCCTATGACAGCTATAAGAAATTGGCCTTGTTCAGTAGAACAACTTGCTCCCTGATCAATTATAAATTCGCTCTGATCCTTCTGCTGAACTCGAGTGATGCGGTATCATGATAGCCAATTTCAAGTATCATGATACAGGAGCATGTATCGAAGAAATAGTACGCTACTTTGAAGTGATACTGCTCCCACCAATAGTAATTGTGTATCGATAGGCACGCTATCGATAAAAACGTGCGCATTTTGTGCATTGATTGCAAAGAAAAGACTTCTATTGGCTGTAAATTATAACAATAAATTTCAAAATATAATTAAACCTAATTGTAACGTTTTATATACAGTATTCATGTTAACACAGATCGCAAATGTGTCTACGCCGCCATTTTAAAATTCACCGCACCGCGGCGTTGCTAAAAATGTAACAATTCGTTCAGCAGAAAGTATTTGATGCATAATTTTTTTATGCTACTTGCTCAGGGATCAATTTTTCTGCTGAACACGCCCATAGTCATCGGATCCGGTCGGTTCCTACATTTTAGCAGTGTGCAGTAAAAAGAAGACATTGTGCAAAGTTTCAGCTCAATAGCTTTAAAACTAAGAGACTAATACCGTACGATTACCGTTTGAAAGAGCGTTAAAAATAAGAGAAAAAATGACAAACATCAACACTCTCAGTGCAAAAATTAACCGTTATGTTTCATTTCGTTTTTTGAGTGGTGCACTGGGACCCCAAACATTTGTGAGGAATAACCCAATGAAATAACCCAAAAAAAAGAAATAAGGCCCCAATTTGGGGAGTTATTTCATAATGAAATAATACCCCAATTAAAAAAAAAAAAAACCCCACCAAAAAAAAAAAGAAACCCAAAAAAAAAAAAAAAGAAACCAAAGGGGCCCGCCCAAAAAGGGAAGGGGGGGGGCAAAAACTGAGGTTTTTAATATTTTTTTTATTTGGGAGAGAAACCCCAAAAAAACCGAACTGGGCCCAATGTTGGGTCATTTTTGTGCCATGTCCTTGAGATAATCAAAAAAAAAAATTTTTAAAATTTTTTAAAAAAAAAAAAAATCGGGAACCAAAGAAGAAAGAGAAATGAAATAAATTGCCACTGATAGAGAATTGATCAAAGTTTTCGAAAATTAGAAAATTGGTGACATACACTGAAAACATTTTTTGCTATAATTAAAAGAAAACTTGAATGGGATGGTTTTGGCAGTTCGCGTTGGACCGCCACCTTGAAACTTTTCCTGAATTTCCTCCAACCTTAAAGCCAATTATCAAAAAGTTTGAAAAAAATCGAAGATACGCTTCCTAATAAAAATTCATAGATGTATATATTCTCTGAGTAAAACTGTCATTTCATACATTAACAATATAGTTGGCGTAAACACATGACCTTGTTCAAAATCGTGTAATAATAATGAGTTCGTTTCGGAATTCCAAAGCGTCTTGACTTCTTTTGCTAAAACTAAACAGGAATATTTTTTTCAAATTAATTAAATACATAAGGGTCGAATTGACATCTTCTAAATGTCTGCTATTTGAGACATAAAATTACAATTTATTTATAAGTTGGTTATTTGTCAGATAGATAGTTTGATCTAGATGATGTAAATTCGGCTTTAACTGTATTATACTAACTTTTTTTTTCAGAGAGAGTGCTAAAAAAAATATTTATATTTATTGGACATATGCGGTCCGTTTTATGGTAAAGAAAACGATGCTCCAATTATGAAACAAACTCTTGCCAACACTTATTTAATGAGGCTTTTGCAACCTAATGACATATTCGTTGTGGATAGGGGTTTTAGCGATGTCGTTTGTGAAATAGAAGGAAAAGGCGTTAGAGTTCTGATGCCAGCACTTAAAGGGAAAAAAGCTCAACTGGACACCGAAGAAGCAAATGAGTTTTGAAAAATCACCAAAATAAGGTGGGTCGTCGAAGCCGTTCATGGATCAATTGCTCAAAAATATAAACTTTTACATCACAATCTGGACAACAAATATCTCAAAGTTGGTGATCTATGCAGAATTGCTGGGTATCTCAAAAACAAGTTTGAAGAGGTTGAACTCAGATTAAAAATTAGAAAGCAAAATACTTTCTCATTTTAAAAATTGTATGATGGCTCCGAATACTTTGTCTGAAGAAATTGAGCAAGAGCGTTGCAACCGAAGAAGAAGTTTATTAAGTCCATTAAATACATCATAGCTTTTGGAATTTCCAATACTCACGGAAGACGAGCTAAAGGTATTATATTCTGGATCTTACCAACTGTCGCTAACAGTCTCATACCTAGCAGAAATCCTGAATGAGGACGATAGATGTTTCATTCGTTGAAATGAGTCCCTCAATAATAAAATTCGAGGTTCGCTTGAAGCATATAACAATATAGCATAGATGGCGTACAAAGTTATTGCTGTAGTTGTCCCAAAGGAAAGAGGACTGTTGGCTGTTCTTCTCATGCTGCAAGTGTGATTTAGCTTAGCTCATGCAAGATACTTATCACGCATTATCTGCCCAGCAGCAATTTTATCAAGAATTTTTGAGTCGGATGAAGCGAATGTTGTCATAACCGAAAATAGTGAAGATGACGAGTAAATAAAATAAGCAAATAGATATTTTTTAATTTTTCATTAGGAAGCGTATCTTCGATTTTTTTTCAAACTTTTTGATAATTGGCTTTAAGGTTGGAGGAAATTCCAGGAAAAGTTTCAAGGTGGCGGTCCAACGCGAACTGCCAAAACCATCCCATTCAAGTTTTCTTTTAATTATAGCAAAAAATGTTTTCAGTGTATGTCACCAATTTTCTAATTTTCGAAAACTTTGATCAATTCTCTATCAGTGGCAATTTATTTCATGTCTCTAGCTACTCTGGTTCCCGAGATATTTCTATTTAAAAAAAGCTTATAAAAAAAGGATTTTTGACGATATCTCAAGGACATGGCACCAAAATGACCCAACATTGGGCCAGATCAGTTTGTTTTGAAGTTATCTATCCAATTATAAAAGAAATTTCAAAATCCCAGACTTTAGGCCGCACCCCTTCCCTTATCAGGCTAGACCCTTTGGGGTGTTATTTCATAATAAAACAATACCCCATTTTGAAAAATGAAATAACACCCCAATTTTTCAATTCTATTTTTTTTGTTCATTTTATTGCTTTATTCAATTTATTCACTAAAATAAAAACGATTGGAAATACCTAATATAAAATTTTAAGATATATTCTTATTTGGATTTTTAGTGAAACAAACTACCTATAACATTAAATAATAATGAAAATTTTTTACACAAAAATCGCGCGATTTTTTTGTAAAAAATTTTCGCCTGCGGCGCTTAGATTGATACGATTTTTTTGATATAATATAAAAAGTATTCATATAAAAAAAATTTCGTCTGCGGCGCTAAGATTTTTTAAAGTAGACAATATAATTACCTCGTCAAAATACAGCATTTTCTGTTCTTTGACGTAGAACAAATTTCCAGTTCGCCGTAATGCAACAATTTTTTCGCACTTCATAATTTTATCTCGCACTTGAACGTCTGCTTTACACAATGCAAATCACTAAACTGATCAACAAACTCGAAAGGTTATCACTGAACTAATTGTAAAACGGTACTTTTGCACATCTGTACAAAAATGCATCAAATACTAAGTCAGAAAACGCAGGCAGATAAGAAAATTAACCGCTATTGGAATTTTTTTCCATATATCAGCAAAAATAAGAGAAATGAAATAAGACCCCAAAAAATTCATATTAAAAATTGGGGTATATTTCCGAAATGAAATAAGACCGCAAACCTAATTTTTGGGGCCTTATTTCATTTCTTCTTTTGGGGACTTATTTCTTTTGAAATTTTATTTAGGAAACAAAGCCCCAAAATGAAATAACACCCCAAATTTGAGAAAAAATCGTTGTTTTTGTTTTCCATATAAATTTTTGGGGCCTTATTTCATTTTTTTTTTGGGGCCCTATTTCTGTTAGCCGCACCATTTAATTTCTTAGTCTGTGTTTGCTGGTTGGTGTTGCTGGTGTTTGGACTTGGTTGAGTTACTTTTTGTAATAAATTTGTAAATATGCCAAGGGGGCCAAAGTTGTCAGATGTCGAGAAAGGCCAAATTCTGGCGCTCAAAAATGAGAATTGTTCATTTCGTGAAATTACCCGAAAAATTGGTCGCTCCGACAAAGTTGTGCGAAATTTTTCAAAAAACCGAAATGAATATGGAAAAAAAAACACGGAGGACGTAAGCCGAAGATAAATCAGCGTGATAAGCGCCGACTAGTGAGTGCAAGTAATTCATTAAAGACCGCTAATGAATTTGCGGCTGAATATGGCCTAAAAGTGTCTCGCTGGACCGTTGCACGGGCTTTAAAGAAGTCTGAAAACATAGTGCGACAAAAATTGAAGGTGGCCGCAAGGTTGCTGGACCGCCATAAGGAAGCCCGGATGAAATTCGCCAGAGATAACATGGGAACTGACTGGACAAAGGTAAAAACTTTTTATAAAGCAATGCATATATTAATTTATTTTTCTAGATCATTTTCTCGGATGAGAAAAAGTTTAATTTGGACGGTCCTGATGAGTTTTCACACTATTGGAGGGATTTGAGAAAGGAACCCCTGTACTTTTCTAAGAGAAATGTTGGAGGAGGATCATTGATGGTTTGGGCTGCGTTCTGCGAGTCTGGATGCTTGGAGCTGGCATTTCCAAGCACTCATATGAACTCGACAGAATACGTGGACATTTTGCAAATGAATTTATTGCCTTTTCTCCGCGGTCGAAGGCGTAAAAAGTTTATTTTCCAACAGGACAACGCATCAATGCACGTCAGCCGTGAGACGCGTTCTTGGCTTGAGGGCAATAATGTTCGGTTTTTGGAGTGGCCCGCGTGCTCCCCGGACGTGAATCCGATGGAAAACCTGTGGGCGTTGCTGGTCCGAAGGATTTATGCTCAAAACACTAAATACAATAGTACTAATGAGCTCAAATTGGCAATAATTAAGGAATGGGAAGAACTGTCCCCTACAGATTTAAAAAACCTCACAGATAGTATGCCAAATACGATCTATGAGTTAATTAGTGCTAAAGGAGGTTACACTCATTATTAAAGTGAATAAAAATATATTAACTAGTTAACATTTTGATATGGTTTATTTAATTTAGTGAAGTGCGGCTATAATAGTGCACCGCTTACAAAACGAAAATGAAACATAACGGTTAATTTTTGCACTGAGAGTGTTGATGTTTGTCATTTTTTTCTCTTATTTTTAACGCTCTTTCAAACGGTAATCGCAAAGTTTTTCTACCTCTACTCTTTCTATGCGTACACTGAAAAAACAAGGTGCGGCTATAGTATTGCTCCATAGTTTACTTCTTGTAGTTGAATTCAGTTCATTTTAATGTCACAGGTTGCCACGCACCCTCTCGCCCCCGCAAATTAGGACAAACCTTATATCGCCCACGGGTATGCAGATTGATAGTTTGTACCTTCAAGAGACATTTTGTAATCACGATTACTTATCGATACACCAAAGGAATGATAAAGATCAGATGAACGATAGTCGAGTTATAAGAAAATCAAACATTTTTTCTGGGCATCACTTGACTCACTTTATGGCTGATATATCACTTTGTGTGGCTATTATCTAAAATTTATCAGATAAATAAAAACTCTGGGGGACACAGAGTATGTTCTAGTCTGGCTTCACCGACTTTCTAACTAGTTTTTTTTGGACAAATATAACATAAACATTTTAAGTCGATTTGCGCGGACTATGAATTTATTGTATACCCATGGTTTCTTGGTGAAATTTTCTTAGAATTGACCGTAGATTTCGTTTTTGCTAAACGCTTTGTCGGTTTTTTTCCACCCATACAATTCGACCCTCCCTATTCAGCATACCGTTTTCCAATTCTAACTAATAGCAAAGACATATCGAGCTCCGTACACTTTCCATACTTTGTCGATTACATAAAAAGCGGCTTCGAAATCTAGCAGTCTGCAAAGCTGCCATGCTAATGGCAAAGTAAGTATACTGGTATACAGCCCGCACTGTTTTTAAGTGCTGCTCGATTCCGTAATGTACTTCTGATTAATCAAAGGCCACTCCGACTATTGAAGCTGCGCGGTGCGTCAACCTGTATGTTTACATCATGTTACCATGTCACTAAGAAGTTAACATCACTCAAACGAGCGAACCTTTGCAGCTGGGCTTAGCTCAGAAAAGTGTAAACAACTATACAAATTAATTATTTGGGGAGTCAGCGCTTATTTTTATTAATTCTTAACCCGATAAAATTGAGTATTAATAGATTAAAAATAATTTTTTAGTTTGGAGAAACTTCAAAAAAAAATTTGAATAAAACAAATACACCAATTAAACGAAATTACTTCCAGTCAATTCCGAAAAATAAAATCTCCGACACTTGTGGAACACCGACATTTGGATTGGTCTTAACTATCAATTTTACTGTTTGAAACTTTAGCTAATCTGAGTAATAAGCTTAAAACACTTAAAAGCTTCTGAATTCTACTCAATTGAACTCTGAATTATTTAAATATTTACAATCCATTTTTCTCTATCATCCGCTATGGCAGATGAACCAATCAAGAAACAAAATCAACTACTTTACCGTAAACGATGGCCAACAAAAACTTGGCCAGCAGCTGCTGATTACTTTTTTCAAAAAAAAAAAACTTTTAACTCTATCAAAGCTTCGGAAAAACTTTGCTTTTCATCTACATGGACCAGAGAATTAAGGCCACTTTCTTGTAGCGAAGCTTATTTAAATCTCAGCCTCAGCACACAAAAGTAGGCAACACTTTTATACCAATTACTGAAAAGTATTAAAGAGATTTTATACATACAAAAGCAAAAAAAAATTGGCACAATTAACCGCAAAAGCGAGTGAAAGGAACAACAGCCGTTGCGGCATCTCATCAAGCAAATACCAAATACTTGCCTCAAACAACGCGGCTATCTGATGGCAACAAAACGAAACATAAATGCAAATGGTAAATTACAAAAGGCAAGAAATTATTATGATTATGCTTTTTACGAGTGGAATGGCAGCATCCGCCCTTGCCGCTACCATAACTTCATAGAAAACTGTCGGGCCAAGCATGAATTTTAAATGGGACATGGCTCGACAAAGGCAGAACCCAACTTTTGCAATGAAAATGTGCGTACAATTAAAAGTTTTCACTTGCCTCGCAGCGAGCCGACGAGCGCTGGCCGTGTGTGTACTTTCGCTTGGCTGGCGGTCGAGACCCGGTGGTGAGTGAATTAGCGCGCCTTAATTGTTTTCGAAGTGATGCGGCAGACAAAATGAACATATCATCAGCCATGCGTGCGTCTTATTAGGCAGCCAACGAAGCGGGAGCATCCAGAGAGCGACACAACAAACTACGCGTAACTGGAAATGCCGGCGCGAAAAGCAAACTTGTACAAAGCGCTGAGCGAAGCGGCCACGACAAAGGACATCTGCGTTATGAGCGCCTTGCCATCGACAGTAAGCTGTAAGCCGTGCGAGCCAACGACTCTGCTCGGTTCGGAAGTGCTCGGCTAACATGCATACAATTCGTTGATTGTGTGCGGCAACTGTTGCTCTTTTTTCAAGTTTATTGGCTCACAAGTGTCAAGGGAACTATGTATTAATGGCAACGTGTTGCAAAAAGCAACACGCGGCATCGTTGGTAGCATGATATCGGCTTTGGATAAGAAATAAGTAGCAGAAATATGTAGTAGGTAGTTGGTAGCAAGAGAAATAGTAGTAGATATTTATGCTTATTTTTGGAAGCATGTTGAATGTTGCCGGATTGTGGCAGACTAAAATAAGAGATTAACCATAAAATGACCATGCAAAAGCCAAAAGCATATTCAACACTTGCACTCAAATTAAGTAAGATAGTCAGAGCCCGACTGTAATATACTCTGTACCTGCAGAGCTGCAGCAGTGAAATTTCTTGAGGTCATAACTTGACCAATAAATGGCGCCACTGAAAAAAAACTGGTTGAGAGACATTCAATACTCTACAATGGATGGCGCCACTACTGTGACCATGGGTCGGTTTCAGTTCATTCAGCTCCAATAGCAGATCCAGTTATCTAACTAGTTCGCCCATCACTAACAACTATCGATGATCGTTATCTCACATCTCTAGCTCACAGACACATAGTTATCTCTTCGTCATTGTGATACACTCATTCTTACCGGCAACACACCCCCTCCAATAAACCGAACTAATCTGCGTTTTAGGCTAAAAAGTTAACGTGGCCTGGCCACAACGATTTGGCAAGACAGCAAGCTAGCGCTGCGGGACTTTAGTATACACAGTAAATAAGTTTACAACCATAATAACAAAATAAGAGTTCATAATATTGAAAATGAAAGTCTAAAATTCAGACATTATAGGCAATGCCATAGTTTTTTTCTTAAATCATTTTGTGGAGGAAGAAGCCGTGTCCTTAATTTTGGGGTGTGGCAGCAGAGCTTCACCACTGCGACCACCAAAAACGCATCGGAGATTACAATTAGCTGGAGGCCATGGACTGAAGTTGGAGCATACTGCAGGAACACCGAGTTGAACACGGATTTAAAGGTGGCGGCAGGTGAAATAAAAGAATTAGCCACAACAGTTGCAACGTGACCAACGGTAGCAACGGAAGCTACTAGAGCTAGCGTGGTCAAAACAGCAGCCAGAGGGACGAGGAGGCTGCGAAGGTTGAAACTCGGTTGGTGTGTACATTGAGCAGATGGCATAAACACGGGAGAAACATACCCCGCAGCAACTGACGCCTTGGTCGACAACGAAATGATTTTAATTGGTCAAATTTCATACTTATTTGTTCTCCTTGCAGTTCTCGAAATGATATAAGTTTGAGTTTCCGTCTTCTTTGCTTTTATTATGTTAATTGTGTCCTCAATGCTTTGAGGTGCCTTTAAGAATTATCAAACAATAGGAATTGTAGGCTTTACCCAAACTTTTTCCTAGTTCGAAGAAAGTAAATTTTAATAAACCGGTTAAATTCATTAGAAAAATGTCTCACTATTTTAAAAACATATGTGTTGAACTTGAAGAAAACTTTTTCTGTTTATTAGTAAATGTTGGTGGAAAAATTAATGCAAACAATGCTTTCTGAATACACACAAAAAAACAGTAAAATCTACTAAAGAAATTTTTAAGTTTCACGTACTCTAAGTAAATTTCTAATATTTTTTCAAAACTTAAATCTACAAATTTTTCGATTTTTTTTAAACTTTTCTTTGTTTTAATAAATCTGATGTGATATTGTTCACCTTATAATTACTTTAATTTACGGTACCTACAAGTTAAGCTAACCGCGCATACATATAGTATAACTTTTTGATAGTATTTGCTGCACGGATAAGCTGTACCGACAGCAAATCAAACTGCGAAAATTGTTGACATATTATAGGGAACTTATATGGAATCGTGTTGAGACCAATAGACCCGAGCTCAAATCCCCCCCGAGTAAGTAAACATTTTTAAAGATTAATAAATAATTGTTTAAGGCCTGATTCCAGATGACATAAATTTTTATTTCGGCACAATACTTCATTCAAATAGGACTGCTTTGCAATAGCATTCAGATTTCAAAACAGTTCAAATGTGTTTCTGTTCATGTGAATTCCAACATAAAAATTGATTTTTATGTCATCTGGAATTAGGCCTTTAACTGGTGGTTGGAGGTGGTAGAGTTGCATATTTTGCTATGGAATTTTGATGACCTCAAGAAGATCAAAGTCCGGCACGTTTCAATTTTCTGCATATGGGGCATTCCAAAAAAAAAAAAAACTTTTCTGGGATGATGTCTCCGAATTGGATGATAATTGGTCCAATGGGAATTTATGGAATCGATGGAATCGATTTATGGAATTTAAAATCGATGTCCTGGGAATTCCACAACGAAGTCATAGGAAGTCTTTAATATATTCTTTTCTGGGTCCTAAAATTTTAATCAATAGCTCAAAAAAGATTTTTGGGCCGAATCAAGACCCAAAAATAAAATTCATTAGAAATTTTTGATAAATTTTTCGTACTGATAATTTTGAGATTAAATGACAAAAATGGCCATAACTTCGTCAATTTTTAAGCTACCAATATGTTTGAGCACTCAAAAAGTTTGGAAAAGATGCGGCTTTCACATATATTTTTTTGACAGTTTTTGAAGGATGGGTCTTTTTTGCTAGACTAAGTTTTTTGCAAAATTACTTTTTTTTTTCAAGGAAGGTAAATAATAAAAAAACTAAAAAAATTTTTTTAAAAGGGCTTTACAATCCTGAACATATGAAAAAAAAATGCCAAATCGTTATCAAGTTATTGAAAATTAAAAAATTTACAATATTACACTTTTAAGCGTAAAACTTCCGCAAAAGAGCTCCAAAAAAGCTTACATTTTGGGGTTAAGCTTCTCTCCCATTGGGCCAATTATCATCCAATTCGGAGACATCATCCCAGAAAAAAGTTTTTATACCCGTTACTCGTAAAGTAAAAAGGGTACACTAAAGTCGTGCAAATGTATGTAACAGGCAGAAGGAATCATTTCCGACCATATAAAGTATATATATTCTTGATCAGCATCAACAGCCGAGTCGATATAGACATGTCCGTCTGTCCGTCTGTCCGTCCGTCCGTCTGTATGAACACCTAGATCTCAGAGATGGTAAGAGATAGAGGTTTGACATGTATGGGACAAAAAATTTTTTCTGCACGCAGATCAAGTTTATTTCAAATTTTGCCCAAGCCCCCTCCCGCCCCCGCAATTTGGAAAATACGTTATATCTCCTACAGTTTTGAAGATAGACGGTTTGTACCTTCTACAGATAGTTAGTAATTAGCAAAATGAATCAATTTGCCAAAGAAATGATAAAGATCGGATGAGCGGTTCTCAAGTTATGAGCGAACAAGTGAACCAAGCCCCCCGCTACCCCCCTCCCACCTTAAAAAATGTTGCATACTTTTTGGGTGGTCACCCTAGGGAACGCAGGAACACTGTTAACGGGTGTGTAACGGGTATATCGAAGTCGGTTAGATTCGACTTTAACTTACGCTCTCGTTTTTGTATGGAATGCCCCATATACAAGCAGTGGAGTCGATACACCGACACTAAACGATCCCCTGCAAACAATTCAGCGATTGATTAATCGCCAATCGCCAAAAAGAGTCTTGTGAGGTTCGCGGGGAAGATTATCGGAAGATTGAATCTTCTAGCAATCACTGCCGCTATTGCTAGAATATTAAATCTTCCAAACGATCAATTAACGATAAAATGCGTTATCTCGAAAACGAGGGAATGAAGAAGTAAGTTACTTAAATAACGGAACATCACAACTTTCAGAGACAAGCATCAAAGAGAGGAGTTTTACAAAAACAAATCATATTGACTGTGAGCAGTGTTTTTCGAGACCTTTTTATAATATAGCGCCAAAATTATGAAAAAGAGGAGAAAATTGTTTTCAAGTTACTAACGTTTTTATTTTTTGGTTACAATTCAACAAGATTTCGAAGGTAATAAAAAAGGCTCAAGCGTATAACTGGTTTTTTTTATAAATGGGTTCGTTTCGATAGCTAGCCATTAATTGAATTAAGGGGGGGGTAGGGTTTTAAAATTATTTTTTTTTTAATTTTTTTTTTTTTTTCGAATGCACAATAGGTCGAGAATATTGTGTCCAAATTTGAAGTCAATCCGAGTAAACTAACGGAGTTACACGTTTCAAACACTCAAAATGATAATAGTGAGCGTATGAAAAACTTTAAACGCGGTTTTCAAAATACTTTTTCGAAGTCCGTGTTCATACCATTTGAAAACTACGACCGATTCATTTCAAACTTTGCACATTTTCTTCATAAAATACCTCCCACGTTTAGTAAAAATTTTTTACCATTAATGTTTCCCACCCACAAAATGGCGGAATTTTTAGTCGAAAATAACGGTTCACACTTTAGAAGGCCACCAAAAATTTTTAAATTAAAAAAAATAATCAGAGAACGTTGGGGGAAGATTTGTTTATAATTTAACTAAATTTTTATAGTTTTTCATTTTACGCCGTTAAGGAACACCAAATATTTTTTTCAAGACGTTGGGGAAGCTGTGCTAAGTTTAATATTTTCAGAAAAATTTACAAAACAAGTCAAAAAAAGTATAGAATTGAATAAAATTGCTCAACGTATTTGAGATAAAAATCAAAAAATGTTTTTTACGCTGAAAACCCTACCCCTTAAAACAAGTGAGAAAGTCGGTCAAGCCCGACTATAACATACTTAGTACCTGGAGTAGAAGCTGAATGCAATGCTGGTGCTGCGCTCATCTCTAAGTCTCTCTCTCTTTCTATGTCTCTCTTACTCTCTTTTTCTCTCTCTCTCTAAGATTGTGCGGTGTTAGTTGTAAATGGTGGGAGGGGGTGAGGGAGGTTGATTTAACTTGAGAACCGCCCATCCGATCTTTATCATTTCTTCGGCGAATCGATACATTTTGCTAATTACTAACTATCTCTTGAAGGTACAATAAGTCTATCTTCAGAATTGTAGGAGATATAACGTTTTTCCAAATTTCGGGGGCGGGAGGGGGCGTGGCAAAAATTGAAGATAAACTTGATCTGCCTGCAAGTATTAGAAGCATTTGTCCCATACATGTCAAACCTCTATCTCTTACCATCTCTGAGATCTGTTTGTTCATACGGACGGACAGACGGACGGATGATAAAATTTCTTACTCATAGTAAATCTTTATATTAATTTTTAGCAATATTGAGTTAAAAACCTTTTTTTAAGTTGCAAAACTTTTTTCTGAAATTTGATATTGATATCAATGAAACTTAAAATCAACAAGTCTGGCAACTCCACAACTCTCCCGCACACACACCCACACACACAAATTGACGGACACTTTACGTTTATGTTCGTGCTTTATTTTGTTGTTACGGCCATAAACAGGGGGAATACCTAGAATCATACCAGGCGCACACACATGTACACTTGTGCACGTGTTGCGGTTTTTTTCTTAGACTACCGTTAGAACGACAGCTGTCTACAGTGGGTTGAGCGACCGAGCTGGGTCGCTGGGCCAGCCATAAAAATGCGAACAGATGAAATTAAAGCAGCGTCAGCCAACTGCAGATGTTTTCACTCCAAGGCATGCAAATGGCAGCACTTCTGGCCGAGCAGAGAAGCATAGCATACTCCCGGGGGCACTGTTTCCCCGCTTTGGAACCCAATAAGTTGTAATTTTCTTGGTGTTTTATGTGCCCTGACAACGACGACTGCGACAGCGACCAGCAGCGGAAATTGGAGATGAAAGCAAACCAGATGATAGACACAAAAAAACACCTTAAAGGATGCGATGGAAGCAGAGCAGGATTGTTGGGGTGAGGAGAATGTCAGACAGCTTGGAAAATCGAATACGTGTGCAAGACACGCATAATTGATATTCGAATTTGACTTTTGTCTCTCTTCCCCCAAAATTAATTAGTTTTTCAACAAAATGTAGGTCAACTCGGTTGTAGCTAATGGGTCAATGGACATTATTGACCTCATCAGTGTCGCATACACACATCCAATCATCAATTCCACAACAGGACTTACCCATTTGCTGTACCCATGTGTTTTGTTGGCCCTTAGGAAGAATCTTGAAAATGTGGAAAATCTCGTTTATTTGCATTTCGAAGCATTTGCACGTGGCTCCCGGTTAGTTTTACCCGAATACAAAAAAAAGTACTTAAAACACACACACACACACATATGCATACGAGATATTTCATAAATAACGGTAGTTTCTTGCGTGAATGAAATGAAAATCGCGCGCGCACTTCACTTTGGCCCGTTGTGCACAGACCAAAAACAATCCAGGCACTGAAACTGGCACCAAAACGACATCCCCAGCATATCCTGGGCACATACATACGTCGACTGCGACTGCGACCGAGACGCCACTGCTCTGCTCCATTGACTCACATACCCCAAGTCTGGCCCAACCAATTTCAGGTGAAGCGTCAGCGGCTTTGTCCGGGGTGCGAGCAGCATTGGGGCGCTATAACTGTTGCTCCAACAAAATGGAGAGCGTAACAGCAAGGAGAGAGCCACGAGTGTGCCAGTGTTGCTGTGCTGCGTGTACGCTTAAAACTGTTGCGCCTGGCCCTAGGTGCTATTTACCGCAATTCTCATGAATTTCGATTTGTAAAAGCTTTCGTGGCATAGTTTCTAATGGAGCGAAGCTTTTACGTTACTTTTAACTTGGCCGTGGGTGTTTGTTTATATTTTTATTCATCGCAGAGCATGTGTTCCGGCCCGTATATACATGTATGTACACATGAGTGTGTGTGTGTGTGTACTTGGCGGCATTTGAAGCAAAGCTTTTGTTTGGCCGCCTGAAAAATGACGTCGCTTGACCTATCCTTCACATGTTTGCTTGGTTGGTTGCCTTTTCTTGTTTCTCCCAGACCACAATGAATGAGTTAATTTCATGTAGGTTTACCAAATTGAAGCTCGTTTTTCAAGTACTTGCGTGGTGCGCCACAAGCAACCTTAAGGAGCTTTAAAATTTGTTGTCCTCTTTAAAAAAAAAAATTCCTAAATTTCTCGTTCTTAATGCGGCTCACTCATTAGTTAGCTTCGAAAGCCCAAAAGGCTGATTAGAAAAAGCAAATTTGCATATTTTCTGGTGGCTATGCAAACAAAAGAAACACCAACGAATAAAAACAGGAGAAAACATAACACAAAAATAATTAATTAGAGGAATTGCTCTTGAAATTGGGTTAGAAATATAAATACAAAACAAGCACAGTGGAGTGAAAATGATTAAACTGGCAATTTTTAATTTCTAGCTTATTAAAATATCTATAGGATTTTTGAAACCATTCCACACAAAACTGATAATAAATTTCTTTTTTTCTTACCAATTCGATAAAGATCAAATATGCATAAAATATCCATTTGATCTTTTATTCAAATTTTTATTCTCTACGCTGTAGAGCGTGTCGAGTATATCATTTCCTCATACTTGGTTTTCTCCAAACACCCCCAAAATCTGAAGTTATGGCCCAAAAACGGCTTTTGGCTATTTTACCGCAATTAAATAGATATAACACGCGAATGGACCGTCTGATTGTTCATATCCTTATCAATTCCGATAGTGACGAGAGGAATCTAATACATTAAAATCAATGGTTAAACTAATTTAACGCGATGGCTGAGAAATGCGGCTTACAGATCTGGCACTTTCAACTTTTTTTTGAAAAATTTTTCGGGTTTCATCTATGGTTTCTTTTTCAAAGAATTTGTTTTCTGTAATAGAAAAATATGTATAAGCTTTTCTTCAACGGTCAAATTAATAATGAAAAATTAATATTTGAACGGTTAATTCCAAGAATATAAGGTAACTCCCTTAACTCAAAAAATTCCTTTGATGGACCACGAACTATCAAGAGTTAACATGCAATAAAGTTTCTGCGGTCAGGCATGGTTTCTTTTTAAATCTTTCAGGCCTGTTCCCATATCCAAATCCAATAAACCGGAATCGGTAAGAGTCGGTATTAAAGAATTCGGTCGAATTTTTTGCCATTCAGAGGATCGAATGAAGGTTATTGGAATTTTGAATCACACAGTCGGTTTTTGGAAGCGAGAAAATAAAACAATTCCGATTCCGCCTGATTTGATCGAAATCGAAATCGGGATCAGGTGTGTTTATCTTTAAATAAAAATTTGAATTTTTTAATGCTTTTTAGGGCAAATAATTTCCACATATTTTAATAAAAGTTTGGCTTAAGCCTATTTAAATAGGCAAAATTAGGGAATTTTTCGGCCATATTTCATCAACTTATTTACGAGAGAAATAATAATTTTAGAATTAAGTCGAATTTTGTGATCATGGCTATTTAGCCAACCTTTCATCAAAATTTGGGCAAATTATTTGCCTGTGGGTCGTAAGCTTTGAAAATGTAATTGAATTTTATTGTTTAAGCCACGTACTCAGAACGACAGAAATTTTTTTTCGTCACAGTATTTCATATAATTAGAACACACCTTGTCTTTGCTTTGATGCTAATGTGCTGTTAGAAAGTGTTTCTATTTATGTAAAATACTGTGACGAAAGGATTTTTCTGTCGTTTTGTGTACTATGCTTAAATCATTACAAAATTGTTAATTTTTTTATTTATTTGACACCGGATGCATAGCATATACAAGCTTTTCTATAAAACCTGAAATTTTCCAATTTCGTTTAAAAAGAAACCATGTATGTACCATGTACAATGCGATTTTTTTGGATGCAAATTCTTTATAAGTCCCGATCTATCAAAGGAAATTTTTAACAAGTTTCTGAGAGAATTCAGAAATTAGTATTCCTTACTATACGTTATCTTATTTATTTCAGTATTTCTTTTACAAAATTAAGTCAAGTTTTCCGATTTTTTGCTTAGTTCATCTTTGATTTCGTCTACGCCGCTACTTATGCTCCTTTATAAAAGCCAAGCAAATTTCGCTCTGAACATCTAATCGATGCTTTCCCCTTTATAATTAATTGTAAATATAACAAATTCGGAAGAATAATAAATTTTGTCCACATTTGAGCGGCTTCTCGTCATTACTTTGGCGTCGGAGTTGTCACTTTTCTGAACTCAGATTGGCAGCAATCGATTTTCAAATTCCACAACAATTAAGCAAAAGATCAACCGAATATCTAATTTTATTATCTTTGTCATAACACAAAAATAAAACTAAATTCGATTAATTTTGAAATTCAAATGGCAAAAGGTGGCACCACTGAAATACTTTAGTGAGTTGCAGTGAAAGATCAATTTCACTAGCGATTTAACTAGAGATTTAACTAGCGATTTAGTAAAATGCTAATTTAATTAACTTAATATGTTAAATGTTTAATTTATTATGTACTTTATTGAAAAATTAAACACCCCTCAAGAATCAATAAGCCTTATTGTAGTGGCGCTTGGAGAGAACTAGTTGCTTACAATAAGATACACACACATAATAATAGATCTATAATACTCCGCCAAAAACCACACTATGTTTTTGTGCATTAAGTTAAAATGCCCTTATAAATATTAATGCTAGGCCTAAAAGTATACCGCAGAGAACCTTTTAATCGGGTTGCTTGGAAACTCTGTACGCTTTCCACTTGGCAACTCTAAGCTGTCAGATTGACAACTCCTAACCAATTTGGGTAAGAAGAAGTTTAGATTTCCGCCAGATCATACTTTTGCCACTTCCGATTGGCATGGCTTGGTCTTTTCCATCGTGTTGCTCGAATTGATAAGTTGAGCGCGCTAAGCCCGAAGATTTTAAGTTAGAATCAAAAATAATTATAACCTAAAGTGAATCCGTGTATTATTCAAACCGTAAGTTCTTACTTAACTCCAATTAATGGAATTAAATTGGCTGAGAACTGATAGGTTGAAATTTTAATTGTTAGCTTGGTGCTCAGTCGGAAAAGAGACAAATTTCAACCATCGGATTCCCCCTACGAAATATCGGGTGTGGAGAGCAAGCAAGTCACGAGTGGAAAATCCAAAAATTTATTTCATAACGGGGCCAATTCCGCCAGGGTAAATATATTCGAAGCCACAGATCTCACTTTGGGGCATATTGGTTACAATTGGTGCTTTCGTTCTCTTCTTTAATAGAATTGGCACCAAGTCTATACCCAAAGCTTAACTAAAAGCTTTTGCCTAGGCCAGTGCATGGCCAAATTTTGAGGCGATCGCGTGTGATTCGGTGCAGCCAGTGGAGTTTGGCTATCCCACAGGAGGAACGTGTATAATTAATGCGAAGGCCGACCAAGGCCCGACTCCACCTTCGTCTAAACGAGATCTCGTCGCAGCAAGTGTTATTCCCCTCCCCTTGCCACCAATCAATACTGAGCAGATATATAAAGTGTTATGCCAATCATCCCAGTGAACAGTGTATGGTTACCCAAAGCCACCGACAGCAAGAACCTATCGTCTGCTTCCAACCTGTAAAAGTTAACTTGGATATTTGTATATTTACTTTGGTTAAGAAGACCATTGTCAATTTTAATTTTCCAAAGTGAAGGTTATGTGTTGCTAATAGGAGCTTTTTATAATTTTGTCTCAATTCCCTGTTAAAGTAACGACTCCGATGAATAAGCCAACAAAGTGCTAACGTGAAAGTGACCAATACGATCGCCAGCCAGATTTTAAAATTGCTTAAAGAGATTTAATATCAGATTAGAAAAGCTTTCTTTTTCGCCAATGTTTGTTTTGGTTTTATGTCAAGCATGTGCGCATTAAAGCTCCCTTCCCCTTAGCTTTTTCGATAATCAGAACACATAGCCCCACCATAACCCAAAAGCTCTGTGATCATTTACCCCTACTTATACAGCCGAAAGATCTTTCGTCGTGGGAGTAATTGCGGTAAGTGATCGAGTGTAAATAAAGACACATACACAGCAAAAAAAAGTGCATAGTATAATTCAATAGAAACATATTAATTTCTATTATGCCAGTTTTCATATTAAATTTAAATATAAATGACTTAAGTTTAAATAAAATCATATTAGCTATATCTAGTCAATATGAAAATTTTTTAAGTCGAAGTGTAATCCAGTTAATTTAAAGTTGGTCATATTGAATTGTATGTTGCGTCATATTCATTTATATTATGCACACACGTAAAAGAAAACGTTGTAATGTTAAAAATGTTTCGTATTAAATTTGAATATTTTGTTCAACTTAAAATCAAAGGTTTCCGTAGTAGATTTAAATGTACTATGCAAAAATGTAAATTGAATATTTTTCGTATTTAAATATAGATTTTACCATACTTGAAGTATAAGGTAATCATATTAAAAGTTTAAACACATTTAATAAAAAAATCCAATGGTTAATATGAGACAAATTAAATTTAACTATGAAAAGTTTTTAGTTTTATGTTGAACATAATTAACAATTATCTGTGTTCTTAATTGAGTCTTGCTGCACCGTCACGCGAGCCGTGAATAGTCGTGTAGGCTAAGACGACAGCATTTGAGTTTAAGAGCCCGAAGTCCTGAGTTCGAGTCCCAGTAAAGGTAAATAAAAAAAAAAATATTTCAGTCTGAGCCCTCCCGCCAACCCATCCCCCCTCCCCCTCCCCCCTCCCTTCCCGCTCACCATCCCCTCCCTTCCGCCCATCCCTTGCCACCCCCACCCCCTCGCCACGCCCACCCCCTTCCCCTTCCCCCTCCCCTATCCCCACCCCTTCCCTGACCACCTCGCCATAATTGCTATTCTTTTTTTTTTATATTTTTTTTTATATTTTTTTTAATATGAATCATAGTTAAATTCAATAAGTTTTCGCTTTAATTTTAATATGCCGTCACATCAAATGGAATAGCAGGACACTTGAAATCAATTATGTTCATATTAAATGTGTGATTTAAGTGGCACACACTTTATATTTAACAAAACACATTGTGGTGCACTTTTATTGGTAAAAATATTTAAATCAAATATGAAATATTTGGATTTACGTGTTTTTTTTCTCTGTGTATATACGGTGTAGTCACCTTCTGTGGCTGAGAGACATGAATTGGTAAAACCCATTTGGGGTTAAGTATATTCGGGCTTAAACTTGAATTTAACGTAAAACACTAAACGATATTTTGAAAGAACTCTCATATTTATGGAATTAAAATAAATTTGCATTGCTTCTGCCAAAGCTCGGCTCAAGCGTTGGACATGTTACTTTTCTTTGGCGCTTTTAAAACCTAAACAGCTGATCGAAGTGCACTAGCCAACAAAATCTTTTTTTGTGCCTTTTGCAATTGGTTTTCAATTATGAAGTTTAAATTTAAATGAAATTAATTACGCATACTATTACATTACCCATACTTTACATTCATTATTCCTTAATTATACCTATGTTCTATATTTAATCCACATATATTATACCTCTATTATACTTGCACATATATTATAAATTTATTTTTCAGCAACACATTACCCTACACTTGATTAGATTTTATACTAGGCTTAAATTAGTTTGTTTGCAACGAGAATTACCATGAAAAATTAATTATGTTTAATAAATTAAGAACTAAAATGAATTGCTAGAGGATTTTCTTTGGAGCCATGCGACGTTGTGGAGAGATAAAGTGACCGACTAAGTTCGAATTTATTTTAGGGATCACCGGTCAAGCATGACCTTCGGCACCCAGGTGATCATGGTAGGGTGGGCAAACGCTGTGGCAACTACACCAGCCCAGCTTAAAGAACTTAGGTAGCCGCTCTGAGCTCGCAACCTAATGGAATGTATTGATGTTAGGAACGCTTCTTCTTCTATAAAACTCTCCAATACCGATCGAACCTTTTGAAAGATATTAGCACGCGATATATTAATAAGATTTGAGAAATATGCCGCGAATGAATCTCACTAAGCGAAAATATTCGGAACCCACTCCAAACTACCGATTACAATAGCCGGAACCAGCGCGTGCCCCGCTTAGATTGATAAAACACCAGCAGTTCGCTTAAGCAACAATGTTGCAACTTTGTGTTGCAGGTTACATGCTACATTATTTATATCAAAATGCATTTCAATCGCCGACTCAAGAGGGCAGCTTGGGCAATTCTGTGGCAAATCCCTGAAACTTTTTTTGAGAGAAAAAAAAATAAAAATTAAAAAAAAAAAATGTGGCACCCGTGATAAAGTTGGTACATTCTAGAGATAGTTATTAATTTGCATTATGTATCGATTTTTCGATGAAATGATAAAGATCGGATGAGCGGTCCTCAAGTTATGAGCAAAAAAAACCGTTCATATCAACAAATTATTGCTGATACATTTTCTATTTCCGAGAGAGTAACAAGTACTTCCAGAGTATAGCGAGAACTTTTTTAAAAAATATCAAAATCCTTCGTTTTGAATGGCATTATTTTTAGGAACAATGAGAGAAAAGAAGGGCATATGGAAAAGGCAATTAAAGAAATTATATAATTTTCTTCATTTCTTTATTTTAGTTAAAGTTAATAAGCAATGTATCTTCTTAAAGCTGTTCATTTGGATCTAAGATCAGAAAGAATCAAATTAAGTGTTGAAAAGGATCGTTTAACTGTTACCTATAGCTAAGGACCCACACGCAAACAAAATTTTAACACATTGTGCAAACAAAGTTAGCCTTGAAAAGTAAATGTTTGCGTCAATCAAATTTCGTGTTCCCACATGAGCAAACATTTGCTCTTAAAAAATTTGCGCAAATAGTTTGGGTTGATGTTGACAATTGTATGCGCGCACTTTATTTGGTGTTCCCACTAAGGGCAAATAAAATGGACAAATATTTGAGCAAGTTATTTGCCTGTGGGACCTTACCTTAAGTTGCTGACCATTCCAAAATTTTGAAACTTTTGTCGATGTACAGTATGTTGTATTCGACAATTTTCAACATTTGTAACATATTTTACATATGTTTATTACTTTTATAAACTTTTCTTCTTCGCAATAAAAAGTCGTTGAAGCTTAGTCTTAATCGCAATCGCTTATACAGAATCTCTTTTACTTAACTTTCATTTTACATTTAATCTATGCACTAGCGTGTGCGATGTCTTCAATTTCTTTACAATCAAAATTCCATGCTTGAACCAAAAAAAAATCAGATTTTAAACTGATCTTGCACTATTTTAAAAGATGGTAAAAAGTAAAAGGTACATTTCAAACATGCTTTCTAAGGGCATCTTTTTTTCCTGTGCAGCTCTGAAATTACACAACGGTGATAGTTAAAAGAAAAAGCTTTCGAACCAAGTAAACGAAAAGACGGTGTATTAATTTATACAAACTCGAACTATATTTTTATGTTAGAAATCTGAGGATTTTCGGACTTTCTTTTCAAGGAATTCTAGCATGATGTTCTCTGAAAAGTTTTTTTGAAATTTGTAGAAAAACATTTTCATTAAGCTTTTTATTTCTATTACGCTAGGCAACCAAATGCAGTTTATTTAAGGGCCGAGTCGGTTTTGGTCTATGACGTCCGTGAGGAACCTATACTATTTGATTGCACTTATTTACACATTTTTTAGTCACCCATAATAGTTAGCTGATTTTACCAAGCACAACCTGAAATATTAATGTGAGGCAGGTGACAAAGTTGACTTGCTTTTCATGTATTTTTTGTGGATGCAAACTCGATGCATTTAATGATTCGGAAAAAAAAACATCTTTAATGCAAAACAAGTTTAACCGCAGTTTAATGATTTTGCTGTCGTAACTTAAAAGAAGCCCCATTTCAGTTAAGTTCTCATGGGGTTCGGGTTGTTCTAATCTACGTATGCCCCAAAAAGTATGCTTTAAAATTTTAACAACTTGTTAAACTCATTTTGGTCCAATGTAAAAGTCTAAGACAAACAACAAGACAACAAAATGCAAAACAAATTAAATTGTAATTAATCATTGAGCCGCCCGGCCAACCTCTCATTCTTCCATTGAACCTAAAGCTGACAGCACGTGCTGAACGACCTATGACAACGTACTGTCGTTCCTTTTCTGGTGGCAATCATGACGATTGCTGCCAGCCAAATGTCTGCCAATTAATTACAAAACGCATGAAAGAACAGTTAAGAGGGGCGCCCATTAAAGAAGTTAAGTGGAACCTAAAAACGGTGCCTCAACAACAACAATAACAACAATAATGGGCCATATAAGCAATTAACACTTTGCAAAAGAAGTTGTCACCTGTGCGACTTTTGCATAAATTGATTACTTTAAAAATATGTTTGGTGGCAATAAAAATTTAATTAAAATGAACATTTATAATTAAATTTAATTAAACAATACGATAATTAAACACGCTAGGCTACATTTAAAGCCTGAATATGTATAAAATAAGTGGTTAATGGCAATTAAACTTCATTGTTTGATTCTTGTTTGGTGTGTATATTTTCTCCCTAAAGCTTTAGCTTTTTTGTTTGTCAATTCCACAAATTGTGCGTTGATTGAATTGTATTATTTGTGTTTGTTTTTCCCCGGAACTTGCCATGGTATTCCAATATTAATTGGAAATGTGATAAGTTTAACCTAAATCTAACCGGCTAGTACAACTGGTCAAGCGTCAAAATTGATCAAATGAATATTTGAAATGTTCAAGTCTGACTTTTACGTATGACAGCATTTGCCTCATTTTCTTTCTGTGGACGCCCAAAAATTGGCTTACTTTAATATATGTACGCAAACAAACAAAAAGCAGGCAATAGCAGACATTTTGTTGGCATTTGCGTACTGCTGGCATCTGTATGGGTATGCGGGTGTGTGGGTGTGTGGGATGTGCGTAACTGTAACACCATGGGTGTTCCAATTTGGCTACCATCTCTTCTCGGTTTAATCCCCTGGCAAGCGGACGGGGTGCCCAGCGGCAGCCAGCGAAAGACGTGTTCGTGCGTTTTGTTACAAGTTACACACATTGTGCCCGCCCATTATTTCTTTCATTTACTCGATTTTCGTGCCTTTTATCCTTTATTGTTGTTTGCTCGAGTGCCGTTATCATTTGTCGGTTTATTTTGCACCATATGTGACTCGGTACAAGCCACACACAGTCAAAAATTTAACCAAACAATAACACGAAAACGATATATCAAATTATACAAATTAGTTGGGTGGAATATGCCAATTGAAAATAATGGTTTCATTTAAAATTACCAGCAATTAACTCCAATCAAATAAAAGTAATCAACAATTTGAAAATACTGAATATCAAATTATAGTAAGTAAATATTTTTTAATGTATTAAAATAATATTTCGAGGACAACAAACGCTACGGACAATTTTTAACGTTAGTCTAAATAAAGTCATCTCCAATTTCAGACAAAATAATTGGGTCAGAGCTGCTTTCCTCATTTAGTTGCAATTAAACTGAAGTGGATAAAATTCTTGAATATATGCATATCTGTTAAAGCAGTTACACACGAAATCCTGGAAAAAACCTATGAGAGAGGCATCAAAACATACCATCTTTTTGTTGATTATAAATCAGCCTTCGTCACACCGATAAGGTCATGGTATTTGACTTTGCATGATGACGTTGAATAGTACGTAAAGCTCCGTCAAAATAGGTAAGAACCTCTCCGATCCATTTGATACCAAAAAATTGTTGCAGGCAGGGCGATACCTTATCGTGTTACTTCTTTAATCTGCTGATGGAACCAACAGAACGGGCGCATTTCTATGTAAACATCTAGTGCTACTTGCATATTGACGATGATATTGACATTATATGCAAAAACGATCGGGCGGTAAGCAGGGCGTTTTTAGGGATTAAGAATCAGTCGCTTCTTGTGGGCTTAGCGGTAAAAGAGGACAGTTCTGCAATACGACGCAGAAGCACGGGCAATATCATCACCGGATAAGGCGGCTATTGGCGTTTTCGAGCGAAAGATTCTTCGGAGGATTTATGGGCCTTTGAAAGTTGGCGAGGATTTTCACATCCGAAAGAATGATGATCTGTATTAGCTCTATGGGGAGACCAGTCTGGCCAAGCACATAGTGCAACAGTGGCTGCGCTCGATAGGATATGTCACCGGAATGGACGAAGAAGTCCAGTAAAAAAGGCGTACGCAGCAAAGACGGCTGAATATGGAGGCAGCAAGAGGGGACGACCAGGTGCGGGAAGACGAATCGATAGCCCATTTAATTCTGGTCTCCGTGAGTGAGAGTCCTGGCGTTTTTCTCATTCTCAACCCACTTTTCGACCGATAGTTCCCATGGCAGCTATAAGATATAGTCATCCGATTTTGACCAAAACTTCCAAGTCTGTGTAAAACCGTATAATCACTGAAGTGGGCGACGTTAACCTTAAAAACAAAAAAGTTCTCATTAAAACCCACTTTCGACCGATAGTTCCTATGGCAGCTATATTATATAGTCATCCGATCCGGTCGGTTCCGACATATTAGCAGTGTGCAGTAAAAAGAAGACAAAGTTTCAGCTCAATAGCTTTAAAACTGAGTGACTAGTTTGCGTAGAAACAGACGGTCAGACGGACGGACAAGGCCCAATCGACTCAGCTCGTCGCCCCGATTAAGAATATATATAGCTTATAAAGTTGGAAATGAATTTTTCTATTTCTTGCAAACTTCTAGGAAAAATTATAATACAATTTTGCAAGGGTATAACAATAAAGTTGCTACAGAATAAAATAACTTTCACACTTTCTTTCACTTTCAAGGTTTTTTGGTTCTTATGATAATTAATTATACTACAAAAATAAGCTTTGGGAATGCTTAGACCTACTTTTTTTCCATTTACCCGTTTTGAAGTCCGCTATAATATCCATCTATGTTCCAAACCATTTAAGTCCAGATTTACATCATTGTAAGTTATGACTCTGAAACAGTTTTAATTTGTTTCATTAATTTAGCAAGTATTTGTTTCGGTGTACATAAAAGTGTGCTAATCCTGTACAATTTCCATTGGGATGTGTAAGCGTGCGTGTGGAGGTGCGGCAAAGCACTTACCAAATGTTCGCCAGCGAGATGACCCACCACAGTTACACTTACTATGCATTAACTAACCACCATGCGTCCTTTGACCTTTGGCCTCAGTCATTATTCATCTGAATTTATACGAGTTTCACACATGTTGTTGAATAAGCTTTTCCTACACCTGCACGTGGTTAATAACTCTGGGCATCTTGGAAATTTAGCCATCAATCAAGTATAACATAAATTAACTGATTTTTTTATGATGCTGACATAGCCGAGCAACTTCAGCGTGCACTGTTCTAGGAGTCGATAGATAAACTGAACTAACACCAAATTTTTTTCAAAGATAAGCCATATATATTTTTCAATTTTCCATGCTTTAAAAACACGTGAGAAATTAGGACAAGCCTCACTCTGTAGCTGCGGAATCGGAGACTCCGGGATTTTAGGGGGGTCCGGACCGAACCCGAACCGGAGCATGTTAATTTTTATCAGCCCGAATCTGAACCTGAACCGGAGCCAAAAAAAGTCAAAAATGAGTTCGGTTCAAAAACTACAAAAAAAGTGGCATGAATTTAAAGAACTCGCCTTTTTTTAAATTTGCCCTGGTATCTAGAAAAATGTTCTAAAAAAAAGATTTCTACAAATTCGCAAAATAATTTTTTAAAAAAAGGTTCAGGAAATATCGTTTCTCCGTCTGATAACACAAGAATACAAAAATAAGTCACTTTCTTGAAATTAGTTAAAAATGTACCTTTGATTTTAAAGTAAAATATCTCTTAATCTAATTATTATTGATTTCAGAGATGATTTCGAAAACCCGAACCCAAAAAGTTTCAAGGGTTCGAGCCCCAGAGTGAACCCCTTTCGATTTAGAGGAGGTTTGCAGACCTGATTAAAAGTAAGCGCTGCTGATGAGAAGTGTCTTTTGCTCATAACTAACCTAGCGGCCGTGTGTGGTCCATCGGATAGTGTGCTTGACTGCTGGGTCGTGGGTTCGATCCCGCCTCTGAGCAGGTTAGTTAGTTAGGTTAGTTGGTTGGAATATCATAGAACTTTTTTAAGCAGGCTCTAGGTCATTTAAGTTAGGATTTTGTCTAAAACAAGTAGTAAGGTTAGTTAGTTAGTAGCAGAGCTATAAACTTGCATTACCATTACCATTGCCATGACCATTTTTCACAAAATTGAAAACAATTCCTTATTACGATTTTTTATAATCGAAATTGTAACTTGGAACTACGATTATTCAGTGAATATTTAAAAATTTAATTACTTTTACAATTACTTAGCTAATTGTATCTGTAAAGGGTGATTATTGAGTAATTGTGCTTGAAATGTTGAATTACACTGTGCAACAGTCAAAAAACTACCAAGCTACTCTATGCGGAATCGATAGAACTACCCGAACTGAGTAAATTTCTATCAGCGTTTGGCTAGATTGGTAGCACTTTAATTTTTATTGGACCCTCAAAGTTTTTGAAATTGGGTGTGATAACAAAAAAAGGTGTCATCAGATTTGCCCATACAGCTCATTCAGTTTAAGTGATAGCTGCAAACTGTCTTTGGCAAAGTTGTAGCTGACAGTCCGCAGAATAAATGTTTCCTACAAAGATTTTAAAAAAAAAAATTATGTTTTCCGAGAGTTTTCTTAAAAAACTTTTTTATTTTTTTAACTTTTTTGAGTTTAACTTTTAAAAAATCAGAATTTTTGGCATACACTTTTTAGGAAAAATGAAACTTTTGAGATTCGCATTCGCATTCTCTCTGAAGTCGGAGGTGTTTTTTTTCTTCACCTGTGTTTAAAATTTTTGCCAGTGTCAATTGCAGATTCTATTTCTGTTTGTGTGTCCTGTGTTTGTATTAACAAAGCGCAAAAACATAACAATAAATTATTCATTATTGTTACTGTGCACTTTGATTTGTTTCTAATTTGTTTAATTTGTGACTTAACTTGTGTGCAATCGATCGTGTGCTCTTGTTGTTGTTGGTGTGGCTTAGCTCTCTCCCGCTCCCATACATTCACTCTCGCGCTCGCTTATCGGTCTGTGTTATCCGAATTACGGTTACTTTGTTTTGTCACTTTGATTTTCTTTCTGTTTAAAATAGCTGTGGCTGTTTGATTGTTTGACCCCAGTAGTGAATTTGGTCCGTATACAGTCTGATTATTTAGTGTCGATTTAATTTGTCCGATTTATATCATGAGTTATCCGGTCTGTTTTAACAAAAAGTGCAAGACTCCGTCTGATGTTGATAGCTTTATTGGGTGCTGGCTTTGTGACAATATTGTACATGTTAAATGTGCTGGTTACAATGCCAGGGTTAAAGACTTTGTCGACCTATTCAACGGGCTGTCGTGGACTTGTGGTGCTTGCCGTGAAGTGGAGATGGAGATGAAAGTGTTCATGAGGCAGACTAGAGTTGGTTTTAAGAGCGTGTATTCCAAACTTGTTAAACTTACTGACGAGTTTGTGACAGTGAATTCTCAATTCTCCAGTTTAAAACTGATGAAAGAGTCTCCCAAGCGCAAAAACCATTAGCTCTGGTGTGTCTCTAGGGCAAAGTGCACTTTCTGTCCCTGCCCATGCGCCGAGCCCATCGACTCCTAGCGTCCAGCGTCTGATATCATTTAATACTCCGGCTCCAGTGCCGAGGATAATTGGTACAGGAGACTTTACCACTACAGATAGTGGCAACTCTGATACCAGTCATGTGATATCAGGTGTAGGGTCCGAAGTGTCCGTCCAGGGGAATCCCACCCCACCTGCTGTAGATATACCTAAAGATAGTGCTGAGGTGGCTGTTCCCCCTATTTCGGTAACCATTTCTGAGGTAAATGGGGAATCAAGGCCTATAAAGCCTCTGATAGGTATTCCACCGAAAAAGCATATCTTTGTTTCTCGCCTTGCCCCTGATCTCACATCTGATGATGTTAAAGCCTACATTCAGGCCAAAATTCAAGATGCAAATATTTTGGTAGAAAAGTTCAAGTTT
The DNA here is from genome assembly GCA_018904275.1 of Lordiphosa clarofinis. Lineage (NCBI taxonomy): Eukaryota > Metazoa > Arthropoda > Insecta > Diptera > Drosophilidae > Lordiphosa > Lordiphosa clarofinis. The sequence goes on along the minus strand of JAEIGQ010000122.1, from coordinate 803,784 downwards.
TCGTATGATAGGGATGTTGCCTCTTTTAAAGTTATTGTTCCGGATAAAATCTTTAAAACAATTTGTTCAGAGGATTTCTGGCCGGAGAATTTAATTGTTAAAGAGTATATTTCCAAAAAGAAAACTCGTTCTCCTATTTATTTGCCGTCTTTATCTTCTAACCCTCCTGGTTCCTCTTCTTCTACTGTGGTATCAAAAAACTAATGTCCTCCCTTCTTCTAGCTTACCAAAATGTCCGTGGTCTTAATTCTAAATTAGCAAAACTGTTTGTGGACAGTATATCTTTCGATTTTCATGTTCTAGTTTTTACTGAGACGTGGTTAAAATCGGACATCTCAGATTCCACAATTTTTACGACTAAATACACCACTTATAGACGCGATCGTTCTTCTCGCGTTGGAGGAGGGGTTTTTAATTGCTAGATTCCGGCCTTTCGTCGGAGTTGACAGATACTTTAATTCCCCTTGACATCGAGTTTATAAGTGTTAAAATAACTTTTTCAACTTTTTCCGTTTTTATTACTTGCTCCTATATTCCTCCACGCTCTGTTGCCACAGTTTACTCATCTCACCTTTCTGCCATCGAGTCGGTCTCTCTATTACTATCAAGCACTGACCTTTTGGTTGTTCTTGGAGATTTCAACTTGCCGGAAGTAATGTGGTCCACGAATGATGAATCCAATTCACTTTTTCCATCGAAATCCCATGATTTTATCGATGGACTTTTTGAGTTGTCGTTGTCACAAGTCAATCCTATTCGGAACTCTAACAACAGAGCTCTTGATTTAATCTTTCTGTTGGATCCTCCCGGCAATGTTGCATCTAGAATCGACCCATTGGTGTTTCCTGAGGACCCCTTTCATCCTACAGTTGAACTTTCTATCGATTTGCCTTCTTGTGTGTGCTCTGCTTTGTAGTGGCGCTTGTACAAGAACAATTGAACTGTTACTCCTGTTAAGAAATATACTATTAGTCTTGCATATATCGATTTAGATTTAGTAGTAGAATTATATCCAGCCTTTATTCTTAGTACTAGCTCCTTTTAGATTATTCTTTGAATGAAATTTGAAGTTTAGTTTTATTTAATTAGCATTTTTAAATATAACCGTTGGCATTCTACTAGATTCTCCGATATACTGAATCTGTATAGAAAAATACTAAACTAGTCGATAAGAATCGGCGAATGCATTCGTGGGTACTCGATCTACCATAAAAATGCAATTCTGTGTGCCTTTGCTTCCGCTAGCCGGCTAGATGCTGTTTCCGCTAGCCAGCCTCGATCTTTCTCTCAGTGATCTTCGACCAGTGCGGTTGTGCTTAGTCCGCCTTCATTTATTTTATTACATAAATTGGCAGCCAAACGTGCTTAACCTAAACTCAAGTCATCCCATACAAAAGTGTCCAAGTCTGAATAAATTGAGAGAAAAATAAAGGGTAGCTGCTGAAGGGCAAGAAAACGTAAGTTTGCGATTTCTTTAAAGCAACGAAATTCGACTTTAATTGGATTTGATCCACAGCAGTCTCCTTTGTCTAAGCCATCCAGGCAAACTGGAAGCAAATTTATTTATGCTTTGCTGGCTGTGCCTCGAAAAATCCAAAAAGAAAAGCTGTCGGACGGACAGACATCAAAACCAAAATTCTGGTGCTAGTCCAAGAAGGGTAAATATTTTCTCCATTCCCCTTCAATTGAACCAGTCAGTAATGTCCCTTTCGAACCAAAAACCTCTTTTGGTTTCTGTTTTACTTATATACAGATTGGCACCCACACATAAGTATTAAACTCCAATTCGTCGTAAGCTTCACTCTCTATAATAGAAGAGCTTTCGCTGAATAGCAGATTGGGAAAGCCTCGTTGATCATAGACGACAACTACATCTCCAGTCGACCCAGCAGTGTTCTAATTGTGTTAAACGAGAGTAGATCGACTCGCGACCTGAAAATCGGAAAATTTGCTGAAAAATGTGTGCAGAAAACTGAAAACATGTGTTATCCATAACCTAACTAAGAAAATCGCTGAAAACGAAAAGTGTCTAGTGTATCTAGCTGCCCGAATAGGCCTCAACACATATGAGCTTCAGAGCAGCCACTAATTCCTTTTATTCATAGTTTTTTTCTCTCTCTTATATTTTTTTTTCATTTTTGTTATACATATTTTTTTTGTTCTGATGCAGCTAAAAGCAAAAAGTTGAAAAGAAATTTAAAACAAGTGAAAACCATAGAAAAGCCTAATGTGCATGAGAAGTTAAAGCAAGTGATTTTGATCGGCAAATTGCTGTAATAAACAAACTGTGTCAGAAACAAACCGAAACCAAGAACAATGTCAACGAAGTGAAAACGAATCAAAAAAAAAACTCAATCCAATCTAAAGTCTCTAACCATATAATTCTTAATATACCCTGCTACATGGACACCGTCGAAAGTACTTTCGCCGCTGGACCTGAACATTGGTAAGCTGGAAATTTTTAGCCGTTTATGTTAATTGTTTCAGTGACTTGCAATTGGATCGGAAAGTGTTTTCTCAGCCAAGTTCGAAAATGCTCAGTTGTCAGTAGCCCCCTTCTAGTGAGCTTGCCTACAACAACTTTTAAGTTGGGTTGTTGTTTTATTGCTTTATTTGTGATTTGTTTTGGCGAACGATAAAGACGTCGAATGAGTGCATGAGGAACCTGAGAAAAATTTACCGTACACCCTACTGATACTGCTTGTTGAAGCCAGATATGTTGTTGTGGGTCTGACTGAAGCCTCTGTATCAGCTGTATATTTTACAGTCGTGGCACACAATATTATGTCCACCTCCTATTAATTGAAATAAAGATGACCATTGCCGAACGAAATCGCTGAATTCGAACATATGATGAATGATCATACAGTATTTGATTTATAATCTCAATATATATTTTAATTTTAATTGTTTAATTGCTTTCACATCTATTTGCATAACACTAATCCTTACTTTTCAGCAACTTGTTTGTTTTTTCGCTTGCATCATGAACTAATTTACTTTGAATATAAATATGATAGAATAACCTTCTTTTTTTTTAGACATATAGGAAATAGAACTGAGTATAGACATATAAAGATAAAGAGTAGTTGATATATTGCCAGTAAGAGAAACCAAATGAATTGATAGTCAATAATAAGGATGAATGAAATTTTAGGTTAACAACACAACTTAATACATAGATATTTAAGCCAATCAATGAAGTAAATTTTGATTTGTTTATGGAAATAATTATAATGTTAAATAGGATTAAACATTTCGATGCCGAATTTTGATAAGAATAAATCGATTATAATGAAGTTTAACTAAACGCTTTATTATTCCGGAAGCTAGGAAAAGCAGACCCGAGCAAGGATGAGCATATGATAGTGTGCATAAGGGATCGTCTTAAAAATGGATGTGCTCTTAGACGATCATGGTAGGGTGGGGATACGCGGCTCCCTAAGTCCACCTAGGGGTAGCCACCAGCCACTATCGAGCAATATATAGGTGCAGCTTTCCTTCTTTTCTTCTACTTCTTTCCCTTGTAGTGTCTTTTTACCCCCTTTCCTACTGACCCTAAAGTTCTGATTGATTGATAGGCGATCTATTCCCCCAAAACAGCACGCGAATTTTAATGGTTAATAATACAACTTGGATCGAGCATGTAACATCGCGGTACCCTATTTGAACCCCTCCATCGCCGACGAGACAGAGCCGGAAAACTAGCGCGTGCTCCGCAAGGGATGCTTACCCTTCCATCAGCTCGGCTAACTGCAGCTATTCGTTGTATGTTACAATAATTATTATTAATTATTTGGCGCCCAACGTGTGTGGCCTGATCCGGCAAGGCCCGATCAAAAATACCAATCACAATTAAACTCTCAGTCGTTAACATCTGACTTAAGTTAATCAGTTTAGAACTTTTCCTTCCCCCTTGTCCTTGTTTACTTGGTTAAAAAGCTCTGGATTCTTTATAGTTTGTAAATAACCATATTGCCGAGCCTTATTGAAAATCAAATAAACGCAGTCACTTCAGTTCAGATTTGCTGGATGAGTTTGTTCTTCAAACTAGAACTAACGCCGCATTCGACAGAAACTATTGTGATCTATCCTTATGTACTTAGCTGTTCTGTGAAGTTTCTTCTGGAAGCGGGTTTTTACGTGGCCTAGAGCTACGGCCCACCGTTGAACGGAAGCAGGATAGAAAGATACCCTAATTGATCTCTTGGAAAGGTGAAACTTTCAAAATAAGTTTACACTCCCAGAGAACACATATCCCTTCCTCTTGTTTGCCTTGAACTTTCACATTTTTCGATTGATTTTGCTAATGAAGCTTATTTCAAGCTAAGGTTAGTACATTTCGTCCCTATTCTTTAATTTCCGCATTTTTCAAGATCTTTCTGGATAGTTACCTGAGTTAAAAACCTGTTATTTTAGCTTTTCTTTTTTTTGCTGGTGCGTTACTCTGGTTAAAATAGCAATAGGATAAATTCAGCTCATAAAAGGTACACCGTTAGTTTTGAAAAATTCCTAGAGCATGTAAATAAACCTTCTTTCTTTTGACTATAATTTAGTTATGGTTTTATTTGCTTATCTTATATATGCTTTCTCTGCTCAGTTGCTTACAAACGAGACAATCTTTCGATAGTCAAAGTTAAAAGGCTTCTTGGATGCGTATTAGAGGCCAATCAAACTGATTGTCTTCATTAACAATACACCGCTGACTTAACTACATTACCGAGGATATACTGTATATGGCAAGATAACTCTGACGTTCAGGTATATGTTTATATGCGGCTGATCGTTGCTTTATTAATGTCTGACAGATTGTGCGTAACGCGATTTAGCAACCGCTTTACTTGCTGCCTATTTATTTACCTTGTGATCTTTGTTTAGGAAAGTGGATCAAAGCTTCCGGATATATTTATGAAATATTTTGAATCTTTTTTCTATTGCTTAAAGTTAATTTTGTTAATTTTGTTTCGCTACGAATACAAGAACGAACAAACAAAAATAGTAACTTATTTAAAATCTCAAACGTTTATTGCTTTGACCAAAGTACACTATACAGTGTCAAATCGGTCATGTTCTTAGCTCGCAGTTGTGAAAACTTAGTTGGTGAGGTTCAGTGCTATATTTGTCTCAAAGACATTTCTCATTCAGCTCAACTTCTAACCACCAGCTGCAATCACACCTTCCACTGGGTGTGTTTTAATACAAAAGTCTCAAATAGAGAAATTTGTCCAGTTTGTAGAGCCAGACTACAGTCCTCTACCTTAAACTTAACTTTCAATTCAGAGTTAAGTCAGTAGACACAAAGTCTAAATTCTCCAGCAATGCCAGCCACCACTAGAGCTCAGAGAACCAATACCAACTCTGGGCCAAGCAATATGGATGGTGCTCAGCAGAACCGCGATGATGCCTCCAATGTGGCGAATAGAGAAAATTCTCCGACTGTTAGCGAAATGCAGCAAACATTATCAGAGGTCATGGCTTCTGCAGCTGCCACACAAACTGAGCGTATTACTCAGTCATTAAATGAAGGATTTAGAAACCTTATGACAATGTTTCAAACGCATTTGGCGTCTTCCTCACAACCTCGTCCATTAGGGATATCAGTTACCCAACCAAGTGGCCCTCAAGATTTGTTAACTCCTATGGTACCAAGTACTGTTACTGAGGCCAACAATCATACCTCAGAGTATCTCAGTCAAGCATCTAATAGTTCCGTGACATCCCCTCCGGGTCTACCTCGACTTGCTCCTTTGCAAACCGACCTACGTCCTGATAGGATAAGCCAAATCATTGGCAATTGGAAATTGAAATTTTCGGGTAGATCAGGAATTTCCGTTGACGATTTTATATATCGCGCTGAGGCTCTAACGACCAAAACTCTAGACAGTGATACCGTACTTTTAGCACGATACGTGAGCAATTTATTTGAAGGAAGTGCCACCGAGTGGTTTTGGCGCTACCACAAATCGGTCAAGGAAGTTCAATGGGCACAATTAAAAACTGCTTTGCGAACTCAGTTCAGAGAAGAGCGTACTGATGTGAACATCAGAGCTGCTATCGACCGACGCAAGCAAAAGGATAACGAATCCTTCGACGAGTACTACGAAGCTGTTATTCTTATAGCAGATAAATTGACTGAGCCTTTGCCAGAAGCTTATTTGCTAACCTCTCTCAGATCAAATTTGTTACCAGAGATCCAACATGAACTTCTGTATGAAAAGATTGATAGTATAGCTAAGCTGAGAAGCGTAGTTAGAACGCGCGAGGTGTTTCTTCAATCAATTTACAAACCTCAAACCTCGAAACCTCGACCTGCTCCACGTCGTATCTATGCTGTCGAAGTCGATTCTGAGAATGAGAGTCAACTAAGTGACAACGAAGTAGAGGCAATTAGTTTAACCTGTTGGAATTGCACCAAAAGTGGCCACCGTTATCAAGATTGTGTGGCCGAGCGACGCGTCTTTTGTTATGGTTGTGGTAAAGCGGACACCTATAAGCCGTCTTGTACAAAATGTAATGTTTCAAAAAACTTTCTGCCACGTGCACCGCAGAAAAGTGCACGCAGACTAGTTGCCTCGAAAGCAACAAACACAGATTAGAAGTCACAAGCTCTTCTAATCCATACCTACCTGACTTTCAAATCTTACCTGATATTCCTTTACACCATCGGCTCAGTAATATCAAGCCCACAGTCGACAACTCTCCAAGCAAAAGAAATACACGGTCTAAATTGAGGAGAGCTTTATATCACAAGCAGCAAAAGCTCGAAAGCAAGTCACTAGTATCTGCAATTATAGCCCACGATATTCGGCCATATGCAGAAGTAGTGCTGCTAGGCAGATCAGTATCCGGCTTAATGGATACTGGGGCTTCAATTAGTTGCATTGGTGGAAGTTTGGCACATGATATTATACAAGAGAATGTGCCTCACAAAATAATTTGTTCCTCTGTCCGAACTGCAGATGGCAAAACGCAGAGAATTGCTGGAAAAATCAAAACAGAGGTTCAATATAAAGGCAAGACCAACACCTTAACGTTTTATATCGTTCCATCGTTGGTTCAGTCTCTTTATTTAGGCATTGATTTTTGGGCAAAATTTGAATTGTTACCCTCAGATCTGTTTACGTCAGACAATGTAGCCAGTGTCGAAGGACCCGATGTAAATGTGCTCAGACCATTATCTGACTCCCAACAAAAGCTTTTAAACGAAACAATTCAATGTTTTCCATCATTTTCTGAGAAAGGCTTAGGTAAAACCAATCTACTTTCCCATGTGATTGACGTTGGCGACGCAAGTCCCATCAAACAACGTCATTACCCTGTCTCTCCAGCGATCGAAAAGTTGATGTTCGATGAACTCGATCGTATGATTGCACTAGGTGTAATTGAGGAGTCGGACAGTGCGTGGTCCTCTCCGGTTGTCCTTGTGCGCAAGCCAGGCAAAGTAAGGCTCTGCCTTGACAGTCGGAAAGTTAATGAAAAGACGCGTAAAGACGCTTACCCTATGCCCATAATTGATGGAATAATCAGCCGTCTTCCGAAGGCGGAATTCATCACAAGCTTGGACTTGAAGGATGCCTACTGGCAGATACCTCTAGAGCCAAGCTCTCGTGATAAAACGGCATTCTCGGTTCCTGGTAGAGCTCTCTATCAGTTCACGGTTATGCCTTTTGGCCTTACCAATGCTCCGTCTACAATGTCCAAGTTAATGGATAAAATAATTCCCGTTTCGTTGAAAAACGAAGTTTTCATTTATTTGGATGACCTTTTAATCGTTTCCGACACGTTTGAAAGGCATATGTGTGTGCTTAAAGAGATCGCTTCGTGTTTATCAAAGGCAGGATTGACCCTTAATATAGAAAAAAGCAAGTTTTGCGTCAAAGAGGTGCAATATTTAGGTCATGTTGTCGGCCATGGAACAATATCTATGGATCCTGACAAAATTACTGCAATAAACAACTATCCAGCTCCCCGTTCAGTAAAGCAGCTTCGCCGTTTTCTTGGTATGACTGGATGGTACCAGAAGTTTATTAAAAATTTTGCCTCCATTGCTTCCCCTCTTACCGATGCCCTCAAGCACAAGCGTCGTTTTGAGTGGTCAGAAGAAGCTGAAAATGCTTTTCAGGCTTTGAAACTGGAAATGTGCAAGGCTCCTGTATTGCACACGCCGGATTATGAAGCACCTTTTTATATCCACTGTGATGCGAGTCACACAGGTGTGGGAGGTGTTCTCATGCAAATAAATGATCAGGGTGATGAAGTTCCCATATCGTATATGTCGCGAAAGCTCAATCAATGCCAAAGAAACTACTCTGTTACGGAGAAAGAGTGCTTAGCTGCGATATTGAGCATTAAGAAATTTCGTGCGTATGTTGAAGGACATACTTTTACAGTCATTACAGACCACGCGTCTTTAAAATGGTTGATGGCACAAACTGACCTTAGCAGCAGATTGGCGCGTTGGGCATTAAAACTGCAGGGTTATAGCTTTACGATTCAACATCGAAAAGGTAGCAAAAATATTGTACCCGATGCCTTATCAAGAATTTACACTGAAGACTTGTCTGTAATCGATGTAAATAACTTTATTGATTTGCAATCGCCTCACTTTAAATCAAGTTGCTATCAAGATCTGCTAACTAAAATCGAACAGAACCAAAATCAGTTACCTGATGTCAAAGTGATAGATGGATATATCTATCGAAGGACTGAACACCCAATTGGGGACAAAATTGCCGATGATCTGGTTTGGAAATTGTGGCTCCCATTAGAGCTAGTTCCAATGGCGTTGCAAATAGCCCATAACGACCCCCTTTCCGCTCATGGAGGAATAAACAAAACTCTAGAGCGGGTGCGACGTTATTTTTATTGGCCAAATTTGGTCAATGATGTGAAAGATTTCGTCAACCAATGCGAGATTTGTAAGAGCACCAAAAGTCCAAACAAAGTGCTTAGACCTCCGCTGGCTAAGAGTGGTGAAAGTCATCGTTTCTTTCAGAAACTTTACGTTGACTATCTAGGCCCATATCCAAGATCCAAGTCTGGTCATGTAGGAATATTCATTGTGCTCGACCACTTCACAAAATTTCCTTTTTTAAAGGCTGTAAAAAAATTTACTGCGGATGCCATATTGCAATTCTTAGAAGAGGATCTTTTCCACTGCTTTGGTGTTCCAGAAACTGTAGTCTCTGATAATGGGGTGCAGTTTAAATCGCATGTTTTTAACAATTTACTGCTCAAATACGGAATTAACCATGCGTATACAGCGGTCTATTCTCCGCAGGCCAACGCCTCCGAGCGCGTGAATAGATCGGTAATTGCTGCAATCAAAGCCTATATACATCCCGATCAAGCCAACTGGGATGAGAATCTAAGCAAAATTTGCAGTTCATTACGTTCAAGCTTACACACCGCAGTAAATAATACTCCGTATAGACTTGTCTTTGGCCAACACATGGTAACTCACGCTTCTACTTACCGACTTTTACGTGATCTGAACATTCTCGAAGATCGTGCAGTTTGCTTTAACCTAGACGACTCGTTTGACATTATGAGGAATAGCGCGGCTAATGTAATGCGAAAGCAGCATATACGCAACGAAAAATCTTACAATTTGAGAAGTCGCGATGTCTCCTTTGTGGTCGGACAAGAAGTATTTCGCCGGAATTTTCAGCAAAGCAACTTTGCTAAGGGATTCAACGCGAAATTTGCCCCAACATTTGTGAAGGCCAGGATTCGCCGTAAGCTAGGGAATAGCTATTATGAACTCGAGGATATGCAAGGTAATCTGATTGGTAAATACCATGCCAAGGACATTAAACAATAGTCCTAAAGACTTTTAGTCCTTGCTACAAGCGTGCATCACCCTTGAGCCAACTCCAAGTGTGATTTTGGTCGGGGGAATTGTAGTGGCGCTTGTACAAGAACAATTGAACTGTTACTCCTGTTAAGAAATATACTATTAGTCTTGTATATATCGATTTAGATTTAGTAGTAGAATTATATCCAGCCTTTATTCTTAGTACTAGCTCCTTTTAGATTATTCTTTGAATGAAATTTGAAGTTTAGTTTTATTTAATTAGCATTTTTAAATATAACCGTTGGCATTCTACTAGATTCTCCGATAACTGAATCTGTATAGAAAAATACTAAACTAGTCGATAAGAATCGGCGAATGCATTCGTGGGTACTCGATCTACCATAAAAATGCAATTCTGTGTGCCTTTGCTTCCGCTCGCCGGCTAGATGCTGTTTCCGCTAGCCAGCCTCGATCTTTCTCTCAGTGATCTTCGACCAGTGCGGTTGTGCTTAGTCCGCCTTCATTTATTTTATTACATAAATTGGCAGCCAAACGTGCTTAACCTAAACTCAAGTCATCCCATACAAAAGTGTCCAAGTCTGAATAAATTGAGAGAAAAATAAAGGGTAGCTGCTGAAGGGCAAGAAAACGTAAGTTTGCGATTTCTTTAAAGCAACGAAATTCGACTTTAATTGGATTTGATCCACAGCAGTCTCCTTTGTCTAAGCCATCCAGGCAAACTGGAAGCAAATTTATTTATGCTTTGCTGGCTGTGCCTCGAAAAATCCAAAAGAAAAGCTGTCGGACGGACAGACATCAAAACCAAAATTCTGGTGCCAGTCCAAGAAGGGTAAATATTTTCTCCATTCCCCTTCAATTGAACCAGTCAGTAATTTCCCTTTCGAACCAAAAACCTCTTTTGGTTTCTGTTTTACTTATATACAGATTGGCACCCACACATAAGTATTAAACTCCAATTCGTCGTAAGCTTCACTCTCTATAATAGAAGAGCTTTCGCTGAATAGCAGATTGGGAAAGCCTCGTTGATCATAGACGACAACTACATCTCCAGTCGACCCAGCAGTGTTCTAATTGTGTTAAACGAGAGTAGATCGACTCGCGACCTGAAAATCGGAAAATTTGCTGAAAAATGTGTGCAGAAAACTGAAAACATGTGTTATCCATAACCTAACTAAGAAAATCGCTGAAAACGAAAAGTGTCTAGTGTATCTAGCTGCCAGAATAGGCCTCAACACATATGAGCTTCAGAGCAGCCACTAATTCCTTTTATTCATAGTTTTTTTCTCTCTCTTATATTTTTTTTCATTTTTGTTATACATATTTTTTTTTGTTCTGATGCAGCTAAAAGCAAAAAGTTGAAAAGAAATTTAAAACAAGTGAAAACCATAGAAAAGCCTAATGTGCATGAGAAGTTAAAGCAAGTGATTTTGATCGGCAAATTGCTGTAATAAACAAACTGTGTCAGAAACAAACCCAAACCAAGAACAATGTCAACGAAGTGAAAACGAATCGAAAAAAAAAACTCAATCCAATCTAAAGTCTCTAACCATACAATTCTTAATATACCCTGCTACATGGACACCGTCGAAAGTACTTTCGCCGCTGGACCTGAACATTGGTAAGCTGGAAATTTTTAGCCGTTTATGTTAATTGTTTCAGTGACTTGCAATTGGATCGGAAAGTGTTTTCTCAGCCAAGTTCTAAAATGCTCAGTTGTCAGTAGCCCCCTTCTAGTGAGCTGGCCTACAACAACTTTTAAGTTGGGTTGTTGTTTTATTGCTTTATTTGTGATTTGTTTTGGCGAACGATAAAGACGTCGAATGAGTGCATGAGGAACCTGAGAAAAATTTACCGTACACCCTACTGATACTGCTTGTTGAAGCCAGATATGTTGTTGTGGGTCTGACTGAAGCCTCTGTATCAGCTGTATATTTTACAGTCGTGGCACACAATATTATGTCCACCTCCTATTAATTGAAATAAAGATGACCATTGCCGAACGAAATCGCTGAATTCGAACATATGATGAATGATCATACAGTATTTGATTTATAATCTCAATATATATTTTAATTTTAATTGTTTAATTGCTTTCACATCTATTTGCATAACACTAATCCTTACTTTTCAGCAACTTGTTTGTTTTTCGCTTGCATCATGAACTAATTTACTTTGAATATAAATATGATAGAATAACCTTCTTTTTTTTTAGACATATAGGAAATAGAACTGAGTATAGACATATAAAGATAAAGAGTAGTTGATATATTGCCAGTAAGAGAAACCAAATGAATTGATAGTCAATAATAAGGATGAATGAAATTTTAGGTTAACAACACAACTTAATACATAGATATTTAAGCCAATAAATGAAGTAAATTTTGATTTGTTTATGGAAATAATTATAATGTTAAATAGGATTAAACATTTCGATGCCGAATTTTGATAAGAATAAATCGATTATAATGAAGTTTAACTAAACGCTTTATTATTCCGGAAGCTAGGAAAAGCAGACCCGAGCAAGGATGAGCATATGATAGTGTGCATAAGGGATCGTCTTAAAAATGGATGTGCTCTTAGACGATCATGGTAGGGTGGGGATACGCGGCTCCCTAAGTCCACCTAGGGGTAGCCACCAGCCACTATCGAGCAATATATAGGTGCAGCTTTCCTTCTTTTCTTCTACTTCTTTCCCTTGTAGTGTCTTTTTACCCCCTTTCCTACTGACCCTAAAGTTCTGATTGATTGATAGGCGATCTATTCCCCCAAAACAGCACGCGAATTTTAATGGTTAATAATACAACTTGGATCGAGCATGTAACATCGCGGTACCCTATTTGAACCCCTCCATCGCCGACGAGACAGAGCCGGAAAACTAGCGCGTGCTCCGCAAGGGATGCTTACCCTTCCATCAGCTCGGCTAACTGCAGCTATTCGTTGTATGTTACAATAATTATTATTAATTATTTGGCGCCCAACGTGTGTGGCCTGATCCGGCAAGGCCCGATCAAAAATACCAATCACAATTAAACTCTCAGTCGTTAACATCTGACTTAAGTTAATCAGTTTAGAACTTTTCCTTCCCCTTGTCCTTGTTTACTTGGTTAAAAAGCTCTGGATCTTTATAGTTTGTAAATAACCATATTGCCGAGCCTTATTGAAAATAAAATAAACGCAGTCACTTCAGTTCAGATTTGCTGGATGAGTTTGTTCTTCAAACTAGAACTAACGCCGCATTCGACAGAAACTATTGTGATCTATCCTTATGTACTTAGCTGTTCTGTGAAGTTTCTTCTGGAAGCGGGTTTTTTACGTGGCCTAGAGCTACGGCCCACCGTTGAACGGAAGCAGGATAGAAAGATACCCTAATTTTTCTTTTAGGAAAGAAAAACCCCCCAAAAAATTTTTACCCCCTAAAAAAAAAAAAACCCCTTCCTCTTGTTTGCCTTGAACTTTCACATTTTTCGATTGATTTTGCTAATGAAGCTTATTTCAAGCTAAGGTTAGTACATTTCGTCCCTATTCTTTAATTTCCGCATTTTTCAAGATCTTTCTGGATAGTTACCTGAGTTAAAAACCTGTTATTTTAGCTTTTCTTTTTTTTTGCTGGTGCGTTACTCTGGTTAAAATAGCAATAGGATAAATTCAGCTCATAAAAGGTACACCGTTAGTTTTGAAAAAATCCTAGAGCATGTAAATAAACCTTCTTTCTTTTGACTATAATTTAGTTATGGTTTTATTTGCTTATCTTATATATGCTTTCTCTGCTCAGTTGCTTACAAACGAGACAATCTTTCGATAGTCAAAGTTAAAAGGCTTCTTGGATGCGTATTAGAGGCCAATCAAACTGATTGTCTTCATTAACAATACACCGCTGACTTAACTACATTACCGAGGATATACTGTATATGGCAAGATAACTCTGACGTTCAGGTATATGTTTATATGCGGCTGATCGTTGCTTTATTAATGTCTGACAGATTGTGCGTAACGCGATTTAGCAACCGCTTTACTTGCTGCCTATTTATTTACCTTGTGATCTTTGTTTAGGAAAGTGGATCAAAGCTTCCGGATATATTTATGAAATATTTTGAATCTTTTTCTATTGCTTAAAGTTAATTTTGTTAATTTTGTTTCGCTACGAATACAAGAACGAACAAACAAAAATAGTAACTTATTTAAAATCTCAAACGTTTATTGCTTTGACCAAAGTACACTATACAGTGTCAAATCGGTCATGTTCTTAGCTCGCAGTTGTGAAAACTTAGTTGGTGAGGTTCAGTGCTATATTTGTCTCAAAGACATTTCTCATTCAGCTCAACTTCTAACCACCAGCTGCAATCACACCTTCCACTGGGTGTGTTTCAATACAAAAGTCTCAAATAGAGACATTTGTCCAGTTTGTAGAGCCAGACTACAGTCCTCTACCTTGAACTTAACTTTCAATTCCGAATTAAATCAGTCGACGCAAAGTCTAAATTCTCTTACAATGCCAGCCACCACTAGAGCTCAGAGAACCAATACCACCCCTGGGTCAAGCAATATGGATGGTGCTCAGCAAATTCGCGATGAAGCCTCCAATGTGGCCAATAGAGAAAATTCTCCGACAGTTAGCGAAATGCAGCAAACATTATCAGAGGTCATGGCTACGGCAGCTGCCACACAAACTGAGCGTATTACTCAGTCATTAAATGAAGGATTTAGAAACCTTATGACAATGTTTCAAACGCATTTGGCGTCTTCCTCACAACCTCGTCCATTAGGGATATCAGTTACCCAGCCGAGTGTCCCTCAAGATTTGTTAACTCTAACCGGTGACCCTCCTATGGTACCAAGTACTGTTACTGAGGCCAACAATCCAACCTCAGGGTCTCTCAGTCAAGCATCTAATAGTTCCGTGACATCCCCTCCGGGTCTACCTCGACTTACTCCTTTGCAAACCGACCTACGTCCTGATAGGATAAGCCAAATCATTGGCAATTGGAAATTGAAATTTTCGGGTAGATCAGGAATTTCCGTTGACGACTTTATATATCGCGCTGAGGCTCTAACGACCAAAACTCTAGACAGTGATACCGTACTTTTAGCACGATACGTGAGCAATTTATTTGAAGGAAGTGCCACCGAGTGGTTTTGGCGCTACCACAAATCGGTCAAGGAAGTTCAATGGGCACAATTAAAAACTGCTTTGCGAATTCAGTTCAGAGAAGAGCGTACTGATGTGAACATCAGAGCTGCTATCGACCGACGCAAGCAAAAGGATAATGAATCCTTCGACGAGTACTACGAAGCTGTTATTCTTATAGCAGATAAATTGACTGAGCCTTTGCCAGAAGCTTATTTGCTGACTTCTCTCAGATCAAATTTGTTACCAGAGATCCAACATGAACTTCTGTATGAAAAGATTGATAGTATAGCTAAGCTGAGAAGCGTAGTTAGAACGCGCGAGGTGTTTCTTCAATCAATTTACAAACCTCAAACCTCGAAACCTCGACCTGCTCCACGTCGTATCTATGCTGTCGAAGTCGAGTCTGAGAATGAGAGTCAACTAAGTGACAACGAAGTAGAGGCAATTAGTTTAACCTGTTGGAATTGCACCAAAAGTGGCCACCGTTATCAAGATTGTGTGGCCGAGCGACGCGTCTTTTGTTATGGTTGTGGTAAAGCGGACACCTATAAGCCGTCTTGTACAAAATGTAATGTTTCAAAAAACTTTCTGCCACGTGCACCGCAGAAAAGTGCACGCAGACTAGTTGCCTCGAAAGCAACAAACACAGATTAGAAGTCACAAGCTCTTCTAATCCATACCTACCTGACTTTCAAATCTTACCTGATATTCCTTTACACCATCGGCTCAGTAATATCAAGCCCACAGTCGACAACTCTCCAAGCAAAAGAAATACACGGTCTAAATTGAGGAGAGCTTTATATCACAAGCAGCAAAAGCTCGAAAGCAAGTCACTAGTATCTGCAATTATAGCCCACGATATTCGGCCATATGCAGAAGTAGTGCTGCTAGGCAGATCAGTATCCGGCTTAATGGATACTGGGGCTTCAATTAGTTGCATTGGTGGAAGTTTGGCACATGATATTATACAAGAGAATGTGCCTCACAAAATAATTTGTTCCTCTGTCCGAACTGCAGATGGCAAAACGCAGAGAATTGCTGGAAAAATCAAAACAGAGGTTCAATATAAAAGGCAAGACCAACACCTTAACGTTTTATATCGTTCCATCGTTGGTTCAGTCTCTTTATTTAGGCATTGATTTTTGGGCAAAATTTGAATTGTTACCCTCAGATCTGTTTACGTCAGACAATGTAGCCAGTGTCGAAGGACCCGATGTAAATGTGTTCAGACCATTATCTGACTCCCAACAAAAGCTTTTAAACGAAACAATTCAATGTTTTCCATCATTTTCTGAGAAAGGCTTAGGTAAAACCAATCTACTTTCCCATGTGATTGACGTTGGCGACGCAAGTCCCATCAAACAACGTCATTACCCTGTCTCTCCAGCGATCGAAAAGTTGATGTTCGATGAACTCGATCGTATGATTGCACTAGGTGTAATTGAGGAGTCGGACAGTGCGTGGTCCTCTCCGGTTGTCCTTGTGCGCAAGCCAGGCAAAGTAAGGCTCTGCCTTGACAGTCGGAAAGTTAATGAAAAGACGCGTAAAGACGCTTACCCTATGCCCATAATTGATGGAATAATCAGCCGTCTTCCGAAGGCGGAATTCATCACAAGCTTGGACTTGAAGGATGCCTACTGGCAGATACCTCTAGAGCCAAGCTCTCGTGATAAAACGGCATTCTCGGTTCCTGGTAGAGCTCTCTATCAGTTCACGGTTATGCCTTTTGGCCTTACCAATGCTCCGTCTACAATGTCCAAGTTAATGGATAAAATAATTCCCGTTTCGTTGAAAAACGAAGTTTTCATTTATTTGGATGACCTTTTAATCGTTTCCGACACGTTTGAAAGGCATATGTGTGTGCTTAAAGAGATCGCTTCGTGTTTATCAAAGGCAGGATTGACCCTTAATATAGAAAAAAGCAAGTTTTGCGTCAAAGAGGTGCAATATTTAGGTCATGTTGTCGGCCATGGAACAATATCTATGGATCCTGACAAAATTACTGCAATAAACAACTATCCAGCTCCCCGTTCAGTAAAGCAGCTTCGCCGTTTTCTTGGTATGACTGGATGGTACCAGAAGTTTATTAAAAATTTTGCCTCCATTGCTTCCCCTCTTACCGATGCCCTCAAGCACAAGCGTCGTTTTGAGTGGTCAGAAGAAGCTGAAAATGCTTTTCAGGCTTTGAAACTGGAAATGTGCAAGGCTCCTGTATTGCACACGCCGGATTATGAAGCACTTTTTTATATCCACTGTGATGCGAGTCACACAGGTGTGGGAGGTGTTCTCATGCAAATAAATGATCAGGGTGATGAAGTTCCCATATCGTATATGTCGCGAAAGCTCAATCAATGCCAAAGAAACTACTCTGTTACGGAGAAAGAGTGCTTAGCTGCGATATTGAGCATTAAGAAATTTCGTGCGTATGTTGAAGGACATACTTTTACAGTCATTACAGACCACGCGTCTTTAAAATGGTTGATGGCACAAACTGACCTTAGCAGCAGATTGGCGCGTTGGGCATTAAAACTGCAGGGTTATAGCTTTACGATACAACATCGAAAAGGTAGCAAAAATATTGTACCCGATGCCTTATCAAGAATTTACACTGAAGACTTGTCTGTAATCGATGTAAATAACTTTATTGATTTGCAATCGCCTCACTTTAAATCAAGTTGCTATCAAGATCTGCTAACTAAAATCGAACAGAACCAAAATCAGTTACCTGATGTCAAAGTGATAGATGGATATATCTATCGAAGGACTGAACACCCAATTGGGGACAAAATTGCCGATGATCTGGTTTGGAAATTGTGGCTCCCATTAGAGCTAGTTCCAATGGCGTTGCAAATAGCCCATAACGACCCCCTTTCCGCTCATGGAGGAATAAACAAAACTCTAGAGCGGGTGCGACGTTATTTTTATTGGCCAAATTTGGTCAATGATGTGAAAGATTTCGTCAACCAATGCGAGATTTGTAAGAGCACCAAAAGTCCAAACAAAGTGCTTAGACCTCCGCTGGCTAAGAGTGGTGAAAGTCATCGTTTCTTTCAGAAACTTTACGTTGACTATCTAGGCCCATATCCAAGATCCAAGTCTGGTCATGTAGGAATATTCATTGTGCTCGACCACTTCACAAAATTTCCTTTTTTAAAGGCTGTAAAAAAATTTACTGCGGATGCCATATTGCAATTCTTAGAAGAGGATCTTTTCCACTGCTTTGGTGTTCCAGAAACTGTAGTCTCTGATAATGGGGTGCAGTTTAAATCGCATGTTTTTAACAATTTACTGCTCAAATACGGAATTAACCATGCGTATACAGCGGTCTATTCTCCGCAGGCCAACGCCTCCGAGCGCGTGAATAGATCGGTAATTGCTGCAATCAAAGCCTATATACATCCCGATCAAGCCAACTGGGATGAGAATCTAAGCAAAATTTGCAGTTCATTACGTTCAAGCTTACACACCGCAGTAAATAATACTCCGTATAGACTTGTCTTTGGCCAACACATGGTAACTCACGCTTCTACTTACCGACTTTTACGTGATCTGAACATTCTCGAAGATCGTGCAGTTTGCTTTAACCTAGACGACTCGTTTGACATTATGAGGAATAGCGCGGCTAATGTAATGCGAAAGCAGCATATACGCAACGAAAAATCTTACAATTTGAGAAGTCGCGATGTCTCCTTTGTGGTCGGACAAGAAGTATTTCGCCGGAATTTTCAGCAAAGCAACTTTGCTAAGGGATTCAACGCGAAATTTGCCCCAACATTTGTGAAGGCCAGGATTCGCCGTAAGCTAGGGAATAGCTATTATGAACTCGAGGATATGCAAGGTAATCTGATTGGTAAATACCATGCCAAGGACATTAAACAATAGTCCTAAAGACTTTTAGTCCTTGCTACAAGCGTGCATCACCCTTGAGCCAACTCCAAGTGTGATTTTGGTCGGGGGGAATTGTAGTGGCGCTTGTACAAGAACAATTGAACTGTTACTCCTGTTAAGAAATATACTATTAGTCTTGCATATATCGATTTAGATTTAGTAGTAGAATTATATCCAGCCTTTATTCTTAGTACTAGCTCCTTTTAGATTATTCTTTGAATGAAATTTGAAGTTTAGTTTTATTTAATTAGCATTTTTAAATATAACCGTTGGCATTCTACTAGATTCTCCGATATACTGAATCTGTATAGAAAAATACTAAACTAGTCGATAAGAATCGGCGAATGCATTCGTGGGTACTCGATCTACCATAAAAATGCAATTCTGTGTGCCTTTGCTTCCGCTAGCCGGCTAGATGCTGTTTCCGCTAGCCAGCCTCGATCTTTCTCTCAGTGATCTTCGACCAGTGCGGTTGTGCTTAGTCCGCCTTCATTTATTTTATTACATAAATTGGCAGCCAAACGTGCTTAACCTAAACTCAAGTCATCCCATACAAAAGTGTCCAAGTCTGAATAAATTGAGAGAAAAATAAAGGGTAGCTGCTGAAGGGCAAGAAAACGTAAGTTTGCGATTTCTTTAAAGCAACGAAATTCGACTTTAATTGGATTTGATCCACAGCAGTCTCCTTTGTCTAAGCCATCCAGGCAAACTGGAAGCAAATTTATTTATGCTTTGCTGGCTGCGCCTCGAAAAATCCAAAAGAAAAGCTGTCGGACGGACAGACATCAAAACCAAAATTCTGGTGCCAGTCCAAGAAGGGTAAATATTTTCTCCATTCCCCTTCAATTGAACCAGTCAGTAATTTCCCTTTCGAACCAAAAACCTCTTTTGGTTTCTGTTTTACTTATATACAGATTGGCACCCACACATAAGTCTTAAACTCCAATTCGTCGTAAGCTTCGCTCTCTATAATAGAAGAGCTTTCGCTGAATAGCAGATTGGGAAAGCCTCGTTGATCATAGACGACAACTACATCTCCAGTCGACCCAGCAGTGTTCTAATTGTGTTAAACGAGAGTAGATCGACTCGCGACCTGAAAATCGGAAAATTTGCTGAAAAATGTGTGCAGAAAACTGAAAACATGTGTTATCCATAACCTAACTAAGAAAATCGCTGAAAACGAAAAGTGTCTAGTGTATCTAGCTGCCAGAATAGGCCTCAACACATATGAGCTTCAGAGCAGCCACTAATTCCTTTTATTCATAGTTTTTTTCTCTCTCTTATATTTTTTTTTCATTTTTGTTATACATATTTTTTTTTGTTCTGATGCAGCTAAAAGCAAAAAGTTGAAAAGAAATTTAAAACAAGTGAAAACCATAGAAAAGCCTAATGTGCATGAGAAGTTAAAGCAAGTGATTTTGATCGGCAAATTGCTGTAATAAACAAACTGTGTCAGAAACAAACCCAAACCAAGAACAATGTCAACGAAGTGAAAACGAATCGAAAAAAAAAACTCAATCCAATCTAAAGTCTCTAACCATACAATTCTTAATATACCCTGCTACATGGACACCGTCGAAAGTACTTTCGCCGCTGGACCTGAACATTGGTAAGCTGGAAATTTTTAGCCGTTTATGTTAGTTGTTTCAGTGACTTGCAAGTGGATCGGAAAGTGTTTTCTCAGCCAAGTTCTAAAATGCTCAGTTGTCAGTAGCCCCCTTCTAGTGAGCTGGCCTACAACAACTTTTAAGTTGGGTTGTTGTTTTATTGCTTTATTTCTGATTTGTTTTGGCGAACGATAAAGACGTCGAATGAGTGCATGAGGAACCTGAGAAAAATTTACCGTACACCCTACTGATACTGCTTGTTGAAGCCAGATATGTTGTTGTGGGTCTGACTGAAGCCTCTGTATCAGCTGTATATTTTACAGTCGTGGCACACAATATTATGTCCACCTCCTATTAATTGAAATAAAGATGACCATTGCCGAACGAAATCGCTGAATTCGAACATATGATGAATGATCATACAGTATTTGATTTATAATCTCAATATATATTTTAATTTTAATTGTTTAATTGCTTTCACATCTATTTGCATAACACTAATCCTTACTTTTCAGCAACTTGTTTGTTTTTTCGCTTGCATCATGAACTAATTTACTTTGAATATAAATATGATAGAATAACCTTCTTTTTTTTAGACATATAGGAAATAGAACTGAGTATAGACATATAAAGATAAAGAGTAGTTGATATATTGCCAGTAAGAGAAACCAAATGAATTGATAGTCAATAATAAGGATGAATGAAATTTTAGGTTAACAACACAACTTAATACATAGATATTTAAGCCAATAAATGAAGTAAATTTTGATTTGTTTATGGAAATAATTATAATGTTAAATAGGATTAAACATTTCGATGCCGAATTTTGATAAGAATAAATCGATTATAATGAAGTTTAACTAAACGCTTTATTATTCCGGAAGCTAGGAAAAGCAGACCCGAGCAAGGATGAGCATATGATAGTGTGCATAAGGGATCGTCTTAAAAATGGATGTGCTCTTAGACGATCATGGTAGGGTGGGGATACGCGGCTCCCTAAGTCCACCTAGGGGTAGCCACCAGCCACTATCGAGCAATATATAGGTGCAGCTTTCCTTCTTTTCTTCTACTTCTTTCCCTTGTAGTGTCTTTTTACCCCCTTTCCTACTGACCCTAAAGTTCTGATTGATTGATAGGCGATCTATTCCCCCAAAACAGCACGCGAATTTTAATGGTTAATAATACAACTTGGATCGAGCATGTAACATCGCGGTACCCTATTTGAACCCCTCCATCGCCGACGAGACAGAGCCGGAAAACTAGCGCGTGCTCCGCAAGGGATGCTTACCCTTCCATCAGCTCGGCTAACTGCAGCTATTCGTTGTATGTTACAATAATTATTATTAATTATTTGGCGCCCAACGTGGGGCCTGATCCGGCAAGGCCCGATCAAAAATACCAATCACAATTAAACTCTCAGTCGTTAACATCTGACTTAAGTTAATCAGTTTAGAACTTTTCCTTCCCCCTTGTCCTGGTTTACTTGGTTAAGAAGCTCTGGATTCTTTATAGTTTGTAAATAACCTTATTGCCGAGCCTTATTGAAAATCAAATAAACGCTGTCACTTTAGTTCAGATTTGCTGGATGAGTTTGTTCTTCAAACTAGAACTAACGCCGCATTCGACAGTAACTATTGTGATCTATCCTTATGTACTTAGCTGTTCTGTGAAGTTTCTTCTGGAAGCGGGTTTTTACGTGGCCTAGAGCTACGGCCCACCGTTGAACGGAAGCAGGAAAGAAAGATACCCTAATTGATCTCTTGGAAAGGTGAAACTTTCAAAATAAGTTTACACTCCCAGAGAACACATATCCCTTCCTCTTGTTCGCCTTTTACTTTCACCTTTTTTTTCGATTGAGTTTGCTAATGAAGCTTATTTCAAGCTAAGGTTAGTACATTTCGTCCCTATTCTTTAATTTCCGCATTTTTCAAGATCTTTCCGGATAGTTACTTGAGTTAATAACCTGTTATTTTAGTTTTTTTTGCTGGTGCGTTACTCTGGTTAAAATAGCAATAGGATAAATTCAGCTCATAAAAGGTACACCGTTAGTTTTGAAAAATTCCTAGAGCATGTAAATAAACCTTCTTTCTTTTGACTATAATTTAGTTATGGTTTTATTTGCTTATCTTATATATGCTTTCTCTGCTCAGTTGCTTACAAACGAGACACTCTTTCGATAGTCAAAGTAAAAAGTCTTCTTGGATGCGTATTAGAGGCCAATCAAACTGATTTTCTTCATTAACAATACACCGCTGACTTAACTACATTACCGAGGATATACTGTATATGGCAAGATAACTCTGACGTTCAGGTATATGTTTATATGCGGCTGATCGTTGCTTTATTAATGTCTGACAGATTGTGCGTAACGCGATTTAGCAACCGCTTTACTTGCTGCCTATTTATTTACCTTGTGATCTTTGTTTAGGAAAGTGGATCAAAGCTTCCGGATATATTTATGAAATATTTTGAATCTTTTTTCTATTGCTTAAAGTTAATTTTGTTAATTTTGTTTCGCTACGAATACAAGAACGAACAAACAAAAATAGTAACTTATTTTAAATCTCAAACGTTTATTGCTTTGACCAAAGTACACTATACAGTGTCAAATCGGTCATGTTCTTAGCTCGCAGTTGTGAAAACTTAGTTGGTGAGGTTCAGTGCTATATTTGTCTCAAAGACATTTCTCATTCAGCTCAACTTCTAACCACCAGCTGCAATCACACCTTCCACTGGGTGTGTTTCAATACAAAAGTCTCAAATAGAGACATTTGTCCAGTTTGTAGAGCCAGACTACAGTCCTCTACCTTGAACTTAACTTTCAATTCCGAATTAAATCAGTCGACGCAAAGTCTAAATTCTCTTACAATGCCAGCCACCACTAGAGCTCAGAGAACCAATACCACCCCTGGGTCAAGCAATATGGATGGTGCTCAGCAAATTCGCGATGAAGCCTCCAATGTGGCCAATAGAGAAAATTCTCCGACAGTTAGCGAAATGCAGCAAACATTATCAGAGGTCATGGCTACGGCAGCTGCCACAAAACTAGCGTATTACTCAGTCTTAAATGAAGATTTAGAAACTTGACAATGTTTCAAACGCTGGGTCTCCTCACAACCTCGTCTAGGTTGGCCATAGAGGCCAAACTGAGGGTATTACTCAGTCAACATCTAATAGTGACACGGATTTACTGAAACCGTACGTATAGACAAATTTGATTGTGAAATTTTCGGGTAGTCAGAATTTCCGTTGACGACTTTATATATCAGCTCACACAAAACTCTGACAGTGATCCGTACTTTTAGCACGATACGTGAGCAATTTATTTGAAGGAAGTGCCACCGAGTGGTTTTGGCGCTACCACAAATCGGTCAAGGAAGTTCAATGGGCACAATTAAAAACTGCTTTGCGAATTCAGTTCAGAGAAGAGCGTACTGATGTGAACATCAGAGCTGCTATCGACCGACGCAAGCAAAAGGATAACGAATCCTTCGACGAGTACTACGAAGCTGTTATTCTTATAGCAGATAAATTGACTGAGCCTTTGCCAGAAGCTTATTTGCTAACCTCTCTCAGATCAAATTTGTTACCAGATATCCAACATGAACTTCTGTATGAAAAGATTGATAGTATAGCTAAGCTGAGAAGCGTAGTTAGAACGCGCGAGGTGTTTCTTCAATCAATTTACAAACCTCAAACCTCGAAACCTCGACCTGCTCCACGTCGTATCTATGCTGTCGAAGTCGATTCTGAGAATGAGAGTCAACTAAGTGACAACGACGTAGAGGCAATTAGTTTAACCTGTTGGAATTGCACCAAAAGTGGCCACCGTTATCAAGATTGTGTGGCCGAGCGACGCGTCTTTTGTTATGGTTGTGGTAAAGCGGAGACCTATAAGCCGTCTTGTACAAAATGTAATGTTTCAAAAAACTTTCTGCCACGTGCACCGCAGAAAAGTGCACGCAGACTAGTTGCCTCGAAAGCAACAAACACAGATTAGAAGTCACAAGCTCTTCTAATCCATACCTACCTGACTTTCAAATCTTACCTGATATTCCTTTACACCATCGGCTCAGTAATATCAAGCCCACAGTCGACAACTCTCCAAGCAAAAGAAATACACGGTCTAAATTGAGGAGAGCTTTATATCACAAGCAGCAAAAGCTCGAAAGCAAGTCACTAGTATCTGCAATTATAGCCCACGATATTCGGCCATATGCAGAAGTAGTGCTGCTAGGCAGATCAGTATCCGGCTTAATGGATACTGGGGCTTCAATTAGTTGCATTGGTGGAAGTTTGGCACATGATATTATACAAGAGAATGTGCCTCACAAAATAATTTGTTCCTCTGTCCGAACTGCAGATGGCAAAACGCAGAGAATTGCTGGAAAAATCAAAACAGAGGTTCAATATAAAGGCAAGACCAACACCTTAACGTTTTATATCGTTCCATCGTTGGTTCAGTCTCTTTATTTAGGCATTGATTTTTGGGCAAAATTTGAATTGTTACCCTCAGATCTGTTTACGTCAGACAATGTAGCCAGTGTCGAAGGACCCGATGTAAATGTGCTCAGACCATTATCTGACTCCCAACAAAAGCTTTTAAACGAAACAATTCAATGTTTTCCATCATTTTCTGAGAAAGGCTTAGGTAAAACCAATCTACTTTCCCATGTGATTGACGTTGGCGACGCAAGTCCCATCAAACAACGTCATTACCCTGTCTCTCCAGCGATCGAAAAGTTGATGTTCGATGAACTCGATCGTATGATTGCACTAGGTGTAATTGAGGAGTCGGACAGTGCGTGGTCCTCTCCGGTTGTCCTTGTGCGCAAGCCAGGCAAAGTAAGGCTCTGCCTTGACAGTCGGAAAGTTAATGAAAAGACGCGTAAAGACGCTTACCCTATGCCCATAATTGATGGAATAATCAGCCGTCTTCCGAAGGCGGAATTCATCACAAGCTTGGACTTGAAGGATGCCTACTGGCAGATACCTCTAGAGCCAAGCTCTCGTGATAAAACGGCATTCTCGGTTCCTGGTAGAGCTCTCTATCAGTTCACGGTTATGCCTTTTGGCCTTACCAATGCTCCGTCTACAATGTCCAAGTTAATGGATAAAATAATTCCCGTTTCGTTGAAAAACGAAGTTTTCATTTATTTGGATGACCTTTTAATCGTTTCCGACACGTTTGAAAGGCATATGTGTGTGCTTAAAGAGATCGCTTCGTGTTTATCAAAGGCAGGATTGACCCTTAATATAGAAAAAAGCAAGTTTTGCGTCAAAGAGGTGCAATATTTAGGTCATGTTGTCGGCCATGGAACAATATCTATGGATCCTGACAAAATTACTGCAATAAACAACTATCCAGCTCCCCGTTCAGTAAAGCAGCTTCGCCGTTTTCTTGGTATGACTGGATGGTACCAGAAGTTTATTAAAAATTTTGCCTCCATTGCTTCCCCTCTTACCGATGCCCTCAAGCACAAGCGTCGTTTTGAGTGGTCAGAAGAAGCTGAAAATGCTTTTCAGGCTTTGAAACTGGAAATGTGCAAGGCTCCTGTATTGCACACGCCGGATTATGAAGCACCTTTTTATATCCACTGTGATGCGAGTCACACAGGTGTGGGAGGTGTTCTCATGCAAATAAATGATCAGGGTGATGAAGTTCCCATATCGTATATGTCGCGAAAGCTCAATCAATGCCAAAGAAACTACTCTGTTACGGAGAAAGAGTGCTTAGCTGCGATATTGAGCATTAAGAAATTTCGTGCGTATGTTGAAGGACATACTTTTACAGTCATTACAGACCACGCGTCTTTAAAATGGTTGATGGCACAAACTGACCTTAGCAGCAGATTGGCGCGTTGGGCATTAAAACTGCAGGGTTATAGCTTTACGATTCAACATCGAAAAGGTAGCAAAAATATTGTACCCGATGCCTTATCAAGAATTTACACTGAAGACTTGTCTGTAATCGATGTAAATAACTTTATTGATTTGCAATCGCCTCACTTTAAATCAAGTTGCTATCAAGATCTGCTAACTAAAATCGAACAGAACCAAAATCAGTTACCTGATGTCAAAGTGATAGATGGATATATCTATCGAAGGACTGAACACCCAATTGGGGACAAAATTGCCGATGATCTGGTTTGGAAATTGTGGCTCCCATTAGAGCTAGTTCCAATGGCGTTGCAAATAGCCCATAACGACCCCCTTTCCGCTCATGGAGGAATAAACAAAACTCTAGAGCGGGTGCGACGTTATTTTTATTGGCCAAATTTGGTCAATGATGTGAAAGATTTCGTCAACCAATGCGAGATTTGTAAGAGCACCAAAAGTCCAAACAAAGTGCTTAGACCTCCGCTGGCTAAGAGTGGTGAAAGTCATCGTTTCTTTCAGAAACTTTACGTTGACTATCTAGGCCCATATCCAAGATCCAAGTCTGGTCATGTAGGAATATTCATTGTGCTCGACCACTTCACAAAATTTCCTTTTTTAAAGGCTGTAAAAAAATTTACTGCGGATGCCATATTGCAATTCTTAGAAGAGGATCTTTTCCACTGCTTTGGTGTTCCAGAAACTGTAGTCTCTGATAATGGGGTGCAGTTTAAATCGCATGTTTTTAACAATTTACTGCTCAAATACGGAATTAACCATGCGTATACAGCGGTCTATTCTCCGCAGGCCAACGCCTCCGAGCGCGTGAATAGATCGGTAATTGCTGCAATCAAAGCCTATATACATCCCGATCAAGCCAACTGGGATGAGAATCTAAGCAAAATTTGCAGTTCATTACGTTCAAGCTTACACACCGCAGTAAATAATACTCCGTATAGACTTGTCTTTGGCCAACACATGGTAACTCACGCTTCTACTTACCGACTTTTACGTGATCTGAACATTCTCGAAGATCGTGCAGTTTGCTTTAACCTAGACGACTCGTTTGACATTATGAGGAATAGCGCGGCTAATGTAATGCGAAAGCAGCATATACGCAACGAAAAATCTTACAATTTGAGAAGTCGCGATGTCTCCTTTGTGGTCGGACAAGAAGTATTTCGCCGGAATTTTCAGCAAAGCAACTTTGCTAAGGGATTCAACGCGAAATTTGCCCCAACATTTGTGAAGGCCAGGATTCGCCGTAAGCTAGGGAATAGCTATTATGAACTCGAGGATATGCAAGGTAATCTGATTGGTAAATACCATGCCAAGGACATTAAACAATAGTCCTAAAGACTTTTAGTCCTTGCTACAAGCGTGCATCACCCTTGAGCCAACTCCAAGTGTGATTTTGGTCGGGGGGAATTGTAGTGGCGCTTGTACAAGAACAATTGAACTGTTACTCCTGTTAAGAAATATACTATTAGTCTTGCATATATCGATTTAGATTTAGTAGTAGAATTATATCCAGCCTTTATTCTTAGTACTAGCTCCTTTTAGATTATTCTTTGAATGAAATTTGAAGTTTAGTTTTATTTAATTAGCATTTTTAAATATAACCGTTGGCATTCTACTAGATTCTCCGATATACTGAATCTGTATAGAAAAATACTAAACTAGTCGATAAGAATCGGCGAATGCATTCGTGGGTACTCGATCTACCATAAAAATGCAATTCTGTGTGCCTTTGCTTCCGCTAGCCGGCTAGATGCTGTTTCCGCTAGCCAGCCTCGATCTTTCTCTCAGTGATCTTCGACCAGTGCGGTTGTGCTTAGTCCGCCTTCATTTATTTTATTACATAAATTGGCAGCCAAACGTGCTTAACCTAAACTCAAGTCATCCCATACAAAAGTGTCCAAGTCTGAATAAATTGAGAGAAAAATAAAGGGTAGCTGCTGAAGGGCAAGAAAACGTAAGTTTGCGATTTCTTTAAAGCAACGAAATTCGACTTTAATTGGATTTGATCCACAGCAGTCTCCTTTGTCTAAGCCATCCAGGCAAACTGGAAGCAAATTTATTTATGCTTTGCTGGCTGTGCCTCGAAAAATCCAAAAGAAAAGCTGTCGGACGGACAGACATCAAAACCAAAATTCTGGTGCTAGTCCAAGAAGGGTAAATATTTTCTCCATTCCCCTTCAATTGAACCAGTCAGTAATGTCCCTTTCGAACCAAAAACCTCTTTTGGTTTCTGATTTACCTATATACAGATTGGCACCCACACATAAGTCTTAAACTCCAATTCGTCGTAAGCTTCACTCTCTATAATAGAAGAGCTTTCGCTGAATAGCAGATTGGGAAAGCCTCGTTGATCATAGACGACAACTACATCTCCAGTCGACCCAGCAGTGTTCTAATTGTGTTAAACGAGAGTAGATCGACTCGCGACCTGAAAATCGGAAAATTTGCTGAAAAATGTGTGCAGAAAACTGAAAACATGTGTTATCCATAACCTAACTAAGAAAATCGCTGAAAACGAAAAGTGTCTAGTGTATCTAGCTGCCCGAATAGGCCTCAACACATATGAGCTTCAGAGCAGCCACTAATTCCTTTTATTCATAGTTTTTTTTCTCTCTCTTATATTTTTTTTTCATTTTTGTTATACATATTTTTTTGTTCTGATGCAGCTAAAAGCAAAAAGTTGAAAAGAAATTTAAAACAAGTGAAAACCATAGAAAAGCCTAATGTGCATGAGAAGTTAAAGCAAGTGATTTTGATCGGCAAATTGCTGTAATAAACAAACTGTGTCAGAAACAAACCGAAACCAAGAACAATGTCAACGAAGTGAAAACGAATCAAAAAAAAACTCAATCCAATCTAAAGTCTCTAACCATATAATTCTTAATATACCCTGCTACATGGACACCGTCGAAAGTACTTTCGCCGCTGGACCTGAACATTGGTAAGCTGGAAATTTTTAGCCGTTTATGTTAATTGTTTCAGTGACTTGCAATTGGATCGGAAAGTGTTTTCTCAGCCAAGTTCGAAAATGCTCAGTTGTCAGTAGCCCCCTTCTAGTGAGCTTGCCTACAACAACTTTTAAGTTGGGTTGTTGTTTTATTGCTTTATTTGTGATTTGTTTTGGCGAACGATAAAGACGTCGAATGAGTGCATGAGGAACCTGAGAAAAATTTACCGTACACCCTACTGATACTGCTTGTTGAAGCCAGATATGTTGTTGTGGGTCTGACTGAAGCCTCTGTATCAGCTGTATATTTTACAGTCGTGGCACACAATATTATGTCCACCTCCTATTAATTGAAATAAAGATGACCATTGCCGAACGAAATCGCTGAATTCGAACATATGATGAATGATCATACAGTATTGGATTTATAATCTCAATATATATTTTAATTTTAATTGTTTAATTGCTTTCACATCTATTTGCATAACACTAATCCTTACTTTTCAGCAACTTGTTTGTTTTTTCGCTTGCATCATGAACTAATTTACTTTGAATATAAATATGATAGAATAACCTTCTTTTTTTTTTTAGACATATAGGAAATAGAACTGAGTATAGACATATAAAGATAAAGAGTAGTTGATATATTGCCAGTAAGAGAAACCAAATGAATTGATAGTCAATAATAAGGATGAATGAAATTTTAGGTTAACAACACCACTTAATACATAGATATTTAAGCCAATCAATGAAGTAAATTTTGATTTGTTTATGGAAATAATTATAATGTTAAATAGGATTAAACATTTCGATGCCGAATTTTGATAAGAATAAATCGATTATAATGAAGTTTAACTAAACGCTTTATTATTCCGGAAGCTAGGAAAAGCAGACCCGAGCAAGGATGAGCATATGATAGTGTGCATAAGGGATCGTCTTAAAAATGGATGTGCTCTTAGACGATCATGGTAGGGTGGGGATACGCGGCTCCCTAAGTCCACCTAGGGGTAGCCACCAGCCACTATCGAGCAATATATAGGTGCAGCTTTCCTTCTTTTCTTCTACTTCTTTCCCTTGTAGTGTCTTTTTACCCCCTTTCCTACTGACCCTAAAGTTCTGATTGATTGATAGGCGATCTATTCCCCCAAAACAGCACGCGAATTTTAATGGTTAATAATACAACTTGGATCGAGCATGTAACATCGCGGTACCCTATTTGAACCCCTCCATCGCCGACGAGACAGAGCCGGAAAACTAGCGCGTGCTCCGCAAGGGATGCTTACCCTTCCATCAGCTCGGCTAACTGCAGCTATTCGTTGTATGTTACAGCTTCTGGGAATTCGACGGCTAAAACACGCTGTTTTCAAAAAGCAGATTTTTTGAAACTCAGTGATTTAATTTTTGAAACCGATTGGTCTCAATTGTACAATTGTACAGATATTGATGCCGCCATAAAACTTTTTTATGAAACCTTGTATTCGCTTTTTGATGTCTGTGTTCCACTTGAGCTCCCCCCGCTGTCCTAATAGGCAGCCTTGGTTCACAAGAGAACTAATTACTTTAAAAAAACAAGAAGTCAAGGTATTTCAAAAAGTATAAGATTTCGAAAAAATCATCTGATTTCTCTCGATATGTGGATGTGCGTTCTAGATTTAATGTGCTTAATGCACAGTGTTACAAAGACCATCTCAACCGATGCAGGCTGCAATTCTCACAAAATCCTAAGCAGTTTTATTCCTTTGTTAACTCTAAACGCAAATCTTCCACTATCCCTTCATCTGTGCGCTATGGTAATGTAAAAGCGAACACTGATCAGGCCATAGCCGATTTGTTTGCGCAGTTTTTTACGTCAACATACTCGTCCACTAGCTTTCCTGTGAATCAACCATACCCTTATCGGCTAAATAAATCTAATTGTATTTTTAGCCCTGTGATAACTGAAAGCTCTCTTCTTTGTGATCTTAACTCTGTAAAACCTGTCTATGCACCGGGACCCGACGGAGTACCTGGTTGTGTACTTAGGTTTTGCGCTGATGCACTTTGTAAGCCTATTCATAAATTATTTGAATTGTCTTTGCAATCATCCACTTTCCCTATGTTATGGAAGGAATCTTTTATCATTCCTCTCCATAAAAAAGGAAATAAGTCTGATGTTGAGAATTATAGAGGTATTTCAAAGTTGTCTGCAATTCCGAAAGCTTTTGAGAGAATAATGACATCTCAATTGCAGCATTTATGCAGTTCCATTATTTCACCCTATCAACACGGCTTTGTAAAGCGTCGATCCACTACAACTAACTTATTAGAGCTTACATCATTAGTTATCAAAGGATTCATATGTAATATGCAAACTGACGTGATTTATACTGATTTTAGTAAGGCTTTTGATTCTGTCAATCACTGCTTGCTGCTTCACAAACTGAGTTTAATTGGTTTTCCAAATAACCTTCTTATTTGGATCTCTGATTACCTTAGTTCTAGAACACAAAAAGTCCTTTTCAGTAATTCATATTCCAAACCAATCCAGGTTACCTCTGGTGTACCCCAAGGCAGTCACTTGGGTCCATTGCTTTTTACACTGTTCATAAATGATCTTCCGTCAGTCTTGACTCACTCTCGTGTGCTTATGTACGCCGATGATGTGAAACTATGTTTAACATATAATGATTTGGTCTCCCGCTTTAATTTGCAAGCTGACTTGGATGCATTTCATTCTTGGTGTAAAGATAACCTACTAAACCTTAACAGTTCCAAGTGTAAGGTTATGACATTTTATAGAACCACACCACAATTCTTTTCTTATATGATTAATAATGTCCCACTAGAGTGTTTGAATGATACAGTCAATGAGGTAAATGATCTTGGGGTTATTCTAGATTACCGACTAAAATTTGACTCTCATATAACGGCTACTGTTTGTAAGGCCAGGAGTATTCTTGGGTTTATTAAGCGCTGGTCGAAGGAATTTGATGATCCATATACGACGAAAATTTTGTATATTTCTCTTGTCCGCCCTATACTCGAGTACGGATCTTGTGTGTGGTCTCCGCAATATTCGACCCATCAAGACAGAATTGAATCTGTGCAAAAGCAGTTTTTATTGTTTGCTCTTCGTGGTTTAAACTGGAATCCTGAGGTCCGTTTACCGTCATACTCAAGTAGGCTACTTTTGATTAACGTTCCCTCCCTCATTAACCGTAGAGTTATGCTTGGTGTAATTTTTATACATAGATTGATTAATGGTGAAATCGACTCTTCTGAGTTGGTTGGTCAAATTAACCTCAACGTTCCTATTAGACCGACTCGCAATTTTATACCCCTATCACTAAATCGTTGTACCACTAACTATGCATTGCATGAACCTTTTCGTGTTCTCTGTGCTGATTACAATAAACTCTACCGAGTAATCAACTCCGAAGCTTCTCTTCCTGCTTTAAAAACTACTATTTTAACATATTTAGCCCGTAGTTGACATTTCTTTATGTTTTTTCTTCGTGATTCGTGTCATACGTTAGTGTCTCCGCCTCTCGGTCGGTTCGGCTACTATTTTGGGCTACTATTTTGCCTGCGGTTCGCGCGTAACAGGCCCTGGCTTGGTGTCGCATGGGCCACTTGAACGTACTGCGCATTGTACGTCAACGTCCAGACAAAAAAAACATTTTATCTGAACAAGATTTTACAATCTGAACACTTCTACATCCTCTAAAGCGGCCATCATAATTTTCACCTACAAATACAAAATAATTCAACATTTCAAGCACAATTAATCGATAATCACACTTTGCAGTTACAATTATCTAAGTAATTGTAAAAGTAATTAAATTTTGGAATATTTACTGAATAATCATAGTTCCACGCTACAATTATAATTGATTATTAAAAAATCGTAATCAGAAATTGTTTTTCCATTACCTAAAAAATTGTGTTTATAGTAATGAAAAGTAATTAAATACGGGAAGTAAGGAATACATTACAGCTCTGGTTAGTAGTAAGGTTAATTAGTTGGTTAGTAAAAATAATGTAGCTGCCATACAAATAATCGTTCGGAAAATGGGCTTTAGTTAGAAAATCTGTTTGTTCTCAATATCAATATTTGCCTTTCTCGTTTTGTCTTTGTTTCAGCAATTCTTAATAAATTATTCGAAATTCGTATGAGGAACCTTAGACATCAATTGGCTCCTCCAAGCTAGTACTAAGGGCTACTGGTGTTATTTCAATTTAAATATCGAGTTATCGATGGCCGATACTTTTTCCCATCCCTATTGTGTGTCAGCTGTTTTTTGTTTTGCTTTGCTATTTTGTTGTTTTTCTCGTGAATGCCCACGTTTTTCGTTTTGCCCATTTTTATTTTCTCTTGCCGCTTTCACACATAAACAAAACTATTTTTAAACCGAATTGCCCAAACAATTAAACGAGCATCAACAACAGCGAAACAACTACGAAATGCGTCAGTGAGAGACCCGCAGAATGCGTACAGATGTGGATGGTGTGTGCAGAAGACCTGGCGCGCCATTTAGAAATTAATTAGTTAAAGTGTGTGCACGCTGCGAAGATTTATGGATGGTGCCAAGAATCCGAGAAGGGTCACAGTCACAGACACTCACTGCAAGGCAACGCGGAGATGCTGCCGCTGATTAACTTGTTGGCAGCGCCGGAGCACACAGTAAGTAGATGAAAGGACATTTGGCGACAATTTAATTAAACGGCATTTCACAGCGACAAGAAACAAGCGCATGGCCCACAAATAGCCTATGTAAAATGTGAATAACAATGGACTGATGCGAACAGTTGTTGCCGATGTCTGCCAAGAAAAAAGGCCAACTAGCCGCAGCATGCAACAGCCCATCAGCAACAATAAAATTGAGCAATTGGCTAGTGCAACGTTACGTATACATAATATTAAAAATAAAGTACGAGGGCCCAGCAAGCAAATCAGCACCAGACCCAGCCAATAGCCGAGCAAAAGTTGCAGGATGAACCGCACCGTCATCATCGCTGGTATTGTTGCTAGCCTGCTGGCCCTAGTGCTGGGAGCCAACTTTTACTTCATGTACTATCTAAATGCCGAGGAGAGCCACCTGGCCAGTGTCCGGGCCCTGGAGAATATGATTCGTCACAAGATGCGCAATCTGAAGCCGGCGTACCTAAATCGGAATCCCAGATTTTTCATGTTTCGCAACAAACTGCTAAAGAACTACAAGCTGGCGGCATACGAGAATGCCAGTGTGCTCTGGGATATAGCCAATTGGGTAAGTAGTGTTCAAAGATGGATAATCGATATTCGTGCAAACCGGTGAAAAAAATTGAAAGCGGGGTCATACCCTGAACGAGTTTTCACTCGTGCTAATTTGGGTAACAAAATGTTGTTTACATCCAGAGGAATACCGAAAATGGTTTTATATAATGAAAGGAGATAAAACTTTAAAAAATTTTAAATTAGTATGCAATAAAGTACTGCAAACATAAAATTTTTTTTATTCGCGCGAAAGATTTAAAATTTATCTATCCACAATCCGCTCAAACAAATAACAATGAGCTGGAGCTAAAAATACACAGGCAAATAATTTGATAAAAGTGTGGCTAGAATAGGCCAAATTAGGGAACTTTTCGTCCATATCTGAATAACTTATTCAATATAATTTATGGATTTTTTAAACCCGACCACATAAAGTATATATATTCTTGATCAGCATGACGAGCTGAGTTGATATAGCCATGTCCGTCTGTCCGTCTGTTTCTATGCTATCTCCTCCGTCAGTTTTAAAGCTATCGCAACCAAACTTTGCACGAAGTCTTTTGGTACAAATACGCTGCACATTTGTCGGAACCGGACGGATCGGATGACTATAGCATATAGCTCCCATAGGAACGATCGGTTGAAAAACTAGTTTTAGTGAGAAAAACTTTTTTGTCTTTCAAAGCTATCGCTCCCAACGCTCGTATTTATAAGTTTTTAATAATTTTACATAATTTCATTAAGCCTTGTCGCAATCGGACCACTATATAGTATAGCTGCCATACAAACTGTCAGGCATATATCAAGCTCCAAGGGTATATAAACTTTGGTCGAGCCGAAGTTAGCTGGCCTCTATTTTTGTTATTTTAAGAAGTACAAAGATGTAATTTTTTTAAAAAAATAATTTGGGTACTCAGAGCTGTAAGGCGGATGGCACTTCAAATCGACGTTTTGGGAGCTCAATAGGTCGCTGGTCGCATTTTCATGATGGATAATGATTCATCTTCAGCGCTTGGGCTTGCGAACTTCTCCTTTACAAACAAATAAGTCTTTTACTACTAGGCGATACAGAGATCAGAATTTCACCCCTGCGGGTAATGGCGCTCCTTATACCGCATTCGCTTCTTGCCTCTCAAGTCTGCGAAGCTCGTTCATAGTGTG
This sequence comes from Lordiphosa clarofinis, assembly GCA_018904275.1. NCBI lineage: Eukaryota > Metazoa > Arthropoda > Insecta > Diptera > Drosophilidae > Lordiphosa > Lordiphosa clarofinis. The sequence goes on along the minus strand of JAEIGQ010000122.1, from coordinate 768,102 downwards.
GGTTACGTCCCAAAACTCGCTCCTTGATTTCATTGTCACTAAGTTTTCGGCAGTTATAGGTTCGCCGACTGTAGCCCCTCGAGTTGTGAACGTGAGCATCCTTCACTCGGCCTCCTGCACACCAAGAGCGTTCTGGAGCGGTATCAAGCCCGAGCCTATACAAATAGCCCCTGAAGCACCCGAGTCCGATAAGCATTTGAGTGTGGCAGAGGATGATATGATGCGTCCACCGGTAGACCTGGTAGACCTATTCCACATGGACTGCCAAGTTAGGATGCTCTAATTTCTGGTTTCCTCGTACATCCTAAGTATGGTTGGCTCGTTTGTTACCGCATCGGCTATCATTTTCGATTCCAATGCCAGGATCTCCATCGATACCTTGCCGGCAATGACCAGAGATGCGTCTTCAGGCACTGTTCTAAAGCCACAGCATACTCTCAGTGCGCATAAACGATATGCGGCGCGGAATGGCCATGTCTTCCGTCCCAGATAGGTGCAGCGTACAGTATTGTGGACTTTAGAACACTCTCTAGAAGCAGCCCTCGCCCCTGTTTTGGCCCTCTCGTGTTAAGCATGATACTGGACAGTGCCCTCCCTGTTGATTCGGCCTTGCCGCTTAAAACTGGTACCGCTTTGCCCTCTTGGGTCTAATTTTTTCGCTGCCGACTTGTATTTCTGCTGTCTCCACCACCTCCCTGCCGCAGATAGGAACCGTCTCAGACTTATTAGCCGCGACAAGGCAATAGTGCTTGATTCCTCCTTTCCAGCGAGTTCTTTCGATGTCATCTCTTTGCCATTGTGTTTCATTCATTCTTACCGGCAACTCAGCCATCGCCAATAAACAGAGCTAAAACGTAATTTGTGTATTATACTAAATGGTTAACGTGACTTAAATAGCCCACACCAATTTAAGGGGGTATTCCTCATGTCAAGGCTGTTTTTTTTGGACCTTTTTAAAAAAAATCTTATTTGAAAACGCAAAGAGATTTTCCAATTCTGTTTTTTTTATTTTTATTTTACAAACAGATTAAAGTAAAACAAAAAATTTTACTGCTTTGATGAGAGGGCTGTTTCAAAAGTTATCGGCCGTCGAAGTGGGTGTCCAAAAAATAAGGTATGGTGCTGGCGGCCATGATTCAAGGTCTCCAGGATGTCTGAAATTAAAAGTGAAAACGCGGTTATAACCAGAATAGATGTAATTCTGGTCTGAACCTCGAAAAAAATTTTGTGACAATTAAAATATGAAAAATAAATTTAGTGTAAAAAAAAAAAAGTAAAATTTTTTAAATTTTGTTAAATTATGATTGAGGTTCAGACCAGAATGGTGACAATTCTGCGTCGATTTCAGTTTTGATCATCAAAATCGGTTCAGTGTAACTGGAGATATCATGGCCGCCAGTTCGAAAAACGTGGTTTTGAGATAAACGCGTTTAAAGTTTAAAGTTCGTTTTTTGGGGAAAAAAAAAGTTTAAATCAAAAATCAAAAAATGCAGTTCTAGAATGATGACAAATCTGCGTCGATTGCATATAATTTGATCAAAATCGGTTTTGGAGAATTGGAGAAAAATGACTTGGCAGTCCGAAAAAGTTGCTTTGAAAGTAGCCAAAAATTTTACTAATATTATATACTTACAGATATTAGTCGGCGATGCCAGCTGCATACAGCGGATCTTCCTCATTTTCACAAAATCTGTTTTCAGCAGCAGCTCTCTTTGCTCTGCGTGCCTTCTGCATTCTTTAGATGCGGCCGTAGCTCTAGTTTCTGGGCGATTTAGTCGGTAGTAGCATTGCGTAGGATAGCCTTCGATAATTATCGATTAAAAGTCGATTAATAATCGATATCTTACCATTCAAATTCAAGAACCAGCCGTTATATCACAGTTTTATTGACTGAAAATTTATTTACTTAAAAATTTCTCGTTTTAGCGAAGTCATTTCTCCACCAAAAAGGCTATATCTTCTGAAGTATTTCGAATTTCAAAAAATCCTTTTGGGGCGATATTCTCGAATATCCAAGCTATAAAAGAATGCAAAGAAAAAAAATCGAAAACAAATTTTTGCCCATGAGGAATACCCCCTTAAAACTAACATTTGATTGGAACTAACGTTTGGTCATTACATCTTTACCATTTCTTTCCCAATTTCTGACTATCTCTTGAAATTACGAACCGTCTATCTTCAAAACTGTGGGAGTCTTGCTCTTATCCACCAGGACACCATACTCTGGACATTTTAAATTAATGTTCTATTCTAATTTACTTAGTGGCCCCACGAGAATGAAATCTATCCACTCTATGACTCGTCGATGGGTCAACTCTTGGAAACATTGCGAAAGGAGCCCATTTCACGGGTTAGTAATCTCGGGCGTGGCACTCAGTTAAAACTCCTGATGCGTCTATCGCAGCAACAGAAGGTCATCTTTAAGCCACAATGGTATCCACGCGATGAGATTATCGAGGGACCAGTCTACAGTGGCAAAGATCGTCATGCGGCCGAGGTGTATGCTTTCTATTTGGGTGCCGTGCTCGATCTACGTTGGACACCCATTGTGGTGGGACGTGTGGTCAATTTAAAAACCGAGATCTATGCGAATGGGGATCAGGAACTGCAGAATACCATCAATATTGAGGTGGATGAGGAGGGCAATGAGACGTATTGCCTGTACGGCAAGTGTCACTACTGCAACGAGGAGGAAACGGTGTGTGGGAATAATAAGCATAATATTGAGGGTGTGATTATTTATATAGTGCCTGGATCGTTGGCCAAACGACGCTCACCCTGGCAGCGTACCTATAAAGAGGACAAGCGGGCACCCTGGGAAGATGACCTGACCTACTGCAAGTAGGTGTCGCAGAGTTCGATTCAGATATCATATTAATATTTGTTATTTGTTGTAGATCCCTCAAGAACAAAATGGAAACTATACGCCTGCTGGATCTAATTGATGTGGCCATTTTTGACTATTTGATACAGAATGGCGATCGTCATCATTATGAGACACGCGAGGAAAGGGTGGTGCTCATTGACAATGGCAAGGCATTTGGTAATCCCAACAAGGATCATTTGGATATTTTGGCACCGCTGTACCAATGTTGTTTGTGAGTATTTTAATAGTTTAATGCAATCAGATAACTAAATCGTTTGTTTCAAAGACTGCGCAAATCTACCTGGGATCGTTTGCAAGTGTTCTCTGGTGGGGTGCTTACCGAAATTATTGATCGACTGTCCAAACAGGATGCACTGTATCCGCTCATCACGGACAAACACAAAAAGGGTGTGGAGCGACGCTTACTGGTGGTGTATGCCGTGGTCGAACATTGCATGGACAAGGAAGGCGACAAGATGTTCAAAACCCTCTAGTCTTAGGTTGTTGCTAGCGATATAAGTAACTCATGTTGATGCCTGAATTCGTTGAAAAACCCAAGCACAAATCAAAATTGTATTTATAAGATTTTATATATAAACATTTCGATCCAACTGCCACATATTCCCTAGGTAAGGTTAGGCCTAGAATAATTTGAATTTCCATAAGGATTTGAGTTTAGTTTTATACATATTTCTGATTGTTATTTAATAGGTAATATATTTTACAAAAACTTGAAATTCAAATCATCAAACTGCTGGTCTCTACTTTTTGCCCTCCTTTCTTACATTACTAAATGTAAATAGTTTATTAAACTGCTTGTTGTTGCGGTTATTGGGACGATTCTGCAATTTAAAAAGAAAATCAGTAAAATCTCATTTATCCTTTTTGTTTTCTGAGGACCCACCTTGCCGCGCATCGAGTGCTTGATCTCTGTACCCCGGACACGTTGTGCTCCGCCCTTAAACTGTCGAAAGTCCACGTTTTTGTAGTCAAAGTTTTGCACCGGCTGATTCGAGCTCTGGGCGTGCTGCTGCACTCTAGCTTTGGCCTTGAAGCGTTGTTTATTCTGCAGCCGTTTTTGTTGCCGCTTGGACATGGCGGTCGGTGGAGGATTTTGCTCCTTGGGTTGTTTCTCTATAGGAACTTCGACAACTGCATCGTCATCTGCATCGCTTTGGTCTACATCAATCACCGCTGTTTGTTCACTCTTCACCTGGGGTTGGGGTTGGGTATTCTCATCCTTTTTGCATCTCTTGCTGGTGCTGGGTTGCTGTTCGGGCTCGGATTTTGTTTGATGTTTACGTTTTAGCTGCTCTCTTAGGGTCAGTGTATCCTCTTCTTTCGCTGCCTCCAATTTGATATCCTCTGGCGCAGGAGCTGCCGGGCACAGACGACGTTTTAGAAGCTCACTTTGCTCGCGTGCCCTTTGATCCTGTTTCTGTTCCTGCATAAGAGGCAGTATGGCCAGGTAACGTTTATAGGGCATGCGCAACACTTGACTCTCCCTACGAAGGTAAGACCAACGTAACTCTTCCTCAGGTGGCGGAATTGGTGGTTTGTTAAACAAGCTCAGTGCAGGTGTAGTAAATGGAATTGCTTGCACCGTTTTCTCTGTCACGGGCAGTTGTAATTTTCCCAATGTTGTGCGCTTCAGCAATGTGGGTAGATCATCGCGCGTCTCATCCATATGCGTGAAATCGTGTGGACAATAGAGTTTACTATTGAAATCCTTAGTGCTGGCTGGCAGAGCCTGTAAAGTGCTGCGTGCCTCTAAAATGGGCTGAAAATAGGCAACAACGGGAAAATGTAATCATGTGGAAGCACACCTACCTAATGGAAGCACCTAATATGATTTGGACAGACTAGGACGAAAGCCCATTTCCCTTTTAAAAGGGAAACTTACTTAGATGTTAGCACAATAAATGCCGATCATTCACAAGATATTCATGGGAACCTTTGCTCCCCAAGCGAAATTCAATCATTTTTTTTAAGAATGAGCTTTTTTAAAGATTGTGGAAAATTTTGTACTTATAAATCTATATGACCGACTAACTGACAGCGCATTTAAAGCTTCGACAACTAATTTCGATGATATTAAAAATTATTTTTGATAGATTTCAAACATGGACTTAATGCATTTGAGTGTTAGCTTTCACTGAAAAAAAATTATGAAAATAGGTTAAATAGCTTTCAAGACATGGTAAAAAATAAAATCTCAAAAAATTTCCAAGTTAAATTTTTCCCAAAATTGGACACATTTTATAAATATTGAGCGTGTTCAGCAGCATAAATCGATGACAAAAAATCGACTATTTTTGTTAGATTGTGCTGGTGAACGGGCATGATACGCAATCATGTTTGCTTTTTTCGTGATTGTGTTAGATGTGAATCTAACAAAGAAACAGTTTGCTAGAATGGCTTGATTCTGATTTGTTATCGATAGCACACAGCTGTCAGAAGTAAATGCAAAATGAATGTGGAAAACTCTTTGTTTTTTATTAAATGAATTGGCAGAGGATGTGGTTTCATAAGTAGCCCACGGAAATTGGTGCAAGGCTCTAAAGGCTCTACTGGTTGTTGCGGAGGAGGAGAAGAAGCCCTGCGTACGCGTAGTAACCACCTAATGTGGGTACACGGACACCTCAACACAGTTTGTCAGGGCACTACCATTCAGCTTGTCCAGAGACAAGCTTTCTAGGGACGCCCATATCCTCTTACAAGATAATCACAAGGAATGAACCCGGCACCTGGTTACGGAAGGATGGAATAACCTTCCGGCTTGCGTTGTAGCTAGGGTTACGTGGTCCTCGTTTAACCTGAAACGGCAAACATCTTACTTTTGGTCTGGGCCCTAACAGGTCACTGCCTTTATTGGCATTGAATTAAAATTTTTTGGTTGGGATCGGGACGGGACGGGACAGCCGTGATCGGGATCCTTCTTAATGGTAAATGTATGTTTCGACAAAGGAAAAAGATTTGGCCGTCGAATATTCGAGTTTGATGTGCACATTCTTGCCGAGGTCGGGCTTACAAAAAACATTAAATGGCTAACAAAGTCTTAAGGAAACTTCAAGGGGAATTCTAGGAGCAGCTGGTGCTAGTGGCGACGGTCATAAATTTTTAGTAGTCAGTTTTTAATTAAATTAAGCTGTTTGTTGTCAAAAATTCAAACCAACCGTCAACAAAAATATATCGGTAACTTTGTTGCCTAAAAATTCTATCAAGCTCGTTCACCAGCAGAATAACACTTTTTTGATGTGAAACATCTTTAATTTCGGTATGGACGATTTTAGTAGGGGTAAAATTTGATTTCAGCGTCACGTGACGCTGACGACATTCATATTTTGTGTTGTTGTTTTGTGGAGTTTTCGGCAAACACACACAGACATAAGAGGATGGGCAGATGGGGGAAGTGAAGAGGTAGGAAAGATGCTGGAAAGAGGCAACTTGGTGGGTTCTGGGAAAGATCTGGGTGGTATCTGATGATATTTGTAAAGGATTTGGGTTGGATCTTATCTAGGTGTGATCTGGGTGGGATCTGGGTGAGATCTGGTTAGCATTTGGCTGAGATCTGGGTGGGTTCTGATTGGGATCTGGGTGGAATCCGGATGGGATCAGGGTGTGGGATCTGGAAGTGATATGGGCGAGATCTGGAAGGGATCTGGGTGTGGGATGTGGGCGGGATCTGGATGGTATCTCGGCGGGATCTAGGTGGGATCGGGGCAGGATCTGGATAGGATCTGTAAGGGATCTAAAAGGGATCTGGGTGTGATCTGGAAGGGATCTGGATGGCATCTGGATAGCATCTGGGTGGGTGGGATCTTTGTTGGATCTGGGTAAGACCTTTGTGTGATCTAGTTGGGTTCTGGGAGGGATCAGGGTGAAATCTGGATCTAGATGGGATCTCGTTGGGATTTGTGTGGTATCTGGGTAGTATACGGGAACGATCAAAGTGGGATCTGGGAGGGATATGAGTAGGATCTTGGATCTCACCTTGGTGATATCTGGGGGGTGAAACATTATCATTTATCTGTGGATCAACGGAATATACTTGCTGAAAAAATGAAAGAACACTACTCCCCGTTAATTTTCTGCTTTCGAAAGAGTGCCCTTGCTGATTTATATACCATTGAGAGAGCTTGTGATTTGAAAATAAGCTCTTAAACTAAGCGTCATGTTTCACATCAAAGACTCGTGAGTGCTAGCAACACTCACACCTTCTTTTTTGATTGATGATTTTTGTTAGATGAATTGGTGTATGCTGGTGAACAAACCCATTGTTTTTGTTGATTTCTGTAAAACATAGTTTCGGATCTGCTTGAAAGTTTTCCAGGATGTTTATAAGATCCTAATAAAACGATTAAGCAAATAAAAAACAAATGAAAAAAATTTCCTGAAGGTATACAGTACCCTAAGGCTGGCCGCACACTACTCTATGTACCTTTGGGGTCGACTAAATCTGTTCACCGTTCAAAAGTTACGATTTCTTGAATTTCGTATTATCTTCAGAACTATTGTCGATGGGAGAAAATCGTGAAATCGTGAAATTAATACAGATTTGATTGATGTGGAAAGATTGGAAAAAAAATAACGCGAAATTTCTAATATTCTCTTTCAAGTTTAGATTATTATAATGGGTAAGCCAGCAGACCTAATCTAAGATTATTATAAAGATTTGATGGATGGCAATGTAGAGGGATAATAAGGAGGTATAGATCAAACTATTAACCGAATCGCGAATTTTAAAAGCTTTCCAAATGCTGAAATACAAAACATGTAATGACTAATTTAGATTATAATGAAGGTTCAATAGTTGGCAATCAAAGACGGTTACATAGGAGGTTAAAGGAAATTTTAACACGGTAAGAGATAGAAGGCTGTAATTTGGACAGGAGTTTCTGTTAGAGGTTAAAGTGCGCACTAAGACGAGGTATTGGAAAATGTTACTTTTCATCTGATTGACTTGAAACATGGTTTGTAAGAAAGTTCGCGAAATAATTTGACACGTGTTTTCCCGATTTTGGAAAATCCGCCTACGAGGAAAATGGCCGTAAGAATCAGCATGAAAAAAAAACTATTTTTCATCCGATTGTCTTAAAAATCGGTTTTCCGGAAATTCTGCCGGTTTGAAAGGATAGAGTACGAAATAATTTGAATTTGTTGATTTTTCAATGTCAGAAAATCCGCCCAAAAGCGTGAAAATGTCAGAAAAATTCAGCATGAAAGAAACCTATTTTTCATCCGATAGTGTTTAAACTCGGTTTGTAAGGAAAGAATGCGAATTCGTTTGTGATTTCAGATTTCAGTGCAGCGAAGCGCAACGGGATATTTGCTAGTTTTTATAAGAAGTTAGACTGACATGAAGACGGGTAAATAGAAAGTGTAAATCGGACGGAGCAAAAAATCGAGAAATTTTGATAAAAAGTTTTTATGAGTTTAGATTATCATGAATAATGATTTGATGGCAATAGTCAAGTAAGCGTGAAGAAGAAAATTTGCTAAAATTGCTTGCTATTTATAAAACACACATATTCTCTCTCTCTCTATGCGTGTGTTGGCTGCGCATTCAGCATATTTTTGAGTTCCTATCCCATGGGATAGGCTTTTGGCATTTTAGGCACCACTGGTCTATACTGATCAAAGTGTTACTAAGATCTTCGCTTTCAAAATTTGAATAAAAAGTTCGTTCGATTTGACATACAAGACTTCTAAATATTCTTGTACCTTGGTGTGAACCTTCTGAACCCTGAATGAAAGTTATCTTTTCCGATTCTCTGAAGCTCGTCACAAAGGGCAATGCTAGGCTTGCCGATTAATTGAAAAAATGAACTCAACTGTTTGTGATATTTCCCAATCGCAGAGTCTGCATCTCATAGCATGAAGGCTGCGACAAGACTGTAACTAATCCCAGATGAAACTTCTAGCACAAAGTTGAAAAACACTTTCATTTCCCTGTGGACCTCTAGCCATCACCAGAATAATGCAGGCCAAGAAGGATCGAGGCAAAACCGTTTCATTTCAACATTAATTACAATCAATTGTTAATGGCGTCATCACAGAACATGCGGCGGCCACCACGTTTATCAAATGGCAGGCAGTGCTTGCTTTAGCTGGGTAACTCACTTTGACCAGAGGCTGATCCCGTGCCTTGAGCACGATTTGATGCAGTGTGTGTAACTGTTGGCGTACCAACGGCGGTATGGGATTACAACAGGCCAGAATTCCCTGCATCTCACGCGGCAGGGACTCGGCGATCTGTAGCATCATATGATTGGGCAGCACATATCCATAGCTTTCGTCTTCCTGTCGTGCGGTGGCATCGCGCCACTCGAAAAGTCCGCGAAGTGCGTGCAGCTGACGATTGTCGAAGGAGCGTTTGGTTTTTCTCACCAGATCCAAGTGCGAGTCGGGTCCTATGCTGGGTTTGCTGTAGCGTCTCTTGCAGACGTCCGAGCTAAGCTGATAGACCGAGAGTAAGGCCTGCCGTTGTCCGTGCTCCGATTGCAGCAGGTCGTTGGTGAGACGCTCGTAAACATAAATCAAATAATGTGTGTCCTGGCGCGCATAGTTGATGAGCTCCTGGGGCAGAGGACGCATGCGCCAGTCGGCCAACTGCAGGCTCTTGTCCACATCCAAGTCCACATAGTGTTTGAGGAGAAAGGCCAGCGAGAGTCGAGCCATGTTCAAGGCCTTGGCCGCACGATGGGTGTCAAACATGTTAACTATGTACAGCGAAAGATCGCGCTGAAGCCACTCAATATCCAGATCGGCACCGTGCAAAATCTTCACCTTCTTGGGATCGGTTAACACCAAATTGAGTATGTGCATATCCTCGCGCAGGAGCAGCGTATCGAAAATGTAGTCCTTGTTGCGGGTGGACATCTGCACCAGGCAAGTGATGCCCATGAAAGTGCGGTAAGAATGATGTTCCACATCGATGGCTATGTGCGGTGCCTCTCGCAGCTCCTCCAGAGCCTGACGCAGCTTCTCCACACTGTCTACCACCATAAGCGGGGTGCTGTCCACAGGCTGGGGCAATTGAGGTTGCTGTTTCTGCAGTTGCTCCACCGGCGGTTCAAATTTAAGCAGCTCAAATTCATACGGATGCAGATAGGACTGAATTTGCCCTTCCTCATTGTACTCGGCCAGAAGTGCCAGAGGCTTTAGTGAATTTGGTTTTTCGCGGAGACGCGGCGTGAAGGGGTTCTGAGCACTGTTGTCCACGGGTTCCTTGAATTGCATTTGCGGGCGCATGATATTCTTCGCCGTGAACAGGCGGGCAGAGACCATACTACGCTGGGGTGTGGTCGGCGCCCGATTCCAACTGCCCGCCCTTGGGGCATCGGTGGGCGTAGATGTGGCGGCATTTGGACTGAGCACATCCACTTGGGTCTCCAGCACTAGATGGGGATTGCGTCTTAGGCCACTTTTAATGTCCAAATTGGTAGTTATTCGCTCAAAGAGTATGTCATTGGATTCCTGAACTAACTCAAATTGCTCATCCAAGGTACGCTTTCGAATGTCGCCTTTAATCTGCTGGGCCTGAAGCACATTTCCTAGGATACCGACCACGCGCTGGGACAGATCATCTATGATTTTGGCATAGCCGGGATAGCTTAGATAAAGCGAACGGGCGGTACCTTGAGGAAAGGCATTGCAGCAGCGTGTGGCTGCCACCACATTTTTGAAGGCTTGCTGGAAGGATGCAATGGAAAGCAGTTAGCAACTCACATGGTTTATGGAGGCATGCGGCTCACTTACTGTGGTGAAATCAGTTACACTTTGCTGAGATGTATGCTCCTCCGGTTGTTCCTCTGACTCCATTTTCTCCTCATCTTCCTCGGGGTTTTTACGTTTCTGTGACCGTGGCATGTCCTGTCTCAAGTCTCCCTATGTCCCAATCAAACGAACTAAATAGAAAATAAAATGTGCGTTTTTTTCTTCCTCTTGCTCAGAATGAAGTAAAAACAGCATAAATTTAGAAGTTTGTCAACACTGGCGACACGAAATAAAATTTGTACGTACAGTTGTCGGCATTTATATTTTGACAAACATATTTAACCATTTTTAGGTTTGTTTAAAGTGTCACAGAGTTTAGCGCTTGAGTAAAATAAAGTTAAAAATTTTGAACAGGGATTAAAACCAAAAGGTTTATCTGTTCAAAATGTAAAGAATTAAATTTGCGACTAAACTGCAAAGGAGCATCGAAACCACGCCTAAAAGAAGGCGAAACTTTTCCATTTTCTGGTGTACCTCATAAAAAAAGGAACGAAGGGTTTGATTTTCAAAAAACTATATATTTTTGTAAGAAATGTTAGTACTCTGGAATTTAAAGACGATGCTATTATAAGAGGAGAAGAACGAAAGGGTTCTTTTAGAGAATTAGTCAAAAATCTTTCAATTTATTATTATATCAGTTACTGAGAATAACCAAGCAATGAAGGAGATTTTTTGTTATTTAGAAAAACGTGAAGACTCGCAATTTAAGTAAAAAGAGCTTAAAAATGTCATCACGAGGTATATATGTATACATATAAACTAATAAATTATACAAATCATTTGTTGTTGATGAATGATTTAATAGCTTTATACATGTTATTATAACCAGAGACTGTCAGTTGACCCTCTATCTCAATAACGGATGAATGTATAAAAAATTTGCTCTACAGTTATTGTAATCGATGTTTTCATTATTCGAGCTATAGAAACCGCTGAAATCCCTTAAAAACTAATTTTTTAGCTTTGACCTTGAATACCTAACGACTCGCACGATCTCGTGTGCTGTGTGAGTATATAAGAGAATACCTTCATATTTATTGGTACACAGAAAAAAACAATCACGATACTTAGTATAAAGCTCATATTTTTTAGTATCAAATCGGCCTTCATCTGAAAAATACCCAGATGATATGTTCGAATATATCACTTTTGCATTTCGATCATATCAAAGTGATATTTTTTCAGATCGACAATTTGATATTTGCTAATATCAATGATATATTTTCAAAATACCTGAAGGACATGGTATTGGTATGAAAGATAAATTTTTAAAATGTCACAAAAAGTATTTTAAGTTTTAGTACTAATTTTTATACCCTTGCAAAGGGTATTATAATTTTGCCCAAAAGTTTGCAACGCATAGAAATATTCATTTCCGATTCTATAAACTATATATATTCTTGATCAAGGCGACGAGCTGAGTCGATTGAGCTTTGTCCGTCCGTCTGTCTGTTTCTCTCAGTTTAAAACCTATCGAGCTGAAACTTTGCACAGAGTCTTCTTTTTACTGCACACTGCTAATATGTCGAAATCGACCGGATCGGATGACTATATCTTATAGCTGCCATAGGAACTATCGGTCGAAAAGTGGGTCTTTGTGAGAAAAACATTTTTGTTTTTAATGTAAACGCCTCCCGCCTCAGCATTTATTAGTTTTATACGCTTTTACACATATTTGGAAGTTTTGGTCAAAGTCGTATGACTATATCTTATAGCTGCAATAGGAACAATCGGTCGAAAAGTTGGTTTTATTTAGAAAAATTGTTTGTTTTAATGCTGACGTTCGTAAACTCTGATGTATTAAAACATTTGCAAGGGTATAAAAACTTCGGCAAAGACGAAGTTAGCTTGGCCTTCTCGTTTAAATTAAATACATTTTTTTATTAAATTGAAGCTATATTTTTATAATACGTATAATTATCTTAGGGGAAATCTCTGACCACTTCTGGCTGATTTTTATTTTTAATTAGTTTTAAATTTCACTTTTAGTTGGTATTTTTTTTCTCTCTTTATATCTGATTTATTTTAGTTTTATTATTTTATTATTATTTTTTTCCTTTGCTCCTATTTAGGTGTGGATAGGTCTCTCTTCTCTATCTCTATATCGTTAAAGAACGTCTCTGACTACAATTGGCTGTGAATCGGGGCATAGCTGGCCGGACGGGCAAAAAAAATTCCCCCATCGTGTCAGAGTCGTTATTAGATATTTTGTAAGTTTTTCTTTGTTAGGCTTTCTTTGTCAATAAGGCTTTTTTATAACGTATGTGTAATTGAGTTGACAGCCTTTTTTGGACAATAAACAATTCTGTTTCCTGAATAATCTTCACCATGTGGCTGGAAAAAATATAATTAAGGCGGTCCGAATCAAGTCCACACTCTCGAAAAACGTAATTTGTCCATTAAAGTTATTGAGAAGAATAATTACGACACTGACAGTTCTAAAAGTTTTAAATCTTCCATAAGATTATTTTAAATTCGCATAAGTTTTCCTGTCCATCTGTGCGAAAGCAAAGGCGAAACAATACGCGATATCGGTGGTTTCACTATTTGGCTTTCAACGCGGGCACACAATTTTTGTCTTTTTGCGTTTTTTGACCCTTACTCTTGACTGAATTTGGAAATATAAATTGCCAGTACAACACACATTCAATTCAATTTTTGATGATGAAATTCACTAGAAGAAGCTAGAAACACGAAATGTTTCAGAAGAAAAATCGACCGGCACTCGTTGTCGCTCTTACAGAAGCAAATCAATGGACATTGTTTCTGCATATTTCGAGATAGACTATAGTTTCTCTCCTTGATTCGAGAAACTCTATGGGCCCTGTTCCGAATTCCGAGTCGATTCGAATTCAATTTATATAAATTTAACGTAAATGTCAAGTTAATTTGAGGCTGCTAGATCCCGTTGCAATTTTCTTTCCATTTAAGGGTACTGTATACCTTCAGAAAATTTTTTTTTGGATTTTTTTTTTATTTATCTTATAAACATCCTGCAAAACTTTCAAGCTGATCCGAAACTCAGTTTTACAGAAATAAACAAAAACAATTTTTTTTTCCGACCCTTTTATATGAAAATTGTTTTTATCGATCCTCGTATTTTTAGAAATTCGTATTTTTTTCCCTATTTTGGTCAAAAACTTTATAATATGTTCGATATAATGTTCGATATTATGGAAAAAAAATTTTTGAAAAAAAAAATTTTACTTGGAAATTTTTGGAGATTTTTTTTTTACCTGTTTTGACGCACTTTGCTAATTTCTGGAGAATGTGATTTGATAATTTTTTTCGGTGAAGTTAACAAAATCAAAGTTTATCATTTATTAAAAAGATTTTACGAAACAGATGTCGATCAGATTATCCGAATTTCCAAAATGGTTCAAAGAATTAAAGAGTACGTTGACGATTCAAATTTAACCGGGGAAAGCGATTCGATTTTGCTTTGAAACCCCATAACTACGTCATTTATTGACCGATCCAAAATATCCTAGTTCACACCAGAATTACATAAATTCTTAACAAAACCCCATCTTCAGTTTTAAATTCACATCATTCGTTCTCAAAAAATGTTTGCAACCATGGGCCTATGTTTTAAATTTTTGGTTAACTTTGAACAAAAATACAACAACCGTAGGTACAACAACAACAAAAATTACTAAATTTAGTTTAACCGATTACCTATCCAATGAAAAAATCCGCTTCTTAATACCACTTATAATTTTTAAGTAATCTAATTTTTTGTAAACCTTTAAAAAATGACACCTGAAGGTATACAGTACCCTTAAATTCATTTGGGATTAAGCAATCGGTTTCGAGTTTTGTTATACCTGATCTAGTAGCAGTGGGCATATTTGTCGCCTTGTATACAACGTTTTCAAATTTGACTGCAAAATACTAAGGCCGACACAGATTTGAGCCGCTGATTTTTTTCCGACACAGATTTGCCTTCCTAAGAGCAAAACGCTCTAAAACTGAGGAGTTCGCGCACCTCTAGTTTGTCAAAATATATATGCCTATAACTGTACTAAAACAAATTGTACACGATTTTTAGTTTTATTCCACTTTTTTGTTTTATAAATTCCCTGTTTAAGTAACATAATGAATTTTATATATTTTTAAACAAATTATTCGAATGCGGTTTGAGCCTGCCCTGTCATGTATACGCCAGCCCTGGCTCTTACGCCGGCATTGTCCAACACTGGCCAACAGCTGTTACGACGCGCGCATAGAACGGCATCCAGAAAAAGAGCCGGCGGAACCAAAAAAGGCAGCGCTGGAGGATTTAAACAAAACAGCTTCAACTTTGGCCATCGACGGTGCACCGCTAAAACGTAATTATAATCCATCTGTTATTCCCATACTAAACCAGACCACACACTCACCATGCTGGACCTGTACAGGCGTACTGTGACCCGCTTTCCGCTGGGCAGCGTCAGTTATATGTTTGCCTATGGTTCGGGCGTTAAGCAGCAATTGGGCTATGAGAAACTGCCGCTAAATCAGGAGCAAACCCCAAGCAGTGTGATCGATTTGGTTTTCTGTGTGCGCGACTCGTTGGGCTTCCATGCTGAGAATATTTATCGCCATCCCAGCCACTACTCCACCTTGAGGCATCTGGGAGCCAAGTTTGTGGCCAAGTATCAGGAACAGCTGGGGGCTCGGGTCTATTTCAATACTCTGGTGCCCATGCAGGATCTGGGATTGACCATCAAATATGGTGTGGTGTCTGAAGAGCATCTGATTGAGGATCTAAGGCATTGGAGCCATTTGTATCTGGCCGGGCGCCTGCAGAAGCCAGTCACGGATCTGGTGAATCCCGCAGATAATCCGCAGCTGAGGACGGCTTTGGAACAGAATCTGTTGTCGGCCTTTCGTGTGGCATTAATGCTGCTGCCGGAGAAATTCACAGCCTACGAGTTATTCCACACCATAGCGGGGCTCAGCTACAAGGGCGACTTTCGCATGATCTTTGGCGAGAACAAGCAGAAGGTGCGCAATATAGTGACGCCGCAGATAAACGAGTTTTTTACGCTCTACCAGCCAGCCATGAGTCAAATGGAGAAGTATGTGGCTGTCAATATGCAGGGACAGGAGCCGGGTACACAAAAGCCGGCCATAATATTCGAGCAGGACAAATCATCTCTGGCGAGTCGCCACCATTTGAGCCGTGTGCCGCAGGAGCTGCAGAGACGACTAAAAAGCAATGCCGCCTGTCGCGGCGACTATGCGGCTGTGGTGGAGCATTTATCGATGGCACCGCTGCTGCCCAAGGTGTTGCAGGTGTCCGTAAACGACATAGTCTGGCGCAGCAGTGTGACGCAGTCAATCAAGAATATAGCCACGGCGGGCGTATTCAAATCGCTGGTTTATAGCTACCGCAAAGCCCAGAAGACTTTTGCCACTTGAAAAGTGACATGAAAAGATTAATCAATAATCAAGCTGCTGCCATTTAACTGACTCGGTCTTGCGTCTGCTTCCACGTTGTGTTATATAATTTTAAGTTAGCCCCACATAATCCCCAAAACGTTGTTATACCGTCAATAGAGAAACTCCAAAAGTTAATCCAAAAAAAAAAAAAATTAAAACGGATTTTGAAAGTTTTTTGGGGGCAAACCAGGGTGGGATTTGCTAGCTAAATATTTTAATTGATTTGGATTTATTTTCCCAGAAATATGTCCAGCGATTCTGGAAGCAGCAGCGGCGAGTCCCCTAAGGAACTGCAACGCAAACGCAAGCATAAGAAACACGACAAACCCAAAAAGTCTAAAAAACTTAAGAAAGAAAAGCGACGGCATAAGGAAAAGAAACGCAGCAAAAGGGAGGAGGAGGAGCGGGCTTTACCATTAGAGGATACTCAGCAGAAGCAGGCTTTACCATTAGAAGAAACGGGTCAAGCTTTTGGTCCTGCTTTGCCGCCTCATTTAATCAAAACTCAGCCCGTGGCTCTCATAGGACCTGTCATGCCTCAAACAATAGCACCTCCTCTCTCCGTGGATGATAAAGACCAAGAACTGGTGGACACTTTTGGTCCCTTGCCCCATGCCAGCCACGAGGAGCTGGAAGAGCGTGCCTTGGCTCTCAAATTGGCCGTTTTAGAGGGTGGAGGATTAAGCTCTTCGCACACCGAGCAGGATCAACGTGAGGAATGGATGCTGGAGTTGCCCGAAGTGGGTTTAAAAGGTGGCCTGGCTGCTTTGAATAACATGAAGCGCACCTTCTATCAGGGCAAAGAACGACCCGACTTTAGTGATCGCTCTTCGTGGACCAAAACGCCACAGAGTGAAGCCGCTGCTCTGGCAGCTGGACCCAAAGCCTGCAGCTCCCAGGATCTAGAAAAACTGGCTCAGCTCAAATATGAGCAACAAAGGGACGAGGAGCAGGAACAGCTGGCTCGCAAGCACAAAAAGAAACACAAGCAGGATTTGTCCTTGGTGGAGTTGCATCAGAAAAAGTTGCTTAAAGCACAAAAAGCACGGGTAAGTCCTCAGAATATCGCTCCTCTATGTTTATCTATTAATTCCCTCTTCTCTCCACAGGAAAAAGAATTGGCTGCCTCGGGATCGAAACCAGAACGTCGACCCTTTACCCGCGACGTGGATCTGAAGCTGAACAAAATTGACAAGAATCAAACCAAACAAATTGTGGACAAGGCCAAGATTTTAAACACCAAATTCTCCAGCGGACAGGCAAAATATTTATAATTAAAGTTTAAACAAATGGAAATGCATCGTAAGCTGTATCTCATCTTTGTGGCGGCGGCTTGGGCTTGGGTATTTTGGCCAGAAGCATTTGTATTTCATCCTTTTCCTTCCAGTCCTTCCACATTTCATACAGATTGACAATGGCGCGCACAATCTCCTGCACCTTGTCCAAATCCACATTTAGCTCGGCGAACCACTGTTTGGTAGCATCCTTTTGGAGTGTAACACAAGCAATTTGAAGACAGGCTATGGCAATCTAAAAAACAAGGCTTATAAGTTTGTAAGATTCGTCCCCATACCATCATCACTCACCTGATATGGTGGGTACAGCAGGCACACGTCCGTGCGCAGCGAATCGTTGACTATGCGCCAGCTGAGCGTGAGTAACTGATCCTCCTGGCCCATATCCTGTACCAGCTGCAACAGCGGTCTATACGGTTGATACACAATTAAGCAACAGTCGAGATTCTCCAGCAAATAGAATTCGCACTCCAGTATATGATTCGTGCGATAGGGAAATTCCTGGCTATAGGCATAACTAAATTTGGTCTTAATGGCCGACTGGCAAATGGAGATCAAACGTGAATTCGAAATGACGCCAAATTCCTCCACCTTGGAGGCCAGCAGTATGCAGGTGGGAGCCAGCAGCAGCGGATCGATGTTCTTCAACGAGTTGCGGGCATAGAAACGTTTAAAGTACACCGTGGCAGTGGCTATCACCTGTTGTCTCAATTTCAAGTGCTCGCCCAGCACCTGAATCACATTGGCAAAGAATATGAACACCTTCTGGTACTCCTCCTCACTGAGGGCCAACAAATCGTGTTGACGCTCGCGCAGCAAATCCTGTTTCTCCAATATCCATTGTTGAGAGTGCGAGCTCTGCCAGAAGTTGCCAGCCATAATTCTTTTATAAATTCTACAATATCATAAAGGAAGAAAAAGGCAAAGGCTAGTGCTCTCTGGATGGGATTGTTTGGGTATTTGGCGGGGGTGGAACAATTTATTGACACATTAAAAATCCCAAGAACAGTCGAAGAATGGTCTCACCTAGGCAAGCGAAGTCACAGTATATCGGCTTCGATAGGCAATTGCTATCGATTACTTAAGCGCGCATTTTAAAGACTTTGTTTTGAAACTTTAAAAATGTTTTTACATTGGCCAATTATAAATTCGCAATAATCTCTCCGTCCGTCCGTCTGTCTGTTTCTACGCGAACTAGTCCCTCAGTTTTTAAACTATCGAGTTGAAATCTTGCACAGAGTCTTCTTTTGTCTGCACGCTGCTAAAATGTCGGAACCGACCGGTTTTAGTGGGAAAAAATGTTTTGTTCGCAATATTACCGATCACAAACATGGTCAGGGGTATATTAAATATTTTTAAGCTGATCTGCAAAGTTTGGTCGTAGTCGCTAATCGTTGAGACAAGCTTTTTCAAGTATGTTAAAACTTCGGCACAAACGAAGTTAGCTTTGCCTTTCTCGATTTTCCATATTTTTGACTTCCTATTTTTATTGTTCCTAATTTTGACCTTTCCAATTTTTTTGATGTGAAATATCATTTTTTTTCGGTACGGAAGATTTTAGTAGAAGTAAAATTTGATTTCAGCGTCACGTGACGATGATGTCATGCATATTTTGTGTTGTTCTTTTAGCGGAGTGTCTCATTGTGAGAGAAGGTAAAGGGAAACTGGGGGAAAGTGCAGGTGACTTAACAGTGACTTGACAGGGTCTTTTCAGTGACTCAGCATTGACTAAACAGTAATTTGACAGTGATTGATCTTGCCTTTGGTGGAAGTGTATAATACGCTTAAACATTGACTAAACAGTGACTAAATAGTAACTAAACAGTGAATTTACATTGACTAAGCAGTGACTTGACAGTGACTTAAAGTTGACTAAACATTGATTAAACAGTGACTTGACTATAAAGTGACTTAACAAAGACTTAACAGTGACTTGGCAATGACTAAACAATAAAAAAGGATGTGTGTCATGAGACGTCCGGAACGAGCGAAGCTCTTTACGTCGATGAATAAATGCTAAATTATTTAAAATTAGGTCACTGTCAAGTCATTTTTTGGTTACTGTTGGGTCACTGTTAAGTCACTGTTAAGTCACTGTTAAGTCACTGTTAAGTCACTGTTAGGTCACTGTTAAGTCACTGTTAAGTCACTGTTAAGTCACTGTTAAGTCACTGTTAAGTCACTGTTAAGTCACTGTTAAGTCCCAGTTAAGTCACTGTTAAGTCACTGTTAAGTCACTGTTTAGTCACTGTTAAGTCACTGTTAAGTCACTGTTAAGTCACTGTTAAGACACTGTTATGTCACTGTTAAATCACTGTTCAGACAATGTTAAGTCACTCTTAAGTCACTGTTCAGACAGCGTTAAGTCACTGTCAAGCCACTGTTAAGGCACTGTCAAACAAAGAACATTATAGTTTTCAGCACAGAATTCACAACTTGACCTTAATGCAGGCATTCTTTGCACCCCCGCTCCCCGTATACCAACCATATCCCCACCCGACCAACCCCAGGTCCCCACCAAATCCCCACCAGCTTCCCACCAGCTCCCTACCAGATCCCCACTTGATCTACCCCAGATCCCCACCAGATACCCATCACCTCCACCCACTTTCACCCCATACAATCCCACTCCACACACAACCCACCTGCTACTATGCGGTAATCGTAAAAGCAGCTGATTTTGTAAATACAAAATACAAAATCAAAGACATCACCCAAAAGAATCTGTCGCAAAGACAAAATTTTTCCAGATTTACCCCCCAGTCTGACGTCCGTAAAAGAGCTTCACTCTAATAAACAGTCCTTAATCAGCCCTCACATTTAGAATAATGTTTCACATCAAAGCCTTCTGAGTGTTAAACACCCTCACACCGTTTTTTCCTGGTTTTTGGCTTCCCAATTTTTTTCCCCTCATTTTTAATCCCAAATTACTAATTTCTCAGCATTGTTTTCCTTAGTTTTATGACCGAATTTTGGTATTAAAATTAATTTGATTATAAAATTGGTTTAAAAAAGCATCGCGTCCTCTGCTGTTCCACTAAATTTTGAGACTGACTTTAGGCATTACCTTTTACTTCTGTGTCCAAAAATAAGGTGATCACAGCGAGCATAATGAGTTTGATTCGAAACGTCAACAAGCTATTCATATCGTTCGGATGAAATGCATTTTCTCCGGACCAAGCGAAAATTCGCCTTTATGTCACCGAAGCCATAAACCTAAGAATCAAAAACTGCCTTTTCAAAATCATGACCATCCAACCAGGTCCAGCAAACAGGTCCAGATCTTCGAAATGATCCCAGAATGTTACTTTCACAATGCTAAGAATGGAGTTAACACCATTAAAAGGTAACAAATGCAATTTGTGGAGAGCACTTCCCAGATATTACAATATATCTAGATACAAAATTACATAATTTAGATTTTATTAAGATAATTAAGAAATATATTCGTACATAATAAACAATAGATTTTTGCTACCCAAAATATATGCAAGTTACAATTTAATTATATTAAACTTAATTATTTAAAACTATGGACTTTGTTAAGTGAGGCGTCCAAAGATAGGTTTAAACGCTTAATCATTGTAGTCTATCCGGAAGTAGAGAATTTCGATAGATTGGATTCCGAGTTGAAGAATTATATGATCTTGAATACGTATCTGAAACGAGATGATCCCAATTTTTGGAACAAACTGATTTATGCCATGCCTTATGATAGAGTACGGAATGAACTAGCTGCTGATAATGAGGGTGAGATGATTGAAATGAATGAGCTTTGATTAAAAATAATGCAATAAGGCTTACTGAATTATTTCTTATCAAAGCTCATCCATCTCATTCATCTCACCACCATTATCAACAGCTATCTCATTCCCAATTCTATCATGAGGCATGGCATAAATCAGTTTGTTCCAAAAATTCGGATCATCTCGTTTCAAAGACGTATTCAAGATCATATCACTCGGAATCTAATCTATCGAGATTCTCTATCTCAGGATAGTCGACAATGATTAAGCGTTTAAACCTATCTTTGGACGCCTCATGCATGGCCTTACGTAACTCCAACCGACCCCAACTGGAAGTATGAAGTTCATGGTCATCAGAATGATGACTCACCAGGAATCGTGAATGGACTGAAAAATGCTGTGGGGTATCGACACTCCAAGAAGCCAATCACGTTCATCGAAGCAAATCCGAAATTTATGTGGAGCATTCTCTAGCTTGTCTATATACTCTATTATATACTGTAGGCCAAGAAGTCATCAAATCTCTTGTGCCTGTCCAGGTCAGTTCGAGCAGAAAAGAACAAAAATATGTCCCTTTTATAGAGCCACATTAGGATGGACATTTTATAGCATTGTAGAATTTTTAAAAGCACAAAAAACGGGACGAAAACTATTATAATCGTAACGAATATGAACACATAATGTGGAAGACATACGTCCGTATTTTGAATTGAGTAGAGCAAAGACAGATCTTTGTACTTGGTAGAATTTAAATCAGAAATGCTAGGAAACAGCTTTTTTTTAAGTAAGAAAATGTTTTTCATTGCAATCACAAATGCAAGGATTCTCAGAAATCCAAAGCTTAATGTGCGGGTCTCTTTGGATGAGGAAATCGATTATGGTTTCTGAAAGAGAACTCAAGCTATTATTTCGGACATCTAAAAGGGTAATAGGGGTGATATTGGAAGGCAGCTGATCTATGCTTAGGTGCTTAAGATTAGTATTATTTAAATGCAGCTTCTGTAGTGTGGAACTTAGCATATTTGGAAGAGCCCCAAGATGGTTGTTGTTAAGTAGAAGAGTTGAGTTGAAGGGTAAATTATTTGGGAAACGGGGAAGCTTATTTTGACAATCGATTATAAATTCCTTGGTAGTTTGATTGAAGCAACAATGACATCTGTCCCCACAGTCTTCCCTTATATATAAAATTTGATTTTCGCCCATTACTAAGTATTTTAGTTTAACTAATAAATGTGAGTGCTTACAGTAGCTAATTCAGGATTTTCTAGACTTCATAACATATAAGTAATTCGACAGAGATCTCTCTATGATCAAAGTTGTATCTAATATTCAAAGTGATCAGTCCAGGAGGCAGCATATCAATGCTCAGCAAAGTCAGGTTGTTATAAGACAGATCTTAAGTCCCTTAAGATTCGCGAATCCGGCTGTTGAGTTTTTGCTGGGTAAAACGCTGAGATTGTTATCTCCAAACAGTAGAACTGGATCGCCATAGATGGGTGTACGCAGCTCTGGAATATCTGTTAATCCGTGACCGGTGCAGTTAATATAAAAAGAGGCGGTTTTCCATTGTAAAAGAAAATTAGAGCTTTTAGGACAACGCCTGCCATCTGTACCGAGTGTAAACTTACACATCTCTGGAGATCTTTTCACTTGGTTTTCCATTTTTTCCTCACACAAAAAAGCTGTCCGTTTTGGGTAGGGAATGTCAATTGGAACAATTATTATCTGAAGTTTGGAGAATTTCCAAAAAACTTGCCGATGTCAAGTATAATTCGCTCCAAATTACTACGAAGGGTGGGTGAACTGCAATGAATCAAATTTTAAATAAATAACGTATTTAAACAACATTTGAAATTCAATAAACCAACCTTAAAAATGTTTGATCCCCAACAATTGGGTTTTCAAAAAGCATGATCCGTTCCATGAATAGTCATTTGTCGTAGTTCACTCTCGGTGGTATCCAGTTTTAAAAGTATTCCATGTGACATCTAAAACACCGTCAGCCGTTATTTCCAAAATGTAGTTGTTGGTTATTATTCTATCAATTTCATTTCACAGTAAGAAAATTAGGCCAAGAACTTGTACTTTTATAGTGAACATTTTGGACATGCACTCAGAGACCAGGCACAATTTATACTGAAGCCATGAAAATATTTTAGAACAGTCTGGACCACTGGAAACGTGGTTGACTCACACGCATTCGATAAGCGAATTCAATTGTACAAACATTTTTTATGTATTTCAACATTAACAGTCCCAATTCAACAGAATTGCTCCACAGGGATTTCGTTGTGGAAATTTTATTGCTAAGTTTCAAGCTTCAACTGAAATGAGCGAACAAGTTTTTAAAAGATAAGAAATGGAATTATTAAAATGCTAACACCACACATTGGGGAATTTTGAAGGTTTTTTTGGCATAATATTTATCAAATTTTTTTATTATTATTAAACAAGTGAGAAAGTCGGTCAAGCCCGACTATAACATACTCTGTACCTGGAATAGAAGCTGAATGCAATGCTGGTGCTGCGCTCATCTCAAAGACTCTCTCTCTCTTTTTTTTCTCTCTCTCTCTCTCACTCTCCTCCTCTCTCTCCTCCTCTCTCTAGGATTGTGCGGTGTTAGTTGTGGGAGGGGGTGGGGCGAGGGCGATGTACTCTTTTGCTCATAACTTGAGAACCGCTGATCCGATCTTTTCATTTCATTTTGCTAATTACTAACTATCTCTTCAAGGTACAAAACGTCTATCTTCAAAACTGTACAAGATAAACCGTTTTTTCCAAATTGCGGGGGCGGGAGGGGGCGTGGCCAAAATTGAAAATAAACTTGATCTGCCTGCAAGTATAAGAAGCATTTGTCCCATACATGTCAAACCTCTATCTCTTACCATCTCTGAGATCTGTTTGTTCATACGGACGGACGGACGGACATACGGACATGGCTATATCGACTCGACTGTTGATGCTGATCAAGAATATATATACTTTATATAGTCGGAAATGATTCCTTCTCCCTGTTACATACTTTTGTACAAACTCAATATACTCTATGTACCTTTGGTACAGAGTATAAAAATGTACAAGCGGTTGGGCCACCGCACGTTTTATCCGTTTTGGTAATCAAAATGCGTGGAAAAAGTGTAATACTTGAAATATATTTCCATATCAACTCGGCCACCCCATTTTATTTATTTCCAAAAATTTTTAATGGCTTCATTTTGAAGTACTAAACACAGATAAAAACAAGAGCGTAAGTTAAAGTCGGCTCTAACCGACTTCGATATACCCGTTACTCATGGAAAAAACATTTTAACTGTGTTCCCGCGTTCCTAAGGGTGACCAGCCGAATAGTATGCAACATTTTTTTAGGAGGGGGGTTGGTAGGGGGGGTTTGGTTCAGTTTTTTGCTCTTAGAACCGTTGATCCGAACTGTATCATCTTTCGGCATCATTTATATTTCATCACTAACTATCTTTAGAAGGTACGAGTCACCTATCTTTAAAACTGTAGGAGTTCCAAATTGCGGGGGCAGGAGGGGGCGTGGCCAAAATTTGAAACAACATTGATCTGCGTGCAGATAAAAGAAGCATTTGTCCCATACATGTCAAACCTCTATCTCTTACCATCTCCGAGATCTAGGTGTTCATACAGACAGACGGACGGACGGATAGACGGACATGTCTATATCGACTCGGCTGTTGATGCTGATCAAGAATATATATACTTCATATGGTCGGAAATGATTCCATCTGCCTGTTACATACATTTGCACGACTTTAGTATACCCTTTTTACTCTACGAGTAACGGGTATAATAACCTACAAAAATTTCTCCCTAGCGTCAATTGTTCTTAAGATAATCCTGAAAACACTTGAAAAATTCTCACACACACACACACTGACTTGTCTCTCTGCCTTGCTGTGACACTTATTCTTACCGGCAACACGCCGTCTCCAATTAACCGAATTTATACCTTATCTGTGTTTTAAACTAAATAGTTACCGTGGCTTAGCCACACGGTTTTAATAAATGTAACTAACTTTATTGAATATAACTTAAATGTTGTTGATCGTAGGTGTTTTGACGGTTTTTTACATTTCTCGGAAAGTTATGGCCATCCGATCCTAAAGCCTTTTTCAGAGTACTAAGAATATCATGAGGATAACTCCTAATTTTTTGGAAAAATCTCAAAATGGCCGCTTTTTTACAAACCGCGATTAAAATTGTTTTCTTAAGTTTCGGCGGTTTCTTACTTCAGTTCAACCACCGCAAATGTTTTTACCACAAAGTGAAGGAAAAGCAATATTTTTTGAAAGTTTATATTTATTTTTAGACCCATCAAATATTTAGTTACTAGCAAATAACCCGTCGCGCTTAGCTGCGCCTTCAACAACTACTACTTCAACTACTCTCCACCCAATTCCCACCAAATTTCCACCCAGATTCCACCTACATCCCACCCACATCCCACCTAGATTCCATCCACCTTCCAACTACTTCCCAGTGATCATCCCGGCGGTATTTCCAACATCGGAAAATGAAAACACAAATGAATTCTCATTTTGACCTTTTAAACCGAGTTTCAAGTCAATCAGGTGAAAAATAGTATTTTTCATGCAGAGTTTTCGGGAATTTTCACGCTTGTGGCGAATTTTCCAACATCGGAAAATCACATTTCAACCTTTTTCGTATTCTATCCTTACAAACCGAGTTTGAAGCCAATCGGATGAAAAATAGTTTTTTGCATGCTAAATTTTCCGGCCGTTTTCCTCCAAAATCGAAAAAATCTTAGTGCGCGCCTGCATAACTAAACGAATAAGCCGTTTAGGCTTTGGGTTGATAATATGTCAGTCGGGCGTACAGATTTATATACAGTATAATGCTTTTAAATGCACATCCATCATTAACACCACAAGTGATGCAATTAATACCAATGTGCATTTAAGTCAAAAAGAAAAAAAATCGTCTCAGTTTAGGATAAAATTGTTGTTTATTCCTTGGCTAGTACATAAATGCATTATTTTTATATAATCCGTAATTTTCTTTTGAGCATATTTTTTGTTCTAAGCATTAGCAAATTTTCTTTTAAACGAGAAAAAGTGGAGCCTTTATTCCATTTTTATTCTCTATACATAATTTCTAATAGTTTACCACGTCATCCACGTTCGCACAATCCGTACAGTTGGAGTATGATTCAAAAACTTCGGTCGAAGTCGACAAAACAAGCGATAACATAAATTAATAGTTTTGTTTTAGATTCGAGCAACGTTACTTACACTTATAAAACAGTTATAAATTGTTGTCGGCATAACCAATTTATATGCGTTGCCTTCTATAAAAGAAAAGCGCGTCCAATAGCGAAAGTTTTCTTTTTGACAAATTCGACTCAAGTTTCACAGCGATGTAAAACGACCAATTGATTTTTAACCAAAGTTCGTCGGTATTAT
Organism: Lordiphosa clarofinis; assembly: GCA_018904275.1. Taxonomy (NCBI): domain Eukaryota; kingdom Metazoa; phylum Arthropoda; class Insecta; order Diptera; family Drosophilidae; genus Lordiphosa; species Lordiphosa clarofinis. The sequence goes on along the minus strand of JAEIGQ010000122.1, from coordinate 741,545 downwards.
AATGTCAATAAGGCTCACTTTTTTACACCTTTATCACTTTGTGTGGCTCTTTATAAAATTTATCAGATAGATGCAAGCTCTGGGGTATACAGAACTTGTTATAGTCGGACTTCACCGACTTTCTAACTCGATTTTTGGGAAAATGTAACATAAATATTTGAAGTCGATTTGCGCGGACTAGGAATTCATTTTAGACCCATGGTTTCTTGGTGAAATTTTCTTAGAATTGACCGTAGATTTCGTATTTGCTATACGCTTTGTACGTTTTTTTCGGCCCATACAATTCGACCCCCCTAATCTACATTTTGCCCGAACTGCTCAAAGATTACGATAAGAAAAATATTTTAAACGCAGATAAAACTGGGCTTTATAACAAACAACATAAGGGGCAAAGAAATCAGAACACGCGTTTTGATTTTTATGACTCCTACATAAAGTCGTTGCTATTTTATATATGTAGCCTATATGTAATGTCAAAGCTCCACGTTGTTTAAAAAAAGCCTCCCATGCCCATATTATGCAATCCAAAAAGCATGGGACATATAAGAAAAAATCGTTGTAAAACTGGCTCATTGGTTACGCGGCTTGTCATAAAGATATCTATCAAGAACGTTTAAATTAAATTTATGCCTCATGGATCCAGGAATTATTCACTTATTGACATTATAATACCGACGAACTTGGTTAAAAATCAATTGGTCGTTTTAAATCGCTGTGAAACTTCAGTCGAATTTGTCAAAAAGAAAACTTTCGCTATTGGATGCGCTTTTCTTTTATAGAAGGCAACGCATATAAATTGGTTATGCCGACAACAATTTATAACTTTTTTAAAAGTGTAAGTAACGTTGCTCGAATCTAAAACAAAACTATTAATTTATGTTATCGCTCGTTTTGTCGACTTCGACCGAAGTTTTTGAATCATACTCCAACTATACAGATTGTGCGAACGTGGATGAGAATTTTTACTGTTATTTTATTTATTTATTTATTTTAATTGCAGCTTCGTCTAAAAGACATAGCTACAATATAATAGAATAGAAAGAGATACAAAATAAGGGGGTAGGAAAAAAAAGCATAAGTGTAAATAGAAGAAACTCCTTCCGATCCAGTGGGGTTAATTTATTGGAAGGAAAAAAAAAACAAGAATTCTAGAAACTATGCAAGTGCAAGAGTGTGGAGAATAAAAGACCTAAAGCCTTCGTCGGAAAGGTAATCACTGAGAAAAGGAGAGATACCATTGTAATCCCTACACAGAATGCGAAATGGACAGTTAGAAGCATATAAAGAGGAAGCAAAAGGAAGCCTCAAGGGAATATAGTTTCGTGTTTGTCTAGAAGGGACATTGAAATTCACACGCCCGAGTAAGTACTCAGCGTCTATATTACCATTTATAAGTTTATTTAGAAACATTATACCTAACATAGTCCGTCTATGCTCAAGTGTAGGTAAGTCTAAAAGTTTAAGTCTGGAAATATAAGTAGGAAGTCTCAACTGTGGGTCCCAACCCAGGTTACGAAGAGCAAACAAAAGGAACTGTTTCTGGACAGATTTAATGCGTTTACACAGGGTAAGTGACTGAGGATTCCAAATACACGAACCAAACTCCAAAATAGGCCTCACAAGAGATATAAACAAGAGCTTGTTCGTGTAGGGATCATTAAACTCCTTAGACCAACGTTTAATAAAACCTAGCAAGCCCATGGCTTTATTCACGGAAAGTTCAATGTGAGTGCCAAAAGAAAGTTTATGGTCGAGTGTAATACCCAGATCATGGAAATATTCAACACGTTCAAGTTGATAAGAATTCAATAAATAGTTAATCAGAAAAGGGGTTCTACGATAAAACGTCATAGATTTACATTTCTCCCTGTTTAAATGCAATAAATTGTGAGAGCACCATATATATATTGAATTCAAATCAACCTGAAGCAAAGCAGAATCGTTGGGCGAGTTATGGCTCAGAAATATTTTTAAGTCATCTGCGTACCACAATGCATGAGAATGCTTAATTACATTAGGCAGGTCGTTATTAAATAACAGGAAGAGAAGAGGTCCAAGATGGCTACCTTGGGGAACTCCAGAGGTCACAAAAACCGGATAAGAAGTACAACTATTAAATACAACTTTCTGAGTTCTAGACTGAAGATAAGATTCTATCCAATTAAGAAGCCCCAGCGGAAATCCCAACAGACGCAATTTCAGAATCAGAAGACAATGAGAAACACTGTCGAAAGCCTTACTAAAATCGGTGAAAATAACATCTGTTTGTTTACCATGAGTGAAACCATGAATCACTGAAGAAGTAAATTCCAGTAGGTTTGTAGTAATGGATCTGTTTTTAACGAATCCATGCTGGTGCGGTGATATAAAAGGAGAACAGGAGTGTTGTAATTGAGATGTTAAAATTTGCTCAAAGAGTTTAGGTATTGCAGACAGTTTCGCAATGCCCCTGTAGTTAGAAGAAAAGAAAAGATTCTTTCCATGGAGCTGGAAACTTAAACTGTTCAAGTGATTTAGAAAACAAGATGTGGATAGGGTAGGCAAGCAAGTCTGCGCATTGTTTTAAGATGCACGATGGCACATTATCAGGGCCAGGAAGAAGGTTAGATTTTAATGAAAGTAAACCATTTAGGACAGAAGAAAAGGATATCGTGGGGCAGCGTATAAAATCATACGAGGAAATAGGATAAGAATAGCTGTTGCTGGCATCGGACGACGAGTAAGTTGATTGGAAAAATTTTGCGAAGAGATTTGCAATATCAATATCAGACGAGGCATTTTCATGTTTATAGAACAGGGAAGAAGGTAAGGTAATAGAACGACGTTTAGAATTAACGAATTGGTAAAAGCTCTTTGGATCGTTATATAAATGAAATAAGGCCGCGCGGTCTAATTTCATTTTGTAATGACGGTCTAAATTCATTTTGCAAATTGTTTTATTTTTTTGTTTTGTTTTTCCCCAAATATGATGCGCATTTAAATTAATTTTTTTTGATAAAAAAACAACACTTATAACCGAAAAAAGGGTTAATAATATTAAAAATGCATTTATATGCAATGCAATTAAACTAAAACATTTAGAGTATAATCACGTTTAACTACGATTGACAGAGATATTGGAGTAATTATCTTGAATGTGCAATTAAGTGTAGGTGCAATAATCCAAATTATACTGTTCCTTTAAAGATTAAATTTTCTTAACTCAAACTCTGGTTGAAAATTTAAAAAGCGCGCCACTGCACAGCTGATGGCATTCGCAGGCCTGCTGTAACGAGTCACTCTTCGTGACGAAATCACTAAGTAACCGTTTTAATGTTACAGCCGTGACCAAATGCATTGAAAAAAAAAAAAATATAAACAAAGCCTAAGTTTCAATTAATCCACAGCTCACTCAAAATGTTGAGCCTGGGTCTCTTTGGTCATAATCCCATCCTGCACAGCCTGGTTTGCCAGGCGATTTTGGTTCTAATGTGCCTAATCTGCTATGGACCAAGCGGTGGTGAACGAGCCAAATTCGTATTCGATGATACGGTGGCCATAGTAAAGAACCGGGATGTAAACACGCTGCCCACCAACTGGACGGCCATCTTTACGCACGATTTCTGGGGAGCTTCGCTGCTCAGCTCGGACTCGCACAAATCCTTTCGTCCACTGACCACGCTGATGTTTCACTTTGAATATGCCCTGTTGGGTCTAAATGCAGCTCACATGAAGTTCCTGAATTTGATATTGCACTGTCTGAACACGCTGCTAATGTGGCGCTTGGTGCGTTCCCTGTATGTGGAGGAGATCAACACGGAACGCTGGGCAACTATAGCGGCTGCCCTATTTGCGGCACATCCCATACACACGGAGGCGGTGTCCGGCATTGTGGGCCGGGCGGAGTTAATGTTTGGCCTAATTCATTTGCTCTGCCTGCTGCTGACTGTGGCCAATGTGGAGAAGCAGAGCTCGCAAAGCATAGGCCTGATCCTTTTGCTGACTGCCGCGGGAATGCTGTTCAAGGAGACTGCGGTGACCATACCCATGTCGTGTGTGCTGTTGGATTACTTTCAAAATGGCTATTACCTAATGTCGTTGAGGAATCAGGAGAGGATTTTGCGCACTCGCTTGAGTTATGTTGTGTATATTTTGGGTACTTTTGCGCTGCTAACAGCTCGCCTGTGGTGGCAGAACTTTGAGTCGCCCCAGTTCAAGGAGATGGATAATCCCATTGCTCACAACGAACACTTACTCACTCGCATCCTGTCCCAGCAATATCTGTTGGTCCTTAATCTCTGGCTAATGATTTGCCCGCAATGGTTGTGCTATGACTGGGCCCTGGGCTGTGTTAAGCTGGTGACGAGCGTCTGGGATTTGCGTTTGCAGGGTGTGATTGGGTTCTATTCACTGCTGCTGGTGTCCCTAATGAACTTCCGTCGCTTGCCTGGTATGATGCTGAGCCTAGGACTGATAGTCATACCGTTTTTGCCCGCCTCGGGACTCATACGCGTGGGCTTTGTCATAGCCGAACGAACCCTATACGTGCCCTCGATTGGATTTTGTTTGCTGTCCATCTACGGCTTCCTCTACTGGTATGACTATAACATGGATAAGTTATATTGGCGCAGTCTTTTGCAGATGCTGCTTATGCTGCTCTTTGCCGTAATGATGCTGAGAACAAGACAGCGTGTGGCGGAATGGCAGTCAGAGGAACGACTCTTTAGCTCTGCCCTGCAGGTGTGTCCGGACAATGCCAAGGTGCACTATAACATAGCACGCTTGGCCACTGACATGGGCAACAACTCCCAAGCCTTTCTGCACTACCATCAGGCCATTGAACTCTATCCGGAGTACGAGTCGGCTCTGATGAATCTAGGCAATCTTTACCGTGAGATTGGTCAACTCAATACCGCAGAAAAGTACATTAAAATGGCCTTGCAAGTCTATCCAGCCTTTCCAGTAGCCTGGATGAATTTAGGTATAGTTCAGTCCGCCCAGAAGAAGTATGCGCAGGCCTTGGCCAGCTATGAGAAGGCTCTGAAACATCGCTCCGACTATGCCGTCTGCTATTACAACATGGGCAATCTGTATTTGGAACAGCAAAACTATGCCGAGGCCCTGCATCATTGGCAGCATGCTGTTAACTTGAATCCACGCCAACCCAAGGCCTGGGCCAATATACTAACCATGCTGGATAATCGTTCTATGTATGAAGATGCTTTAAGACTCTCGGATCAGGCCCTAACCCACATGCCCCAAGATGTGAACGTTTTGTTTATACGCGCCAATGTTCTGGGCAAGCTGAAGCATTATGTGGAGGCGGAGGCCCTATATAAGCGTGTTATTGCTCTGAGTCCACGTAACATGCTCTATCACACGAATCTGGGAGTGCTTTATCATCGATGGGACAAAGTGCAGGAAGCTATTGAAGCCTATCAAACGGCCATTAGCATAAATGCTGCGAGAGCAATGACGGCTCGCGAGAATCTGGGTAAGCTAATTAAACGTTTGGAACGAGAGGCCCAGGTGAAGCAGCCGTAGGTAAAGAGTTAGATGAGCACTTAACCACCAAATGTTGAATTAAAACCTAACGGTTTTGTATTCAGTGACTAGTCAACGAATCTTAAACAATGTCCAAGCGACTTTTACTCAAGACAAACTAAATTGAAATTAAGTAGAAATAAGTATAGAAAATGCTAACCTTAAAAAAAAGAATAGGATCGGATAGGAACTGGACCAAATTGCAATTTTAGAAACTGTTGAAAATATGCTTGAGGTACTTTAACCTCGTCCATAAGAAAACTTACCGACTTATACTCAAATGTGTCCGAACCAACCCATTACTATAAATCCTCCGAATCTCAACCCCCAAAGTCTGTTCAACAACAAAATCTTTTTGGAAATTACTTTTCAGAGCTTTAATTTAGATGAAATGACGAAATCCTATTCGACTTTATTATACATTTAGAAATCAAATTAATTTCTACCAAACTTGGTTAAAGTTCGATATTTATTTTTCTGAGTGTATAAGCTGGAGATGCCCAGAGCTAGGTTACGGCCGCGTAGACACCAATAAAAATGAAGAAAGAATTTTTCAAACAACAACAGCATCAAGAATTCGAAGAATTTGTCGGACAAATTTTGTCCCAACAACAAACAAAACCTACATTAAGAACGGCGCAAACATAAATTTGTTGCGATCGTATTTACAAAAAGAATAGGATAGAAATAAAAGTTTTTGTCTGGGCTATTCTGATTTAAAGTATTACTTCTTATTAGTTAAGGCCTAAGTAAAAAGATATGGATTAAGGACAAGATAAGAGAATCCCTTTTCCAACATGCAATTCCACTACCATGTAGCGAAAGTCCACCCAAATTAGTTAAAGCAATGCATTCTGTGAAAAAAACTACATCATATCCAAAAGTTATTTATAAATTTTAAGTCTAATACATATTCGAATTGCTACCAACTAGATTTATATATAAGTTAGAGATGGGCGCGGGAGTTACCAATATGGATTGGGAACGTAGTGTAGATCCACGGTTGTTCGGTTGTGAGCAGCCAATTTCCTTCAGATATTTGTAGCTCGAGAGCAGCCAGTTAATTCCAATACGTAGAGTGTTTCTTTATTAACAGATTTGCCCTGACTTAAGCTAAGTGTTGCTACAAAAATGTTTAGATACATATGTAGTGTTCCTAACCGGCTCGGGTTACTCTTGGGAATTTTGTATGTGACGTTAAGCGTTTATGCTGACTATAAGCGTTTATGCTTACTCGGTTGTATTGTTGAAGAATCTTGCATTTGTGTTTGCGCTGCGAGTGGACTGACCGTAAGTATCCGGTTGCCCACTCAGCAGTGTTACAAAGTGATACAACTGAATTTGTTGTACTATGGGCCGTTTTACTTTCTTAATTCTTTAACTCTCGGTGGCTTCGTGAGTGGTATCGCTGTAGGGGGAACCGATACGGTAGCTCCTCCCCCCCTGGAATGAAGCGACGGCCATAATGACGGAATGGTCGGAGTGAAGATGGTTCCGAGGGTAGAAAGACTGCGGTTCTCCTTTTAATGTTTGCGAAAACAATGAAGATGATCATCAGGGTTATCAGGGAACAGTAGATGGCTGAAAAATGGGTTGTTGTTGACCTTGTAACTTCCTTTAGCCTGATGTTGTTATTGATGTCCTCTAAGTGCAGTTCTCGTAAATTAAGTTCTTGTCTAGTTTTGTTCGTCTGTATACCTTTTATTTCAGGTATCTCTACGGTAATTTGTTCGATATCCACCTCTGGTGCATTGTCATATATGATTTCGTTTATGATGATCGAACAGTTTTGGAATCTTACTACTGCTGATCCGTGTATGATGGCTTCTTTTCCGCAATTTGAATTAATCTTTAATTTAATAGCGTTGAAAATAAATAAATGGCCTCTTTTTGCCTCGCATATTTGTTGCTGTGTTCCTATGTCTTTACTTTCGCAAAATGCTGCCTCTCCTTTGACCAAACTAGTCAGACACCCAATGTTAGTTAAGAGTTTTACACCCGTTTAAGCCTTACAAATATATAAATCGTAAATTTTTTGACATTTAGTGTTATAAAACTTATTATCTACTTCATTATAAGCTATATAATTAGGTGCTAATACAAATTCGGATTGGTTTATGGGCAAAGGTATAATATGCTCGATTTTGTAAGTGTTCTTATTAAATAAGGGAATGTTTATTACAAAAACAATATCTGTCTTACTCGGATATGCTCTAAGTTCTAAAAATTTATAAAGATGCTCATCTGATGTATTCTTGATGTTTTGGCTTTTAATTATCCTTAGCATTCTCGTTGTTTCGCTTTTGTTCTGACGAAGTTTTCGAGTGCTCTTTGAATGATCAAAATCTCTTCATACAATTTTTCTAGTGGAAGATAGTTTTGTTCCAACTGGTTTAATTCCCTAATTAGGATTTGTTCTGTTCTTTTATCTGCGAAATGGAACATGAGTCGTTCTTTAATTTCGTCCCAAATCAGTCTCGTATTAGTGATTGCTAGCACCTCATGAGCTCTCCCTATGATTTTGTTTCTAATTGACCGTAGTATCATAAGTCCTGTTGGGGTCTGATCTGCGCTCTGAACTAACGTAATTATTTCTTCTACATTTGAGATGAAGTCGTGGAGTTCATACATTTTTCCATCGAATGGTGGCATAGAATGGATCATGTCTGATACTTTAAATGTTCCTATTACATCTTGAACTGGAAGGCTACTATCCAATTGAGGATGTGCCATATCGACTTGTATAATTCTTTGCTGATTTCTAGGTGTTTCGGACATGGATTGTTTGTTTAGCGAATTTCGTTTTATTCCTCCAAACTTTACTTCTGTTTTTTAAGACCGTGTAAGAGAAGGTGTGAATTTCTTAGCGTATTTGTATTGTTAATTTTTATGTGTCGTTGTATTTTAAATTATTTACTGTGTATCCTTCGTGTAGTGAAGTGGAAGTTGTTGGTTTCTTCGTCAATTTCTAGAAGAGAATGTGTATTTAGTTTTTTTTTATATTCTTGTTCTAATGTTACTAAATTGTGTGAGTGAACGTAAAGTGTTTGAAAAATGTTTTGTTTTAATATGTAAAATATTTGTTTTGTTTTTTTTTTTTTTTATATTTTGTTTTTTTTTTTTTTTTGCTTGTGTCGACCCTAGACGGTGCTATGCCCAATGCAATCGCTTCATCCACTAAGTCAGATCACTAGTATCGAGTTGCCTTTTCTATATTTGAGCTCTCTTTTGTAGTATAATTTGTTTATTTTTTGTTTGTTTAAACTGGTCCGACATGTTGTTGCTAATCAAAAGGTTTGTCCAATACATCCCGTTGATTAATTGTGAACAATCATTATCTTTCCAACGGCTCACCTCTTTCTATGTGCCGACTTTCCTTTCTCAAAGGTCCTTGCGCGATGCAGTGACGCTTTAAGCTCGGGTAAAGATTAAAAAAATTTATTTTTTCTTTCACTGTCTTCTTAGCTTGCAACATTTGGTTCCTTTTGTACTTTGTGTAACCCTTCCTTTTGTTTCATTTTAACTTGATTTCTGTTTATTTCGTTTCTTCTCTTTTTTTTTTCAAATTCCACTTCACTTCACGTTCACTTATTTTTTAACTTACATAATTACTATCAGTACTTCCATGGATCTCATTGTTCTTCTCTCTCTGGTGGTCTTGAGTATAGGTCTAGTCCTTCTTGTCTGCGGGTCTAGTCCTTCCTAGTTCCACCAAAATTGCCGACTGCGTCAGTTACCAATATGGATTGGGAACGTAGTGTAGATCCACGTTTGTTCGGTTGTAAGCAGCCAATTTCCTTCAGATATTTGTAGCTCGAGAGCAGCCAGTTAATTCCAATAAATACTTGTTGTTCGTTTCAATGCAAAACGTAGAGTGTTTCTTTATTAACAGATTTGCCCTGACTTAAGCTAAGTGTTGCTACAAAAATGTTTAGATACAAATGTAGTGTTCTGTATGTGGCGTTAAGCGTTTATGCTTACTCGACGGTTTGTATTGTTGAAGAATCTTGCATTTGTGTTTACGCTGCGAGTGGACTGACCGTAAGTATCCGGTTGCCCTCTCAGCAGTGTTACAAAGTGATACAACTGAATTTGTTGTACTAAGGGCCGTTTTACTTTCTTAATTCGTTAACTCTGAAATGGCTAGTCTTGGTGGCTTCGTGGGTGGTATCGCTGTGGGGGGAACCGATACGGTAACTCGGGCAAGAAAATTCAATGCCGTCCCAACGATCCTAAAGCAAGTTTATACCAAGCCCCCTAACAAATTTTCAATTCAATTCAGGGATGTCGAAAGTATTATGCATATATCGAAATATCGATATTTTTTCCCCAAAATTACGAATATTATTATCACATATTTTTCCGAGCATATATCAACAACAGCAACATTCTGTTGCGATTAACTGTTTCTTGTGCTCTGGACATGTAAAGCACAATGTTAAAAAGTTATTTTATTAAAGTTGATGCACAGAGTTCGCAGTGCAAACTAACTAAATATCACGAACGATTCACAAAATAAAAATCTGTGTGCGCACGATTCACGCACGTTATTATTTATCGTTTCGCGTCACCCACTATTCGAGAACTATTCAAGAAGCCGTCACGTACGATTGAAATTGGGGTTGTCAAAAATATTATCGAAATATCGATATTTTTGCCCAAAATGACGAATATCATTATCGCATATTTTTCAGATATCAGAAATCGAATATTTTTTGGTGATATTTTTCAATGATATTTTTCTTACAGCGATCGGGTCGCACTGTCGATAATATCGATGTTTTTAACAACAAAATACTTATATCGAAATGATACTTTTTCAAAATCGCCAAAAATATCGATATAGATATTTTTAAAACATTCGACAACCCTAATTAAAATGCAACTACTTACGATTGGTTCAGCAAAATACGAAGCAGTGATGTATAAATTAAATATGGTGCTTTTTATTCAAACATTAACACTTTAAAAATAAAGGCAAGCTAACTTCGGCTCGACCGAAGTTTATATACCCTTGGAGCTTAATATGTGCCTGACAGTTTGTATGGCAGCTATACCATATAGTAGTCCGATTTCGACAAATCTTGTTGAAGTTATGTAAAATCATTGAAAACTTATAAATACGAGCGTTGGGAGCGATATCACTGAAAACAAAAAAGTTTTTCTCACTAAAACTAGTTTTTCAACCGATAGTTCCTATGGCAGCTATATGCTATAGTCATCCGATCCGGCCGGTTCCATATTTTTATACCCGTTACTCGTAGAGTAAAAAGGGTATACTAAAGTCGTGCAAATGTATGTAACAGGCAGAAGGAATCATTTCCGACCATATAAAGTATATATATTCTTGATCAGCATCAACAGCCGAGTCGATATAGCCATGTCCGTCTGTCCGTCCGTCCGTCCGTCCGTCTGTATGAATACCTAGATCTCAGAGATGGTAAGAGATAGAGGTTTGACATGTATGGGACAAATGGTTCTTTTATCTGCACGCAGATCAAGTTTGTTTCAGGGATGCAAACCACTTGGAAATCAGGACTGGTTCGGTTCAGTGGTTCATACAGTTTTTGAACCGCCGGTTCGGTTCATTGCATGGTTTTTGGGACTTACTGAACCGCGGTTACGGTTCGGTTCGCTCTTTTTTCATTTAATTAACTAAATTAACATATTTTTAATACAAGAATTCCGGATTATGCATTAACAAAGAAGACTGGTGCATTTCATGAAGACATTTCCATTTGAATTGTTTTATTACTTGTATATGAGATTTTCAAAACAACAGGGAATAAAATAGATTTTAAAAAAAAGTTTAAATTACTTCAATATGATGGAATTTTAGTTAAGACTTAATAATATATCTTCTAGTATTTTTTCATTGATATTGAAAGACTTAAGAGCGTCTGACAAAACAAACTTCAATGTGGGAAATGTTCATTCTACTGCCACTTGTGTGGGTGGAACTGCTAAAACTATGCGAGCTATGCTTAAGTTGCTTTTCCTGATAAATATTCCAACATTTATTAATCTTTAGGTAAACGCTTACAATCAATATTTTACTTTTTCATGGAATATAATCTCTATTATTGAGTTGTTTGGCAAGCATTTCCAACTCGTCTTTACTTATCGAGCTCAAAGAATTATCCGTTATGTTTTCATTAAAGTTTTGAATTTTTTTGTATATTAACATTAAATGAGATCTAGCTACCTTTTTTCTTTCTTCTGATAGCAAGTTTGATTCCTGGAATCTAAGAAATCGAATTCAAAAACATGCGGAGCTCTTTTTTCCAAAGAGTTAAAATTACTAAGCTATGTCGCCCCCCCTTTTTTCCAACATGAATTTTGCAGGCCTGCCAGCCGTAGAAATACTCATATTCATTTTCTATTTTAAGCCAATCTCAATTAAAGATAAGAAGTTAACGTTTGAGTTTTAAGTAAGTTGACCCCCAACGGGTAATACAATCGAGACTTGGCTTATTACAATATTGGGTCCTTACCAAATTTAATAAGGTTGATGTTCCTAGCATTTTAACAACAGCTCTCCTTTTCCATGTATTTTCGCAATATTTTAAAGCTAAATGCTGATTTTGCTTACTATTTACTAGTAACTCAATACCTAGCTGATGTGAACCGAGCCGAACCACTTTATGTTTCGGTTTTTGGTTCGGTTCAGCGTTTTTGAAAACACACCGGTTCGGTTTGCGGTTCGGTTCACGAGCGAAATAAGCGGTTCGGTTCGGTTCAAAACCGGTTCGGTTCAGAACCGGTTTGCATCCCTGGTTTGTTTCAAATTTTGGCCACGCCCCCTCCCTCCCCCGCAATTTGGAAAAAACGTTGTATCTCCTACAGTTTTGAAGATAAACGATTCGAATCTTCTAAAGATAGTTAGTAATTAGCAAAATGAATCAATTTGCCGAAGAAATGATAAAGATCGGATGAACGGTTCTCAAGTTATGAGCAAAAAAGTGAACCAAGCACCCCCCACTCCCCCCCCCTCCCACCCTAAAAAATGTAGCATACTTTTTGGATGGTCACCCGAGGGAACGCAGGAACACTGTTAAGCATGTTTTCTCATGAGTAACGGGTATATCGAAGTCGGTTAGAGCCGACTTTAACTTACGCTCTCGTTCTTTCTGTATGAAGGAAGAGATTTTAGCTGACACGGATGTCAACTCTTTCTCTGCAATCAGTTGAGTGTTTTTGGTTAATTTTTCTTGCTTCTTCTGATAGAGCCTGCTTCCATTGTGAAATGGTGGCAGATGCTCTCTCACTTTCTCTTTTGGCATTTTTGTTGTTTTTAACAACTTGACAGAAGAAAGCCAGAGCCTATACCTCTCTGGCAGCCTTTTGAGCACTATTATACTTTGATTGCATCAAAGATTTCTAGGGTACTTGGTACGAACCTCTTGCCTGGAGAGATTTCCCAGAGCCATACACTTTTGTGTGCCAGCAGGACAATCCCTCAAGAAATAATGTCTTTAGAATGAGCCTCTACGCATTTGTAGCACTTTGCTACCGACTCCTTACAGTGTTAAGCAAAATGCCCAAATCTATAGCAGGATGATCTCATTTGGGATTTTTATTGCTATAAAAAAAACAAGTCGGATTCTGTTAGTAGGTAGAAGTAACTTATTGTTATCCCTATCCTTTCTCATTGTTCTCATAATTTCAAGAATTGGAATTGGTGTTTATACCCGTTACTCGTAGAGTAAAAAGGGTATACTAAAGTCGTGCAAATGTAGGTAACAGGCAGAAGGAATCATCTCCGACCATATAAAGTATATATATGCTTGATCAGCATCAACAGCCGAGTCGATATAGACATGTCCGTCTGTCCGTCCGTCCGTCCGTCCGTCTGTCTGTATGAACACCTAGATCTCAGAGATGGTAAGAGATAGAGGTTTGACATGTATGGCACAAATGCTTCTTTTATCTGCACGCAGATCATTTTTCATTTATTTCAAATTTTGGCCACGCCCCCTCCCGCCCCCGCAATTTAAAAAAAAACGTTATATCTCCTACAGTTTTGAAGATAGACGACTCGTACCTTCTAAAGATAGTTAGTAATTAGTAAAATGAATCGGTTTGCGGAAGAAATGATCAAATTATGAGCAAAAAAGTGATACAAGCCCCCCCGCTACCCCCCTCCCACCATAAAAAATGTTGCATACTTTTCGGATGGTCACCCTAAGGAACGCAGGAACCCTGTTTAACATGTTTTTTCATGAGTAACGGGTATATCGAAGCCGGCTAGAGCCGACTTTAACTTACGCTCTAATGTTATGAAGTTCCTCTATAGAAAATCTAGCAGGGATACCAAAGGTTATGCAGACAAAATGTTTGAAGATTATTGTCTCATTAAGCTAGGTATCTAATTACATAGCTCAGGAAATCCGCTCGCGAAAATTGTCAGAGCGCATTTCCTGAGCGAGTACCGGGACACTCGAAATACGCTTCGATAATTAACATGGACCTGCCAACTTGTTTTCCTGAAAACAGCTGATAAATGGTCGAAGGGGGTCATGAAATTATGAAACTTGTTTGATAATTGTCAGAGGTACCTACGAAAATTGAGCACGCAAGGAAAAAAGATTAAGGCAAAGAAGACTAAAAAAAAACAAAGCTACCATTATTTGGAGAGCTCCGAGGTGGACAAAAGTGTGGAGCTGATTAAAGTGTCGCTACAATTTTTATGGAATCTGGCCAATAAAAGCTGTGGCTGAAAATCTTTGATGTGGTTGGTATGCCATTCGCCCAATGTGTGCACACCAAACGAGTCCAAACCTCCGTTGCCTCCACAGTCCACGGCCAAGCAGCACTGAACCTTAGCAGTCTCCATAGCCCATTGTAGCAGTGTTTTCTCCGGTTTACTGTGATAGTTTCCGTTGCTCCAGCCGCCCCTATGGCTACCTTAAGGTATTCAACTAATATTCATGGAGCTGGCTGTGGCTTAATGTGCTAATTCTAATCGTTCGATGCGTTTTGGGTTGTCGCTATAGCAGTATGTCTTAGGGGATAAGTTCTGCTCAAGCAGGCCAATACAATAACAAGGGACACTGCTTATACCTTCAGCCACACAAAAGATGCATCCATGAAATTGACCATGGCATTGTCTATGACCTTTGAATTTCTCCCAGTGACTTCCTTTATCAATAATCTTAACTCTTTAATTTTATTTGAATTAGCCCGCCAATTTCTTAAATAAGCAACAGCTGAATTGTTTGCTGTTGCCTGGTCACACTACATTGTCTGAGCGGCTCGTGAAATTATCAAACAATTTCCGATGCGCAAAAATTTCGAGTGTCTCGATACCCAGCTTTAACTTCAATTTTGAATTGATCGTTTTCGGCTAACGAGTTGGCACAGAAAGCTGATTTGCAAAAGATTTTTCAGCAACCGAACCCAAGTTTAAGAAGAGTTGCCGATAGTTCTGTCGGATTTATGGGCCTATGCTCCACAGACTATTTTTTCTCAGCCTCCACATAAACAATAAACGGACCCTTCTTTCTTTTTTTTCCTTTCCTTTTTGCTTCACTTTCCTTGCCGATGTCGCTTTTCATTTGTCCAGGTACCGCATGCCCATTTTTTTTCAGTTTCTTTTGACATTCCGTTTACTACTTCCATATCTCCAGCATATTTACTTTCAAAATCCATTTTGTTTCTCACATCCGCTATATTTTTTTGTTCTTGCTTTTTTCCGATTTCTTGTTCATTTTCCTTACCATCTACAATTGCTTCCCTACTTTTTCAAATAAATAGTTCCGGGGTCAGCCAATGTTTTTGAATCAAACTTGAGTTTTCTTACGAACCACCTTGCCTCCCCAATTCACATATACAACAAAAAGGATAACACTCTAAAAATTTTATGAACAAAGTCAGTCAGGGTTATAAGAAATTGCCTTTCTGCGCTTTTCTCTAACATAAAGTACTATTTATTTAATATCATTTTTGGTATTTTTTTTACCCAAATCTGGTTTATGTCTAGAATGATACACACAGCATTTATTTTTGTACACATACGAGTATATTTAGCATATTAATTACTTTAGTTATTTATTGAATTATGTAAAGAGTATGTACAATTAATTTTACAACTAATTAATAGAGCGAACTCATTTAGTTCATTAAGATCTTAGGCAATAAGGACTACAAGAAACTCTAAACTCATTCGAGAATAATAATGGAGCACAACGCTTACAATAGTTGCACCAGTTTTTCAAACTCAGTTTCAATTCCATTCAAGTTGTTGTACTTAACACATAATAATACCGCCGGATGACATAAACTACAATCTTTATATATATATAGGAATTTAACAGAAGTGCGGAGAAAAGCGTACAACTTTTTGGCAAATAATATACAAAATGAGAAACGTGAAATTGTAAATGAATTATGCAAATATGAAATAAATGTGTATATGTATGTATAACCAAGTCTTTGTGTTTGAGATGCGGGTCTGTTGGGGTTGGCTTTTGTGTGTTCTAAGCGAGCGAGCGAGCAAATAATAATTGAACAAATAATAACACAGTTTGCGGGTAGTTTAAAGCAAAACAAATTCCTCGCTTTCGCTATCATCCTGATCTAGATCAGGAGCAGGAAGCAGGCCCAATTCTTGAGTATATGCGGCCACCTGCCGGATAAGTGGCTTGTACAGCGAATCGCTCATTTCATCCCGTGCATGATCCAAGCAGCGACCACGTGAAAATGAAAACAAGGGATAGTTCATTTCCAGGGACTCGGGTGGAGACTGTTGTTGTTGCTGTGAGCCAGTTGAAGCTCCCGACGCACAGCGCATGGGATGCAAGTACTATGGATTTAGGAAAATGATTAATCTAAAAATGCGAGAGAGAAGAGACACTCACCAGTTGCACACTCTCCACAAAGCTATCGAAATCCGTTTTGGTTGCACAATAAAATCCAATACAACAACTGGGATCCATTTTGCTGGTTTTGATTTTGCGTGGCGATTTGCAATGAAATGAATGCAATGAAAAGTTTTCCTGATTCACATCCACCATTTCCTGGCAATAGTGCGGATCCAAGTGTATGAGCTTATCCTCCTGGAAGCCCACAAAGTATAATGAATGCTTTGGCTTGCCCCCAATAATGCCCAGGCAATGCTCCGTGCTGAGTAACAGTTTCAAACAATGGGCATACACTGGATTTAGTTTGTCCGTACCCAGACGTAGGGGTATGAGCACAACCAGAGATTTCCAATGTTGTTGCTCGGTTTGATCACTGACCGCACGCTTAGTTTGTTGCCAAGGCACATTAGGTTTGGGCGCTGGCTCTGGAATGCTGCACTGATCCTCCAAATCTTGCAGGTAAACTGTTTCGAAATGAAAGTTATAAAATGTGGCCTGTTATTCGTAGAGCTTCTTACTTACTGGTGCAATCCTTGGCCACATAAACGCTTATATGGTCAAAGTCTGCGTTTTCCTGAGCCGCATGCTCCAAGGCGTGTCTGTGGAGGCGAAGGTTAATATGCAAAAAATTTCCCCTTTAGAATCTCAACTCACTTTAATAAATAGGAGACCGAGGCCGGACCATACCAGTCGCCTGGTTTCTTGCCCAGCTGTTCGCCCAGCTTAACCAGAGCGTGTATGGAGAAGGGACTGTTCTTTGAAGAGCTGTCGCCGAACCATTTAATGATTTTCTTATGCATATTATCCTCATAGGTGGAGTGCAGCTGGGAGTCGGAATCATAGCGCCAGCCTAATGAAAGATAAGTTGAGTACAGTCCTAGGAGGCCTTGGTTTTTAACTTACTGCGTCCCAAGAAATGACAGATGAGGCCCTGGGCCAAAAGCATTTGTCCACTGCGCAGCATACAACCCCAACCGCAGTCTGAGGTATAATTGGATCCATTCATGATGGGAAACTCCCTGCGATAGGTCATCCACAGACGACTATAAAAGTCCCGGCGAAAGCCCTCAATGCCTTCCTCCCAAGGTTGCTCCCCCACTTGATTTTCGGCCGCATCCATTCCCAGTTCCTGAGGTATAACAATCTCATCTATTTGCTGGGGATTTAGTGTGGGATATAAGGCATTGGTGGCTGCCGAACTGGATTGTATGCTGTCACACGCTGAAGTAGCATTGTCTGGTGAAGCATCTGCTCCTCCAGGCAGCTCTGTGGTGGAACTCTCCATGCTTACAGGCGGTGTAAAACGACGATGATAGCAACGTCCCAGCAGCCAAACAGGCTGCTCTTTAGAGAAGCTAGTCTGACGCATTTTTCCACTCCAGCCGTACTTGACATTGTGCCACATGGCCACCAGTTTGGACTCCATGCCCTTGGCGGGTGTGCGATTGTTGCTTGTCAAATCAGGGTCCGGTTCGTCCACGTGACCGCAGCTGGTACCTGTACCTGAGCTGCCACTGTATAGCTGACTAAAGGCATTCATGAAACGTGATGACGTAGATATTTTGCGCTGCGGTGTAGCCATTGCAGCACTTTCCGATTTCCCACTAGTGGTCACGGGTGCCGATGGTGGTGCCATGGCAATGCGAGGTATGGTTTGTATGGGTGCTGCCTGCTCCTCCTCGACAGCACCATCCTCAACCAATGGCAACTCATCCTGCGTACAGCGACTGCCCTCAACAATAACTCCCTCGCCGGTATCAAAGAGCATTAGTTTGTCCTCGGTCAACTTGGAAAGCAAGCCATCATAGTTCATCTGCTGGGGCATGGAATTGGAGACAGATACAGAGGAGCAACGACGTCGTCGCTTTGTTCGTAATTTGTTTAAGAACTTGGGCATTGGAATTGGAATCGAATGGCACTGACACTGCGAGCCCTGTACTGACACTGACTCAGCAGCGCCGACCCCAACTACCGTGCGTGCTAATTACAAATGTTTACTCACCGTTTATTTGTTTACAGATAAAGATAAAGTTAACTACACACGAAAGTGCTTGTTTTTTTCCTTATTCTTTTATTCGCGATAAGTACATAGCAGTGTTGTTGCACACAGTGTGCAATGAGTTGGCAGCGCTCCGACTGCAGAGTAGAGTTGCCAGGCAAACAAAATTTAGAGGCAGAAATGGCATATATTAGTAGAAGCAAAATATTTAAATGCTTTTTCCTGAGCTTTGGCCAATTCACATTAGATCAGATAAGATAAAAATCAAAGTGCTGTTTTACTTTTGTTGATCAACTTTGAGTGCGTTTTAATCAAAATGTGTTGCTGATAATTCGGGGTAACGACATTGCTCCGACGTCATATCTCGCGGAGTTTAACTTGGTTTTTAACGCTTGTAGATAAAAGTCTGCAGTATTTAGCAAATACGGATAGGGTCATTGGGAGCGAAATACAAAAAGTTGAATTCCATTTTTTGTTCTTACTTATAAAATTCCTACAGGTTTTTGGTTGAAATGGCATGATTTTGTACTGATTATTAATTTCGCACAGAAAAAGTGGTCATTTGACCTATGGTGCAAAGGCATTATATCTGACCCTACTTTTTCAGCACCCATCTCTAGTTTCGTGCATAAGTAATTTAAAAAATCAGACTCTGTAATAATGATAGTTCCAAATGGAATGAACTTGGATTTTTGCCCATATTAGTTGTGCAGCCCTAAGCTGCTATTTGTTCACTTCCGCATTGATGGCAACCCTATAATCAGCTGATTTGTTTTTTTGTGCTTATTGCGCAACTCATTGAACTTGGACCAGAACATAAGTAAAGAACATCAGAACAAAAGCATAATACAAAAACACACACAAAAATGGTAAAGTAATGCACATCTAATTAACAACGGCCAACAAATTAACAAATCAAAACCCGCGCTTAGCAAATTCCAATTCAAAGGTTGGTCTGCATACTCGGTCAACGCTCTCGGGGCCAAATCCAGTTGCCGCTACTCTATGAAAGAGCAATTAACTTATCACCAGCAATGGCTAATTCCGTGCGTCAATCTTCATCATCTGTGCTGGCTACAGAATCCTCCAACAAGGGCATGATCATTATAAACCGTCCAAAGGCCCTCAATGCCATCAACTTGGAGATGGTGCGCAAAATTTACAAACATCTGAAGAAATGTGAAAAATCCAAATCGCTGATGATCATCAAGGGAACTGGCGACAAGGCATTTTGTGCCGGCGGCGATGTAAGAGCTCTAGTGGAGGCGGGACCCACAGATGAGTCGAAGAGCTTCTTTCGGGAGGAGTACACCACAAATGCCTTGATTGGTAACTACAAGATACCCTACATTGCTCTCATCGATGGCATTACCATGGGCGGTGGTGTGGGTCTTAGTGTGCACGGTAAATATCGTGTGGCCACTGATCGCACCCTTTTCGCCATGCCCGAAACGGCCATAGGACTCTTTCCCGATGTGGGTGGTTCGTACTTTCTACCCCGGCTGCAGGGCAAGCTGGGTTTGTACTTGGGTCTGACTGGTTACCGCCTACGCGGTGCGGATGCCTTTTATGCAGGCATAGCCACACATTACTGCGACAGCAGCAAGATTTCCGAACTGGAGACGGCACTGCTCAACTGTCCCGATGCGGACGATGTACCCGAGTTGCTGCAAAAGTACCACTCGAAACCGGAGAAGGCATTTACACTGCAGCCAGTGCTGGAGCAGATAAACAAGCATTTTGCGGCGGATTCAGTGGAGGGGATATTGGAGAATTTGCAGGCTGATGGCAGCGATTGGGCCAAGAAGACGCTCGAGGTAAGCGCATAATCGGCTGTTAATTAACAACTCGAGAGTGTTCAATTAGCGTAGAACAAGCTCACACTTATGTGATGAAATTTGCTCATTTTCAGACCCTGTGCAAGATGTCACCGACTTCCATGAAGGTCACCTTTCGCCAACTGGAACTGGGCTCGCAGTTATCCCTGGCCCAGTGCCTCATAATGGAATACCGGCTGGCTGTGCGCCATTTGGAGCGCAGTGACTTCAAGGAGGGTGTGCGTGCGCTGCTCATAGACAAGGATCAGCAGCCCAAATGGCAGCCCATGAATTTGGCCGATGTCACTGACGAGCATGTGCAATGGTTCTTCCGCAAATTGCCGGACACCGAAGAGCTCAAATTGTAACTAGGTTTTTTTGGCTTGAGCTTGAGTTTGTTTAGCATTCCGTTTTGTTTGACTTCCTCGCACCAAATGCTTGGTTTGTGCATGGTTTTGCCTGCCTGTCGTTTTACATTTTCTTTTTTTTTTTGCTATAGACGTAATTCCCTTTTGAAAGTCGACTCTAAAACCAAATGCAATCTCTTTTTTACAGCGACTAACTCAAGGGAAATTCCATTATTCAAGTGAAATTTGATGCATTTATTGTTTGATATATATATTCTACATATTTGTGTAGTCCTAATCCAAATTACAAATTTTGTGCCTAGAAATCGTTTAACAACAATAAATTGGAACATATATAGAGAGAAAATGGCTTAAATTCGGATTGAACATAAAAATGAAGGCCAACGAAGCTACTGCTTGGAGTGCTGTAATCGCTGGAAGGACCACCCCACAATATTAGGATAAATATCAGATAAATAATAAAAAATCGAAATGGCTGCTCGAATTAAACCGAGATATGGTAGGAAATGAAGAAGATTCGTTAGGAGCTCGATGAAGCGAAAAATATCCGGCAGAAGATTTACGAGGAGCACGACGAAGCGGAGAGCATCCGGAAGAAGATTCAGAAAGAACTCGACGAAATGCAAAGTATCCGAAAGAAATTGGAAATTACCCGCAAGAGAATGCTGGAAGGGCTCCAGGAACGAAAAGTTTGGAGCTTAAGAAAGTAAAAAGGCCACATCATGGCTCTACGCCTCTTAATACTTCTTCATCATCTTCATGCAATGGAAATAATATTTTAGCACGATGTCAGGGTATCAAGCCTAATCAAATTTTGGTTTCAGTTCCAGTTCTGTTTTTGTTCTATGTTCGGTATTCGGTTCCTTATCGGTACCTAGGTTTTTATTTTGGTATGCCGGTATGTACCGGTTTTGACCTGTAAAGCAAGCTCTACACATGTAAGTGTACATTGGTTATCAATTTTATTCGCGTGAGTTTGCTTTAAAAAATTCTAAAGTTCGTATTTTAAGATTAAAGCCTAATTTACTTACAAAAAACCGGTCAATTTTAATATACCCTCTGCAAGGGCATAAACTATTTGGTGCAACCAATTGCAGTATAAAAACCCAGCTGGCAGAAACATCGTAGTGCTGAGTTTTTATACTGTGAGTGGTGCTACCATTCTTTTCAAATTAATAAAATGAGATTTTTTCATCTCGTCATGGTCTAATGCTGACACCGTTTCTCTTTGATTCAAGATTATAAACTTAATTTTAGATTGATATTTTTCTCAGTGTATCAACTTGTTTGGCAGAGCTATAGCATTTTTTAACCGAAAATACATATTTACATTTATGGTAGGAGATCTAGATTGTCTCTCTTAATCTATATAGGAACTGTAAAAATATCTCATAAATTCAAATATTTATGCCTAGAGTGGCCTCCAAAAATTCTAAAGTGCCAAAAAGTCAACAAATTTGTTTTTCCGCCAAAATCTGATGGAGTTAAACCTAAATCAGTTTTGAAATTAGTGAATAAAACCTTATTATAATTTCAAATCAACAAGGCTTACCCTCACACAGTTGGTTATTTTGATGGCCATTTCGAGCAGGAATGCTATAACATCTTGAAAGCAATGGCAAGGACATGTGCCTACGCGAAATGTCGGGTAGCTACCCTGTAGTTCGGAAGGTCGCCGGCCGGCTAGAGAATGTCAGCCGGATTCTGTCTCCGGCTACCGGCCCCCATACCAGATTTTATATGTCATAAAATCGGGACACTGCCGCCAGCGGTCAGGCAAAAGTGTCCAACCGAGCGGCAGGCTGCTTGGGTAAGCCTTATGGCGGGCGGAATGGATTATACATCGACCAAACGGTTTTATCACCCAAAAGACCAAAAGAAAAAGAGATATTTATTTTTTTTTTTTTTTTTCATATACATTTGTTTCTATTCATTACCACCAACCACCGCAACATCACATCTTTGAAATGTGTCGAAAGTACTTAAAAATCTTCTTTTTTTTTATAAACATACATTTACTGGGATTTGAACTTGTAACCGTACACGCTTCACAGTCGAATGCTCTAGCTCAGTGGTACTGTTGCTAAGTTCAATAGCCGAACTAAATGTGCTATATATATTTCAAATATTTTATAAAGTTATCATTTAAATATCTCTTACCATAAGTATGATGTGCATGCAACGCGCATATTTTTAACTAGCACATAACCCGTCGCGCTTCGCTGCGCCTTTAACAGTATAGAACCAATATCAGCCCACATACCACCCCCATAACACCCAAATCCCACCCACTTACCGCCCTCATCCCTCCCACTTCCCGCACACATCCCACCAACTTCCCATTTACCCATTCCCATTACCACCCACTTCCAGAACAACGTGCCACCCGCATCCCATCGCAAGCCCACCCACATCCCACCCACATACCATCCACTTCCCAACCTCTTCCCTGTCCCGAGTTTCAAGTCCATCAGATAAAAAATAGTTATTTTACATATTACATTTTCCGGGCGTTTTTACTCCCGGGTTCGGATTGGACTTCAAATTATTTTGCATTTTATCCCTACAAACCGAGGGATGAAAAATAGTTATTTTCCATGTAGAATATTCCTGGAATTTTCACGCCTAGGGTCCGAATTTCCGTCATTGGAAAATCATGCTTCAAATTAATTCGTATTCTATCGTTTAAGCCAATCGGATGAATAAAAGTTTTCTTGCATGCAGTATTTTCTGCGCATTTTCACTCGCCGGGATCAGATTTTCCGACATTGGAAAATCACATTTTTCTATTTCATCAATTGAAACCGAGCTTCAAGCCAATCGGATGATAAAAAGTTTTCTTCTCGAATTTTTCCGGAAATTTTCCGGCAGTCGGGTAAAATTTTCCGACTTTGGAAAGTCGCTTTTTAAATTAATTCGTATTATATCTCTACAAACCGAGTTTTAAGCCAACCTGGGGCGGATATTTCGACATTGAAAAATCACATTTTAAATCATTTCGTATTCTGTCCTTACAAACCGAGTTTCAAGCCAATCGGATGGAAAATACTTTATTATGCAGAATTTTCCGACCTTTGGGTAAAATTTTCCAATATCAGAAAATCACAATTCAAACTATTTCGTATTCCATCCTTACAAACCAAGGTTGAAGCCCATCGGAAGAAAAATAGTTTTTTGAGTGCAGAATTTTCCGTCCATTTTCCCCGTGGGCTCCGTCTTAGTACGCACCTTCTCCACTAACAGAACTCCTCTCCAAATTACAGCCCTTTATCTCTTACCGTTTAGGCTGTGCGATGATTGCCATTGAGTTAGTGAATCAGTCAGTCAGCCAGTCAGTACACTCTCTTTTTATAGATATAGAGCGAGGCCAAAAATTGAGAGAGTATTGATGTCGCTTCGAACTCTTGCGAGCGAATGACGGCTTTCTGCTCTTTTGGTCTCAGCTTCGGCAAATGTTCGGGTCGTGTACGTGTGAATAACGAAATATTTTCGCCCCCCTGGGAGGAACCAAGGACTAAGTATCGCTAGAATAGGGATATTAAAATTCCATTCAAACAATTAAGCATTTATTTGAGAATCTTTATCTTTATAATAGATTACAAAAGAAATATGCCTTGCGAACTGAGCGCTTCATAATTACAAATGGTCTGCCACCGAATTGAAAAAGGCCAAAGTGGCGCGAGGATAGAGAGTCAGCCGCCCATGTCAGCAGCTGTGGGTTCGGATCATGGCCTGACGCGAGCAAAGATTTTTTTTGTTTTCAAATTGTATTTTTATTGTATTTTTAAACAAATATAATTTTTTGTTACTTTTCGATGTCAAGAAAACACACTTCTAGTAAATATTTTCGGCACTTAAACGTTTTTTTCGTTTTGGAGAGCATTGGGAGCTGCGTTGAGGGAATGCTTTCTTAGTACAATGTCCGATCACTATAGGAAGTTATTGTGAAATTTTGAAATTTCTAACTATTACGGTTTAGCTTCAAGGGTGACGATCAGGTAAAAAGTCTTATCACTATATGTATATAGATTATCTTTAATCAGGAAACGTAACTGACGCGTCTGCTAATTTAGAGTCTTCAGAGTCGGGTAGACGATTATCGGCGGACAAAAACTGCAATGTGCCGAATGCTTAACGAAAATGCATATAACCTCAATAAATATTCGTTATTTACCGTATTAGTAACTTGCCGCTTGAATTGGTGGGGATGGTGCTTCGGTATTCGCGTCATAACCATTTACAAATGCTTCTTCATTAGCTATGACCCGAATCTTTGTTCAAAAAATTTTATGTTATCTGTCCAAAAGAAACAATAAGTGCAAAGTGGGTGATCATGTCATCATAGGTACATATTTTGTACCAACATGAAAAAAAGAAAATTCCGCCAAATTTGAAAGTTGGCCTTTTTTAACCAATCTTATTTTTCTTTCTGCCATTCCCCTTATATGGCGGTTCCAAGTCAGTAAAATTCTTCATTTCTATCTTCGCGGTTCAACAAAGGGAAGCGACATATAATTTGCGAACTTCAGATATTGCCAGACAGTTAACAAAAATATGGTCGGTGGTGCCGCCTCGGAACAACTAATAAAAACTTTTTCTTTCCATAAAAACTTTTACACAAGCGCGATCTTACATTTTCTGTATGCACTGTACGTATCGGGCTGGCTGACGGTTATCCTTAACAGGCTGCCGGATGGTTAAAGCAAATGCCCATTCCAATGGTTAGCCTATATCACTTGGCGTATGGCTGTCATTTCAAGTATCGGTCAGTCCGATGGTTACCCATAGCTGACTGCCGGATGGTTATCCGAAACTGTGCTGGCCGATGGCTGTTCCGAAACAGCCTGGCGGATGGTTGGCATTTTATGTATAATCTCTGGTATTGTTGTGCCGATCGGCCTGTCCAATGGTTACCCTTAGCTGAATACCGGGTGGTTAATGGTAAATGGCCTGGCCGATGGCA
Source organism: Lordiphosa clarofinis (assembly GCA_018904275.1). Classification (NCBI taxonomy): domain Eukaryota; kingdom Metazoa; phylum Arthropoda; class Insecta; order Diptera; family Drosophilidae; genus Lordiphosa; species Lordiphosa clarofinis. The sequence continues at coordinate 716,013 of JAEIGQ010000122.1, read as the reverse complement.
GTCCCAAAACCGCCTGGCGGCTGTTTGACAATTTATGTGCGAAGGTCTGGCGTTGCGGTGTTGATCGGCCAGGCCGATCATTACCGCAAACTGCTGGATGGTTGACTAAAATTGTATGAGCGTCTGGGGGTACTGTGCCGAACGGGTCACCGGATGCTGATGATTACTTGTTAGAAGCTATAATAGCGGTGAATTTATTTCGGTCCTTCTGATTATTTAGCGGAGAAATAATAACCATCACCGCGGAAAATAAACGTTTCGCGCTTACGTACAATCAGAAAAAAATTTGACATGAATTTTAGGAATTCGCCTTATTTTTATGGGATAAAGGGGGTCATGAAGTTGTGCAAATGTATGTAACAGGGAGAAGGAAGCACCTCCGACCATATAAAGTATATATATTCTTGATCAGCATCAACAGCCGAGTCGATTTAGCCATGTCCGTCTGTCTGTCTGTATGAACGCGTCGATCTCAGAGACTGTAATAGATTGAGCCACAAGTTTTGGCATGTATCCTCTTCCTCCATCTTTAAACAGCGAAAATCTGTCTTTTTATCTGTATAAACGCGTTGAATCTCACAGACTATAAGAGGTAGAGCCACAAATTCTTGCATGTATGTAGGTGTACACCGTAACCAGATAAAGTTTGCTCCAGGTTTGTCAAATTCCTCCTCCATCTTCTTCTAACCGAAAAAAACTGTCAGAGCCAGGGCTGCAAACCGGTTCGGAGTTGAACCGCTCCGGTGTCGGAGACTCCGGGATTTTTGGGAAGTCCGAACCGAACCTGAACCGGAGTAGAACAATTTTTTTCTTCCCGAACCCGAACCTGAACCGGAGCAAAAAATAGTAGAAAAGGGTTCGGTTCAAAACACGTGTTCTATTAAATTTTTTCTAGATGCTATTAATGTCAGGAATGCCAATTCCCAATATTTGTAAGCCTTGAAACATTGTAGAATATTCAGAAAATCTAATAATCAAAAGCTTTAAGGGTACTGTATACCTTCAGGTGTCATTTTTTGAAGGTTTACAAAAATTAGATTACTCAAAAACTAGTGGTATTAAGAAGCGGATTTTTCATTGGATAGGTAATCGGTTGAACTAAATTTAGTAATTTTTGTTGTTGTTGTTGTACCTACGGTTGTTGTTGTATTTTTGTTCAAAGTTAACCAAAAATTTAAAACATAGGCCCAGGTTGCAAAAATTTTTTGAGAACGGATGATCTGAATTTAAAACTGAGACGGGTTTTGTTAGGAATTAATGTAATTCTGGTGTGAACTAGGATATTTCGGATCGGTCAAAATGCGTGTTATGGGGTTTCAAAGTCAAAATTTCGAAAATCGACTATTTTTTCATGTTTGGTCCTAGCTCCGTTATTTGTTGACCGATCAAAATATCCTAGTTCACACAAATGGTGGGTATTAGGAGCAATTTAAGGGTAAGAATTTGAAAATCGGTTCAGAGGTACTCTTAAATCTTTGCAACCATTTTGGAAAAGTGGTTCCGAGATAATCGCATTTAAAGATTCGACATCTGTTTTCGTGAAATAAAAATCGTTTTTAAAATGTATAAATCGGATTTGGTGCTTTGGGTGTTAAATTTACCGAAAAAAATTATCAAATCGGTTAAGCAGTTCTCCAGAAATTTGAGTCAAAGTGCGTCAAGACTTGGTAAAAATTAAATCTCCAAAAATTTCCAAGTAAAATTTTTTTTTCAAAAATTTTTTTCCATAATATGAACATTTTATAAATATTTATAAAGTTTTTGACCAAAATAGGGAAAAAATACGAATTTCTAAAAATACGAGGATCGATAAAAACAATTTTCATATAAAAGGGTCGGAAAAATAATTGTTTTTGTTTATATCTTTAAAACTGAGTTTCGGATCAGCTTGAAAGTTTTGCAGGATGTTTATAAGATCCTAATGGAACGTTTAAGCAAATAAAAAAAAGAAAAAAAATTTTCTGAAGGTATACAGTACCCTTAAGAATGACAAATAAAATAATAATTAATAATTCTTAACCATGTTTATATTTGATAAAGATGAAAATCACTCTCTTTGTTTTAAAGTTTTGAAAAAACTATTATTGTAAAGAACTTAAAGATGTCACATTTGTAGTGTCAGCTGTTCCTGCATCACAAGTATCAGTCTAGCGCACTTTCCTACTCTATATTTGTTTTATCCAGCGATAGAGTCAGTAATAATGAAAGATTGCTGAAGACACACTAAAATTAACCTATACTAATTGTGTTAACTGGGGCGATAGAATTTCCTCCACTAATACAGAAGGGCCGAAATGCTGCTTATAGTAAAACCGGGAGGTTCTTGAATTAGTTGTACAGTATCAAGCATAATCAAGCATAAATATTTAGGCCTGTTCCCGTTTTCGATTGCGATCAAATCATGCAGAATCGGAACTGCGAGCTGTAACTTCTATTAGGCATTATACTTAAAAGTCCCACTTATCATCATTCGATCCTCTTGATAGCAAAAATATATGGTCGAGTTCTTTAATAGGTTTTTAGAAGTTACAACATTTACCAATTCCGATCTATCGGACTTAAAAAACGGGTATATGCCTGATATAGACTGAACGGTTGCGCAGTCGACACCAGATCCAACCTCGAAGATGATATTATGAAGCCTCTCCCCGATTTCTCACCTTATGTTTCTTATAGAGCCATATGTCACATAACCCTGCAAAGAGCAGAGAAAATTGTAAGCTTATCTGACACATAGCAGCTATCTGAAAAAGAGAAATCGGCATTAAGAAGAACAAAGTTATTCCTGAACCCCGGTTCGAATCCAAACCTAGGTTCAGCGACCTTGAGAACCTGCTCCTTGAACCCGAACCCAAAAAGTTTCGCGGGTTCGAACCCCGGAGTGAACCCCTCCCGATTTTTAGGAGGTTTGCAGCCCTGGTCAGAGCTACAATTTTTAAGTTTGAACCTAGTGCCTTAATATATATTTAGTGAGGCCCAACATCTATCTATTCTGTGTACCACAATGAGATCCGAGCAAAAACACCGAAGATATGTAAATAAGTGCGCCTGCCCATTTATTGAAATAAATTTTAAGGTAAATGGAATTCAAAGCTAAAGGAACCACATTATTTGGGACGGGGTATTTCGCTGTCGGGGCACTCGACCGCAACACTCTTACTTGTTAAATTTGCATTTGTAATAAATAGAAAACGTTTTCCAGAACTTCGTCAAACTCATAGAATTTCATGGGGAAATGCAGGCCTACTAGATTTCATGGGTCATGTGTCCAACAGTGTGAAGGCAGCCTAATAAAATGCACAGATAAGCAGCCTGCTGCGTCAAAAAGAATGTTCTGCAGAGGGACACAAATAGGCTCAGTACAATGCGTAAATTGAAACTAAATATCTTGAAGATATTCATTGAAATGTTGAATACTTATTTAAAGGTCTATTTATAAGTTTTGATTTCCTGTATATTTATTTTAAATCGTTTGAAGAGTTACGTAAGCTATCATGGGTTATGGCAAAATACTCAGAAAAAGCGTAAGGATTTCTCATGCTAAATTTGTAAAAAATATTTAATTTTGGGACTCCTAAGATTTTCAATAAATTAGTTTCGCCCTTGAGCTTTTTAAGCGGTTGCCAAGCATTGTTAAATTTTTATAAATTAATATATTCATTTCAATTTATCTTCATTTACAAATGTGCACAGAATACGATGTCAACATAAATACAAGTAAGTTTACTCCTTAAGTTTTAGGCTGTCCTCGACCATATGTGCCAGCTCGTTAAGCTTATCAATTTGACTGGCCTGGAAATTCAACTGACTCAGCTCCTGTTTCCAAGTGTTGACATCCACACGCAACTGCATGCGTATTTTGTCATCATCTGAAATGGCCAGCGAGGTGCTTTGGCTGGCTGGAGCACCACCGCCACTCTTTAGATTGCGCAGACGACGCAAAGATTCTTCAGTCTTCTGCACCGACGTAAGCACTTCACTGACCACATTGAAATAGCTGCAAGAGAAAGACAATTTCCATGTTTTATGTAGAAATTCATTGATTTTTTCCCTCTCTCTCTCAACTTACGCCTGGGTTATATTGCTGGCCACCTGTGCCACTATCTGCTCCACCACCAAACTGCCCAATTGAGATTCATTTTGTGCCGCAAAGTTTCTCAAAGGACGCAACATTTGCTCTACATAGCCAGAGCAGCGTGTGGGCACCTCTCGATTGGTTTTTCTATAAAGCCTGGGCAAATCGTTCACCTGACGCACATTCTCAGTGCCACTCTCGCTGATCAAAAACTGCACCAGAGTCTCTTGTATGTCCTTCAAATGTGTGCCCAGTGTATCGGACAAGGTGGCCAGGGATTTGGCCAGAACATCATGAAACTGTTGTGTGCGCTGCTGGTTGGGTACGGACTGCACTATGAGTTGCTGCAGTTCAGGCAAATAAGTCATCAATTTGCGTATGTCCGCATGCAAGGCAATGAGCAACTGATGCCGCGTGTAGGGACGGTTAAATCCACTCAATTTGGAAGCCTGTATGGCATCGCTTATCCAGCGGCAAAGACGCAATACAATTTGCAGATTTAGTTTAAAGAATTTGGGGAAAACCTCGGGCAGGTAAACCCCCTCCGACCAGCAGCGTGTCAAAGCCAATTGGGCAGCATTGAAGGCAGACAATTGATAGGCCTTGTTCTGCTCCAAGGTTTTATCCTGCAACAGTGGCTCCAGCTGAGTTTCGAATTGACCCGCTATATCCTGAATGGCAAAAAAATGATAGAATTCAGTATGAATCTCCTGTTGTGCCCCGCCTAGCTCACCTGAAAGCAGATTTGAAAATACACCGGCAGATTCCAGCGTGCCTCAAAACTCTTGGTTTGTTTACTCTGGCGATAAGAGGCCACTGCCTGTTCCCCGCTGCTGGTGAGCAGCTCCTCTATTTTGGCCAAAAAGTCACGTGTACATTTGTACTTGACATAGAAGACCTCCGAGTTGCCTGGCGCAAATATGGAATTCATATGCAGCTCCAAGCGAGTCTCCACATCGCACCAGTAGCTGTTCACCACAAAATTGAAGACTTGCAGCTTGTCCGAGTACAGGGTAAGGCGCAGCAGATCCGTCATGTTAAGGGAAATAAAATTTAAGATTTTGCTATAAATCCCCGCCAGTCCTTGAGGTGAATTCTGTAGCTGTTGTTCGCCAATGATGCCACTCATATAGGGAGCCACCACATCTTCGCGAAACACTTGCTCGGCCTGGCCACAAGCATCCAGTGTTATATAGATCCTTAAGCAACGTTCTAACTGATCGGATTTTTGGGATTTGCGCGCCAGTTGCAAGGCTTCGTTAAAGAATCGTCTCAGTTGCAGATGCAGTTGCTTTTCCAGTCCCTGCATCTCTTCCTGTTGTTCGCGCTTCAGATGCTGGGCGCAATGTTTTTCATGGAACTTTAGTTGTATCAAGTCCAGAGCCGCTCGCTCCAAATCCACCGCCTGGGCAGGTTGCTGCCCATTTAGCTTACGGGCCATCAAATCCTTTAACTTTTCTATGGTCTCATAGACCTTTTTAAGACTCTGCAGACTGCGTTTGAATTCTCTAAGCTGGCGTTTCTGCTGCAGTTGGGCCTGCAATTCGGCCACATTCTCATCAATCAGCCGGTGTATGCTCTCGATCTCGCTGCGAAACTGTTCCAGCGGTCTCTGTATGCTCTCTATCGATTGGTCCAGGCCCACCAGATTGGCACTCAGGTTGACAAAGTCCGCATAATCTTCGTTGATAAGATCAATCATGGCCGCGCGCAGACCCTTCAAATACAGACCCAGATTGTCGCGCAATTGTTCCAGGCTGGGTGCATTGCGATTTTTGTGCAGGAATTCATCTACCGAAAAGTTGGCCTAGACCAAAACAACAATAAGCAGTAGGAGAGCAACTGGGTCATTCGCTACATACCTTCATAAACTCGTTCTTGTCAAAGCAAAGCTTTTCCGCAGTGCTGCTTGTGCTAGGGGACAAGGACATGGGCTTATTCAAAGGCTCGAGCATGATGCGTTAGAAGTTTTTAAGTGAAATTTAAGGAATTAATTGCCACGAATGTGTCCAGTGAGCAATAAAAACAAATGCACTTGAGCAGCTATCGACCAGGGCTGCACTGCATTATTATTATTATGACGGGCCGGAACGATGGAATGTGAAACATAGTCTCTGACGATGTGCGAATACTCTTCCCAAACAGCTGCTTAAAAACTTTAAAAAGATTGCTTGCATAAAAGGAAAGGAACACGACTATTTATTCAAAATCTCAATTTGGACTTAAATACCTTTTCATAATTTAGGCACTCAGACGCTGACAATTTTGTCAGAGCCCATCGAACTATCTATGTATCTAGCCAATAAAAATCATCTCGATACCGGCAGCTGTATTACTTGTGGCGATTAATCTTTTGTTATGGTTGGTGTGACATTTTCCCATCGTGTACACACCACACCAGTCCTCCTACACACACAATACCTTGTCAAAACGGATCTGGAAATTATCAAAAATTTTAACAAGGGACAATTCTTTTGTTTTGGGACAGTGTGACCAAATGGTAAGAAATTTGTTTTAATTTCACTAACTCTTCATCTGGTAAAATTATATAGCGATAATCCCTACGGTTCCGGAGATACAACATAATCAATTTTTTCGTATCACACCCCAGCAGCCCGAAATTTTGGACAAAAGTCCAAATTTTTTTTTAGGAAACTGGATAAAACGAAGGTACAAGTTATTAAGAGTCTAAAATAACAGTAATTTGAGTACGAACGAATTCTTTGTGGTTTTGTTTAGAATTTTGAACTTACTGTAATAGCAAAAATAGAGGGAAGCTTACTTCGGCTCGACCGAAGTTTATATACTCTTGGAGAATGAAATATGCCTGCCAGTTTGTTCTATAGCAGCTATACAAGATATTCATCAATATATTCATAACTGAAAAGTGTAAAGTGTTAAAAAAATCCTTTTTCTCGTTAGAACGACTTTTTCGGCGTTGAGTTCCTATGCCAGCTAAATGCTATAGTCATCCGATTTGGATCAAATTTGACAGAATTGTGTGGTAGCATATAGTATTGATCAGTAACAATTTAGGGAGCGACAGCATTAAAAACAAAACAATTTTTCTTACTAAGACTTATATATAGTCCTACTATTACTATATAGTTGTCCGATCTCGACAAGTCTTAGTGATATTATGTGAAATCATTGAAAACTTATAAATACGAGCTTTCGGAGCGATAGCACTGAAATCATAAAAGTTTTTCACACTAAAACTAGTTTTTTAAACGATCGTTCCTATGGCAGCTATATGCTATTATCATCCGATCCGGCCGGTTCCGACAAATGTGCAGCGTATTTGTACCAAAAGACTTCGTGAAAAGTTTGGTTAAGATAGCTTTAAAACTGACGGAGGAGATAGCTATATGAGCTCAGCTCGTCATGCTGATCAAGAATATATATACTTTATGTGGTCGGAGATGCTTCCTTCTGTGCGTTTCAAACATCCGGACAATTTTAATATACCCTTTCCAAGGGTATAAAAAATCCTTTTGGGGCGATATTCTCAAATATCCAGCTGTGCTCCGGCTTTCACTTACATTTGCGATTTGCGACTTTCGGAGCACCTTCTTTTGCGATTTAGAGACCAAATCGTAAAATTTTTGCGAAAGCGAAAATGGGAGCATGGCTGTATAAGTAAGTTTGGTGAAGACATTGTTAATAAAAAATGATTTTAATCATCTTATTAATACAAACATGTATAATTTTTATGGCAAACACATACATGTGTACTGCTGCTTACCCGGTCCATAACGGTATCAAAATAAAAAGGTATCGGAACCGGAACCGAATACCGAAACAGTAGCAGAACCAAAGCAGAACCTTTTACCGAAACGTTAGTTTCGAAATTCGTTTCGGTTTGATTCCCTGATTAAAACTATTTGGGCTTAGTTATTGTGTCTTTATATAGCTGCTCCCAAAAACAACATCTGTTTTTGTCACGTTCGAATAGCCTTAAGTTTTTTCATTACTTTTTAAACTGAATTGTACTTGCTATACATTTTAACACTAATTAATGTGCTTTCTAAAAGCTATATTAATACAGTAAAAAACGGATTAAAAATTAATTTTGACTTTTTTTCATTTTCGTTCGATAGAATGGAAATGCCCATATACTCTATGTTCCTTTGGTAAAGAGTATAATTATAAAATTTTGACTGCATCTTCCCCCATTGCCAAAAGCTTTCTAAGCCTCTGAGCGGATACGTATGGTAAATTTTAGTTTTCAATGAACAGTGCAATAGATATCTCGATATTTATATTTAAGCATTCCTGCAGAATACTTGTCAACCAATAGACATATTGAGTTGAAATTAGGCGTACACATTCATCCAGATATAAGCTACCATCCCTGATTCAAGGTGATATCTGAAATGGTGAAGATATCGTACAACGTGCTATACAAATCATTAAGACGAACTGCCAGTAACATGATTGCGTCGGCCAAGCGTAAATTTTACTGCTCCAAATTTCATGAAGCAATTACAACTGAGCAGAAGTGGTCTGAAATAAAAAAACTGGGCATAGGAAGCAAAAAAAGTACCTGCAATAAACTTGACATTGATGTAAACAATCTGAATAACTGTTTTGTGAATGTCTGCGTACCTGATGTAACATGTAACACGTACTTGAATGCTGTGCAAATTACTAACAACTGTGATACTAGTTTTAGTTTTGTCTGTATTGACCAATGTTATATACTGGAAGCTATTCTTAGGATAAAATCAAACGCAGTAGGCCTTGATAATATTAATTCAAAATTTCTTAAAATATTGTTACCTCGGATTCTGCCTCTAATTACATACATTTTCAATACTGCGTGAGTGAAAACTCACTCAACTTTTCCAGAAATGTGGAAAATAACGAAAATAGTTCCCGTCCCAAAATCAAATACTGAGTACAGACCTATTGCTATTGTTCCTTATCTATCGAAGGCATTTGAGCAACTCATAACAAACCAGATAAAACGATTTCTTGCTGCAAATGATTTGCTGAATAATAATCAGTCCGGGTTTCGCAGTGGCCGGAGTAGTACCACAGCAATATTAAAAATATCTGAAGACATAAGGAAACAGATGGACTTGACTTTAGTAAAGCGTTTGATACAGTGAACCATGAAATACTCTGTACAAAATTGGCAAAACTATTCAACTTCTCAAATACATCCCTCAAACTTCTCTCCTTCTATCTTAGTAATCGTAGTCAAGCGGTAGTAACATCATCTGACTTTTCAACTTTTCTTGTGACTAAGCGCGGTGTGCCCCAAGGGTCCGTCCTTGGGCCACTGCTGTTATTATGTAAATTATCTTCCCAGTGTATTGTCGAAAAGTGAAGTCCATATGTATGCTGATGATGTTCAAATGTATGTTAGTTGTCCGTTGAATAGAATTAGTGAAAGTATAAATGTATGTAATAGTGAGCTTTTAGTTATAAACAATGCCTGGTAATATATAATATATAAAAAAAATATAATATATAAAAAAAAACTGAATACTGATCATTTCCCAAAGCTTAAAATTAACACATGTAAAATTGATTACGTTGACGATGCTGTCAATCTTGGCTTTACTTTTAATGAAACACTTTCATGGCATAATCATGTTACCCGAGCAGTTGGAAAAACGTATGGATTGCTAAGGAACCTAAATTTAATGAGGCTGTGCCTACCGCAACATATCAGACTATTGATTGCAAAATCTTACTTGATGCCCTCTTTATTTTATGGAATAGAGGTCTTTGGGAAGTGTGATGCCAATAGTTTTAAAAAAATCAATGTTTTATGTAATAATATTGCTAGGTATGTCTATAACATAAAACCACGAAGACATATTACGGAACATGCATTCAAACTTTTTAACCTTAGCCTAAAATCGTATTTAATTCTGAGAGAACAATAACTTTTAAAATCGCAATGAAATCGAAAAACTGAAAATAGTTGAAATAAGAAGAAACAAAGGACTACCAACTATTTTTTTCTGAGATTTTTAATATTAGCAGAAAAATTTACAGAATTTCTTAAACTTGCAAAAATAATCGATTTAAAAAAAAAAAAAACCCACATTTTTAATGTTCAAATCCAAAAATTGGTACCTTATCAGCAAAATCAAAACTTCGTGTTTGGTTTTTCTTTAACGTCATTCAATTCAGCTTACATTAAAACAAAGTTGGTTCGAATAGGACACTTAATGTGGCCACACGACCAACAAATGTAAGGATACCTCTCTAATGCAAATATCTCGTGAACCCGACGTGCTGGAAGAAAACGGACAATTTATCTGAGTTCAGCGGCCAAAAATACATAAGGAACGGTTGCAAAGTTCTCTGTTGCAAAAAATTTTTAAAACTTTTTAAAATGATAAACTGTAAAATAAACTTGTTTTATTTCGTATCCTACTAAAAACGAAACGAAATGTATTTCTCCCGTTTTGAAATTTTTTAAAACAAGTTAAACCCCACTTCCGTTTATTGTAACGCCACGCTATCACACAATTTGGCTTATTTTGCTGACTGTAGCTAATTAATTGATTGAGAGCAATCCTTTTTAAAATGTAAGATTTCATATTTCATATATATTTTCGTCACGTCAGTTTGGAAACGCCAGCTGCAACAGAATCCATTAATCCATTAGCAGGAATGTGAATGTGACCGACTTCTTTACTTGTTTCGAATAATTTCAGTCATAACGCAGCCTGAAGAGTTTAACTTAAAACACTTACACAGGTAAAAAGGTCTTTATGACCTTTTGAACTCTGTTGTAACGTGCTTGATTTATGCACAAGCGTCTTCAATTGTCTTTAAGGGGTAACAGACGCCGCTGTTCAAATGGGGTTGGTTACATGAAACGACCGTTACTTTCGAGGGTACAGTAATGCTTCAGGACAATTCGTTTGGCTTGGATATGGATAACCAGGTTGAAGTGAGTGAGGAACAAACCAAACCTGGCTTTTGCCTAATGCTTTGCTAAATTAGGAGCTTTCAAGAAGATATGTGATAAAAGATATCTGTAATTCAAAAGTGAAAGTGAATTTAGCCCTCTCCACAATCCAACATATCTCCCATTCAATGTTTTCCATCCACTTTTCTTGGAGCATAAAGTTTATTTTTTGCAACAAATTTATGTGTAAAATGTCTATAATAAATTTGGAAATAACATTTTAAGGGCATTTGTTTATTTATTAAATTTATTTGTGTAATTACTTTGCTCTAAATTAGGTTCTTTTTTTTAAATAGATCTTTTTTATTTACTTTAACATTGGATCTCTGTTTACTTGACATTTAAGTTTTTATAAAATGAATGTGTGCTTGTGTATATGTGTGAGTGTATGATATTACATGTATGTATTATGTTGTAAAATAATTTTGTTGATAGTTTTTACAACGCGTCCTTAATTTTGTTTTTGTTATTTTCTTTTAAACATAAAATATTTTTATTGTATTATATTCCAAAAGAAGATTTTTTGCAAAATGAAGTTGGAAATTAGAATTAATAGGCCTGCGACAGAATGACATTGCCCTTTCGCTGAGGATCCTGAACAGTTTCCTCCTTCTTGCCGATCAGCGACTTGTGTATGTGCGGTATCACACCGCCACCGGCAATGGTTGCCTTGATCAGGCTATCCAACTCCTCATCTCCACGAATGGCCAGCTGTAAATGGCGCGGCGTGATGCGTTTCACTTTGAGATCCTTAGAGGCATTGCCAGCCAGCTCCAGAACCTGGCGCAAACAAATCAATAAGAAATGGCCTATGCAATTAACGGTAAAGTACACTCACCTCAGCAGTCAAGTATTCCAATATGGCTGCAGAGTATACAGCGGCAGTGGCTCCCACACGTCCATGCGAGGTTGTGCGGCTCTTGAGATGGCGATGAATACGTCCCACGGGAAACTATAATGGAAATTGTTGTCGTTTTAAAAATCTTGTTTATGTTTTGGCCACCCTCCCCCACAAAACAACATACACCCTGTATCGGTCTGTGTAAGTGGTGAGCTATGCTTGTGGTGAAAACACAAAAAGGCGCCAAACCGTTCTCTTTCCCTCCCCCTTCCACTGCTTTGTTGTTGTGCTGCTGCTGCTAGTACAGCTAACTTACCTGAAGACCCGCGCGCGCCGAACGTGAAACTGCTTTTGCTTTGGCTTTGCCCGAATCCTTGCCTGCTTTGCCGCCAGCCTGTCGAAGATGAAAGTTTTGTACTTATTAGTAAATCACACAAACACACCCGCCGCCAGCCATATAAATGCCAACAAGAAAGCACAAAATGGTGGCGGGCGACCCGATGAGTGAGGTTAAAACCGTTCCAATTGCCGCCACACACAATAACAATTAACTGTATTTTCCGCGTCCCCTTTGCAGGAGCAGCGGGCAAGTGAGATTTTCAATTTTCGCGCTACGTGGTCCGTTGGAAGGTTAATAATATCTAACTGGAACGAACGGCCAGTCGCAGCCGGTTGGTACAGAAGTGCCCAAAGTTGACAATTACCATTTTTATTTAATCGATTTTCTTGCGTTTGCGTTGAGAATGTGGGTACGGGTGAAATGCAATTGGGCACTTTGGTTCAGTAAGCGAGTGGAATGATAATAAAAAACGAAATCGAAACCAAATTTCTTTTGGATATTTATGACTTTTTCAACGCGTCCGCACAGTTCACTAAAATTTTTACGAATGAGAAATAGACGCCATCGGCATAGGGTTGCCCGCAAAGCGATATCGATATTTGAGTCGTGATTGATGAATGGACTATCGATATGGACTGGACTGTCATTCAATATCACACTGCCGAATCTGCAAAATTAGCTTGTTAATAATAATTTTATTTCATTATAATTTGCTGTATACTAATTAAATTATCTGCGGTTGTGAGCACAAGTCCAAACGTAGTCAATAAACCACAACTCTGCTTAATCACGGTACAAATCACAGTCGTGATTCAGTTCAGTACCTAAAGTATCTCCCATCTCTAGTGCGCGTTCCTGTGGCGGCATTTCGAGCCAGAGGAATAAGTTAGTTTTTTTACTTTCAATCTTCGCAAACGCCAGGCACTAAAATGCCACGCGCCGCAAAACCAAAACCAGCTGCTGGCTCTGCGCCGGCCAAGAAGCCAGCTCCACCCAAAAAGGCCAAGGGCAAGCTGTATGCCATGCCCGAGAAACTCAAGGAGGGAACCATACTCACAGATCTGGCCAAGGGACAGTGGCGCATAGGCCCCTCCATTGGAATTGGTGGTTTTGGTGAGATCTATGCGGCATGCCGGGTGGGTGAGAAAAATTATGATGCAGTGGTGAAATGCGTGAGTATCGATGAATACATTCCAATACTCTCAAATTTCAATGGGTCATCTATCTTGCTTGCAGGAACCCCATGGTAATGGCCCGCTATTTGTCGAGATGCATTTCTATTTGCGCAATGCCAAGCTGGACGACATTAAACAGTTCAAGCAGCTACATGGCCTCAAGTCACTCGGCATGCCCTATATCCTGGCCAACGGGTCAGCGGATGTGAATGGCCAGAAACATCGTTTCATTGTGATGCCACGTTTTGGCAGCGACATATCCAAGTTCTTTGCCGACAATGGCAAGCGTCTGCCGGAAGGCACAGTCTATCGCTTGGCCATTCAGATGTTGGATGTGTATCAGTTCATTCATAGCACTGACTATGTGCATGCCGATCTCAAGGCAGCCAACATATTACTTGGCCTGGGTAAAGGCGGCGCCAGTCAGGCATATTTGGTGGATTTTGGTCTGGCCTCGCGCTGTGTGACTGGAGACTTCAAGCCAGATCCCAAGAAGATGCATAATGGCACCATAGAATACACCTCGCGGGATGCTCACCTTGGTGTGGCCACTAAGAGAGCGGATATGGAAATTCTAGGCTATAATTTGATTGAGTGGTTGGGTGTGGAATTGCCCTGGATCCGTGATAAGTTGCTGGCTGTACCGCTGAAGGTTCAAAAGGCCAAGGAAACCTTCATGAGCGATGTGACGACAGAGCTTAAGCAGCTTTTTGCCAAAGGCGTTCCCGCTCCCATTGGGGATTATATGAAATATGTGGCCAAATTAAAATATAATGAAGCACCAGACTATGACAAGTGTCGCCAATGGTTCCTGACTGCTCTCAAGCAAATGAAGGTACCCAATAGTGGCGATTTGGACTTTAAGCTGAAGCCACAGAACAGTCAAAACAACAACAACAGCTCTCCAGAGACTAGCAAGGCAGCTGCCTCCAGAAAGGCTAAAAAACCGGTCCCCGTACCCTTGGATTCCTCCTCAGACGATGTGGTATCTGCCAGCAGCGATGAAGAAGAGGTTAAGGAAAAGTCTCACAGAAAGCCAATCAGCGGCAAACGTTCACCATTTAAGAGAGTACAAACTCCGCCCAAGGCAAAGCCTGCGTCCGTTTCGCCAAGAAAACGATCGTCTGCCATTACACCACCCACACGTTCAAGTCCTCAACAAAAGCGAGCGAAGCCTGAACCTCAGGCTACACCAAAAACCCACACAGAGAGCTCCAAAAGACAGACCCCCAGTGCAGGCACATCCAGTGCCAAGATCAATTTCAGTCCAGCCATCTCTTTGCGTACCGGCCGACTAGGCAAGACTGTGGTCAACGACGATCTTACCCCCAATCCGCGCTCGAACAAGACCTACGAGTTCAACTTTGAGCTGGACGTAAGCATGGATGCCAATGTCATAGTAAATGTAAAGCGAAAGAAGAAGGCCACGGAGTTACCCAAAACGCAGACGCCCTCTTCACTAAGTGTGGCCACCTCCAAAGGGGATACACCTGTGACCCGCGTCAAATTGCGCAAAACGAATGGCGACGATGATTCAGCATCGCCGGCTACAAGTTCCGGCCGCAGTCCACGCACGCCGGCCGTGACTGTGCGCAAGTACAGATGCTAAGCAGAATATATATTTTTGTTTTCTTTTTATTCTTACATATTTCATTTGTATTATTTAATAAAATTTCTCTCAGCTTTTTAAGAAAATTTCAGAAAAAAACTATTTATACCCTGTTCCTAATAAAAATGGGAAAAAGGGGATCAAGAAGTTGTGCAAATGTATGTAACAGGGAGAAGAAAGCATCTCCGACCACACAAAATATATATATTCTTGATCGGCATCAACAGCCGAGTCGATTTAGCCAAGTCCGTCGGTCTGTCAGTATGAACGCGTCGATCTCAGAGACTGTAATAGATAGAGCCACAAGTTTTGGAAAATTCCTCCTCCTCCATCTTTTAACAGCGAAAAACTGTCCTTTTCTCTGTATAAACGCGTGGATCTCACAGACTATAAGAGTAAGAGCCACAAATTTTTGCATGTAAGTAGGTGTAGACTGCACCCAGATAAAGTTTGCTCAAGGTTTGGCAAATTCTTCCTTCATCTTCTTCTAACCGCGAAAAACTGTCAGAGCTACAATTTTTAAGTTTGAACCTAGTGACTCAATATATATTCAGTGAGGCCCAACATCTATCTATTCTGTGTACCTCAATGAGATCGATAGAGCGATAGAGTCAATATCTCCTGACAGGAGTTTATGAATAAAAAGAACACTATGGCAAATTTGGCGGCTCTTAAGAGAAGGAAGGTTGATTAGGCGTAATCTGTCCTCATAAGGAGGAAGATGAATGGTGGAATCCCAGTTTAAGCCACGAAGAGCGAAAATTAAGAACTGTTTTTGAACCGATTTCAGTTGATCTTGATATTTTTGGTAGTATGGAGACCACACACACGACCCATATTCAAGTATTGGTCTCACTAGTGAGACATAAAGTTGCTTAGTGACGTAGGGGTCATTAAATTCCTTCGACCATCGTTTGACAGAACCGAGAACTCCCATTGCCTTGTTTGCGATGACTGATATATGACTATTGAAACATAACTTGGGAACAAATTGTACACCCAACTCATCAACTTTATGGATACGTTCCAAAGGGATGGAATTAATCATATAATCAAACTCATATGGTTTATTTCGACTAAAAGCCATACATTTACACTTGCTGAGATTAAGAGGAAGGCACCAGGTGTAGAGTTTAAATCAGATTGCAGGAGTAGAGAAGACGTAGGGTCATTATACGACAAACAAAGTTTGAGGTCATTGTCATACATCAGTGCCTGCGAATGGGATAAGACCTGTGGGATATCATTTATAAAAAGGTTAAATAGTAAGGGGCCTAAATGACTACCTTGGGGGACCCCAGATAGTACATTAATGGAGCTGGATAGTACTGATTTGAAACGAACTCGTTGAGATCGATCGCTTATGTACGACTTTATCCAGTTCAGGAGGATTGGTGGGAAGCCGAGCAGACACAATTTGTGTACTAAGAGCTCGTGATTGACTGAGTCAAACGCTTTACTAAAATCAGTATAAACTACATCAGTTTGTTGCTTATTGACAAACCCATTGTTTACAAGAGTAGTAAATTCAAGTAGATTCGTAGAGATAGAGCGATTCTTCATGAAACCATGTTGAGATGTAGATATTACCGAACGACAATAATGTTGTAGTTGGGGAGTCAGGATCTTTTCAAGAAGCTTAGGAATGTCAGATAAAAATGAAACATGGTTTATTTCCGTCAATGGCTGTCGATCAGCGCATTTTTTGCAAGGGTGATAGGCTGCCCACCGCTGTTATACATATCGCTCACTTACTTCAATACTGGCATAACTCAAAAAATACGATTTTTGACTTAATGATGCAGAAATCTGCGCGCTTTAAGGTACTATTTTATGCAAAAATTTTCGTATTGCTATCTCTTCTACTTTCCATGTGAGATGAGAATATGTCGCAATATCATTTTCTAGGTTCATTTTCATGTTGATGCAAGAACGGCCATATCTCAGTTGTCCTGCTGTCGATATTGACCAAACATACTTTGTCTTTCAGTTAAAACATCATATTTTGAATGTTTATTAATAAGCATTCTAAATTTATAATATTTTACTTAATTGAGTTGAAACTAAAATAACCATTTTTTTTAAGGTTAAATCCATTGAGAACTCCAAACGTGTTTTTCTCAAAATGGATTATTTTGAGTTATGCCAGTATTGAAGTAAGTGAGCGATATATCATCAGCTTTATCGAAGAAATGATTTTCTTTAAGCTATTGCTGTACGAAAGGCTGCAACGGGTTTGTTTCGTTTCAGTCGTCTCATCGGTGTTTAAAAAAATGCTTTCTAACTTGTCCATAACTTTGGATTTAAAATCACTTCTGTTCATCATTCTGTTCTTGTTTTCGAAATTCGATTGATCTGGATTGATTCGAAATAGACAGTGGCGTAGATAGCTAAGAGTCCTTCCATAGACCGCGAATTATTAAATAGTTTCATTCAAAAAATTTCGGGTGTAGATGATTATTTTTTTAAAAGAATTTTTAAAAATGTCAAATGTCAATTAAATAATGAAACATAAATATTTCAACGACTTACTCCAAGAATATAAGGTAATTGCCTAGTATAAGTCACCTTTAGCTGAAAAAATTTGTTTGATGGACCGCGAACTGTCAAGAATTAACATGCAATAAAGTCTCGGCGGTCAGTCATGGATTTTTTTTTAAATCTTTCAGGCCTTTTCCCATATCCATAGGATATCGAAGAGGATCGAATGTAGCTAATTGGGACTTTGAAGTTAAAGATCGAATAACATTTGATCGAAATTGCAAACGGGAACAGGCCTGTTTATCTTTAAATCAAAATTTTAATTTGAGCTCCTATGCTTTTTACGGTCCAAAAAATGTTTGAAATACGCGGCAGACTGAGTTCTTCGGTGTTAAAGAAATTTTCAAAAACACACACCCACACAATACATAAAATGGATCTCGCGTGATGTAAAGAGCGAACTGCCACGCAGAAAAGAGCAATATTTAAAAAAATTTTAATATTACGTTTCCACAAATTTTTTCAAAAATTTTTCAACGAATGTTGTGAATGAGTTAAAAAAAACTTTGAGGTAAAGTATGTGAAAATATGCGACGCAGTCATAAATGTTTTTTAAAGCGACAGATTTTAATTCTATATTATTATACACAGTCCGCTAAAACAATAAACATTGAACTCGTGTTAAGTTCCCACAGGCAAATAATGTCCCCATATTTTAGTCAAAGTTTGGCCTAAAAAGACTGTATTAGGGAATTTTTCGGCCATATTTGATCCCTACTATTTGAGGCAATAGTTTTAGAATTAAATCACGGTCCAGTATTTCAAATAATTGGAAACACCTTGGCTTTGCTTTGATGATCATGTTCTGTTAGAAAGGGTTTCTATCTATGTAGTGCACTGTGCCGAAAGGATTTTTCTGTCGTTCTGAATACTAGGCTTAAGCCATTTCAAAATTGTTATTTTTATTATCTATTTGACATCGGATGAACAGCATAAACAAATTTTTCTATAAAATCTGAATTTTTCCAATTTCATTAAAAAAGCAACCATGCATGTACCAAACATTTACCCTGCGATTTTTTTTGCATGAAAATTCTTTGTAAGTCGGAATCTATCGAATGAATTTTTTAACAAGTTTCTGAGAGAAGGTAGGAAGTAGTATTCCTTACTATAAACTTATCTTATTTCTTTAATTATTTCTTTTACATTTGTTGTTCGCAGGGATGCTAAAATATAAATATCGAAATATCGATTTACCAACGCATAGTGGTCGGGCTTGAATGGAGCATGCGGCCAAAAATACTTCCAGTGGAGATATCATAGTAAATTAAACATAAACAAAAAAAATTGTAAGCAAATAACACAGTGTTACAGCGAAAAATACTTTTGAAGTGATCTAACCCAAGCTGTAGAGCAGGTCGATTATGGCATTTCCTTATACTTGGTTTTCTCCAAAAACCCCCAAAATCTTAAGTTATGGCCCAAAATCCGCTTTTTGATATTTTACCTCACTTAAATAGATATAACTCGCGAATCTCGACCGTCTGATTGCTCATAATCTTATCAATTTCGGTAGCGACGAGAGGAATTTAATACATTTTAGTCAATGGTTTGACTTATTTAACGCGATGGCTGGGAATTGCGGCTTACAGATCTGGCATTTTCCATTTTTTTTTTGAGACCATCACTGATTTTACTATTTTATTCTTATGCCATTTTTTCTTTAAATTTATTATAAAAGACCATTTAATTCTCCGAACGGTTGTTGTCCCAATGAATTTGGATTCCGTTCGACGAAGTTATTCGCGCATTTCTAAGTACATCTTGAAAATCTAGTATTTTTTTTAGTCTGTTTACATATTACATATAGTATTATTTCATCTATTATAACTCAAAAAAGTTGATACGGTCGAGACCAAAAAATTCTGAAAGAGTGTGATGGTAGTATAAAAACGCTGCATGGGTTTGGTCTGATTAGCTGCCGTTTTCTTTTAATTAACCTTTGAACTTTTCAGCTTCAGTGTAGGATTAATGATTCCATGTCTCGTAAGCTATTTTGAATTTTGCTTTTATGTCTTTAGCAAAGTTGTTGCTCTTGGCTTGGCCTACAAAACAATTCTTAGTAGCAAATCAAAAAAAATTACATCTTCGTACTTAAAACTACAAAAGATGTAAAAAAAAATCAAATTTTCACAACTTTTTTCAGTCTTTGAACTTTTTCCTGAAATCCGTTACAAATTTGGACAAGTAATGTAGGTAAAAGTTGTTGCTTAGACCAAAATAAACAAACCGTTAGTACGAACAAATTTAATTTAAGCACTCTTTGATATAGTAAAAAGACCAAAAGCATGAAAAACTGTCAAAAAAATTTAAAAAAAAGAATTTTATCGGTAAAAAAGTAAATAAATTAAATTTCTTTAGCTACATTCTTTAAGTTATATTTTTTGACAATTTTATTGATTTAATACAAAACAATCGAAATTTTTGAAAGTGTCAGCCAATTTCTACCAAAAACTGTACTTTTTCGAGTTTTGGTTGAAGTTATTCATCTTTATCTATATGAAGGACCAATCGAATGAAGTTGGTATGTTCCAACCGATTGTTTACGTTAGTCCATGCTACTTTTTCGTCCTTCATTGCTTGGTCAAATTCGTTATAGTTTTCAAGAAAAAGTTGAAAAACAGTACAAAATGAGGGAAAAACATGATGAATTTACTACATTTTTGCAATTTTGAGTTTAAAGATGTGACTATTTTGACTTGTTACTTAGAAATGTTTTGTAAATTAAGTCAAGAGCAACAACTTTTTTTCGGGCGTCAAGGCGAAATTCCAAATAGTTTACGAGATAGGGAGTTACAAGTCCCAATCACATGCTTAAAACTTCAAAGTGCTATAAAAAGAAATCGGCAGCTAACCAGACCAAACCCAGGGAAGGTTTTTGTACTACTATCATACCCTTTCAGAACTTTTTGGGGTCGACCGTATCAACTTTTTAGTGTTGCACAGTGTAATTATTACATTTGTATTAGAACTCTTCGTTAACAATATTCTTAAATCTAGGCAGATTCTTTCATCATATTTATCCATTTAACGCCATGACTACCTTTTCTGTTGTAAGTGTGCCTTTCTCAAACCAACGCAAACGGAATTCTCTTAGAACCGGACATCGCCCCACAAAATGTTGTCTTCCAACTTCTTGCTGTTACATAGTGAGCATATGACACCGTTAACAGTCCTTCTTGGGCAGCCGTTCAACCACAGCAGATCCCCCCTCGCCTTCATTATCCAGGTTATGTCCGTTTGTCGGAGCAGCTCGTTACAGTATGAAGGTCCTACCTTATGGTTTAAGTTTTTATATATTCTCACTGCGCTTCCTGAGGCCTTGAGTAAATGTTGGCTTCGGCTCTCTTCTTTTAGTGCAGTAAGAAGCTGTATGTTGCTTTCGATCCACCCAGCGTGCGATGCGTTGCTCTCCAGGGTAACTCCATACTCAAATAGTGCTCGTGCCCAGTAATTAAGGGTAGTGTATACCATCAGGTGTATCTTTTTTAAGGTTTACAAAAAATTAAATTACACAAAAATTATAAGTGATATTAACAAGAGGTTTTTATACCCTTAGAGAGGGTATGTATGTGATGTTTGTAACGCACAGAAGGAAGCAGCTCCGACCACATTATGTATAGCTCCTTTGGATAAAGGAAAACGTTCTTTAACCTTTACCTTTTTTCATTATTTGTTCCTTTTCATTGCCTTCCTTTCGTTTAATTTTAATAGTTTGCCTCTTCGCTGAGCTTGTTTTTTGATTGCGTCTGCGGTTTTGTCAGTTGGCCAACGAGAATGATATGTGGATAATACATAATTAATGCTTTATTGAAGGAAACCAAATCACTTTAGTTATTCAAAAAACCCGCTGCAAGTAAAGATTAAATTGGGTTTGGATCAGTTCTGAATCATCAGATGATAACTACGTTCACCACGTTGACGAATCAGACAAGGAGATTAATATATATCAATTGTAAATCTTACAAAAAGAAATGTATAAAATATAATAGTCACAGGCTCGCCGCTATTTGGATCTCCGTTTGCTACCGCTCTCATGATGCTTGGATGAGCTACTTTTACTGGAGCTAGACTTGGAGCTAGTACGTCGCGAAGAGGAAGTGCCACTGCTGCTGCTGTGCTTCTCCAACGTGCTTAAAGCACTTAACGAGGGTCCCACCGTTTTGCTCGATCGTTCCTCCTTGTGTGACTTGGAGGACGATGATGAGGATGACTTGTGGCCATGTTTGCTGCTACTACTGCTGCTGGCATTGGTGGAGCTGCTCGGTTCGGGCCTGTAGAAGGGCGACGAAGAGTTCGAGGAGTTTGAGGAATGCGATGAGGCCACTGACGACTTGGCCAGCTTGCTGGCCAAGGGCATAGGCTCGTCCGCTATAAAGACAGTTGGTGTGGCCGAGAAGGCTGCTGCTCGACTAGTTGTGGGTCTGTTCTGGCAGGTGTCGCACTGCCAGTTCTGTTCCTGATCGTCAGCCGCCTCCTCCTTTGTAATGGGCGGCTTGTGACATTCCTGATGATACATGGCACCGCATTTAGAGCATTCAATGAGGCGATTGGTGGCCGTAATCATCATCTCGCCACAAACGCAGCAATTAAGATCACCAAAGTCACAGGTGTCGCCAGTGTTGACAATGCCTGCTGCGCTCAGACCATCGTCGGAGTCCCCGATGGTGTCCATGGAATCTTTGTCTGGCGAGTGGGTCAGATTGATGATCTCATCCGTATTGATGGGCTGTGGTGGAGTTGCGGCTCGTCCCGGAAAGTTGGCCTCATCCTCCACCATACGCTGTGTCAAGTTGCTGGTTATCGTCTTCTCTGGGCCAAAGCGCATCTTTAGCGCCTCGTCCAAAAGCAGGCGCAGTTCGGAAACCGATGTGGAGTTACTCGAGTGTAGCAGTTTGACGGCTTTTTTGAGCACAGGATCGACTTCTTGAGCGGCTGCAGCAGCCACAGCCAAGTTCGCAGCCATCTTGAGGATCAGATAGAAACCAGATTCAGGATTAAAGCAAGCTTAACAGCTGATTGCCCTAGTTAGAGTTGTCGCTTATATTACCGTGTCTTAGAGATGAGCAACTCATAGGGTATCGAAACTAAATCACTGTGACCGACAAGTGACTCACAGTGACCAGAAATTGTAGTTCCTTATCTCATATAAACGAAAATAAGCAACAAGAGCCAAGAGATTGAGAGAATCTTGGAAGCCTCTTGGGGTTTGCAGCCAAATATCTACGAGTAAAAATGAATTATGTAGGTCCTCTAAATTTTTTGTAGGGAATCCTACATAATCGACTCTTTCAGCTCCTTTGCCTTTCTGTTCTGAGCTGAGCACCTACATATATTTCTAAATTTCAAACCAAAAACAGAACCATTTGATTTCGAACAACACTTTTCAAAAATTAAACAAAATAACAACATTAATTGTTAAATGCATATAATACTTATTCCACTGAAAAAGTGAACATTTTTTGTTCCTTTTATTTAAGATTTAAGTCATTTATTTCAAAATATACGTTGAGTTTATTTTAAAAAACCTAAAAATCTTCCCATCTCTAACTCTACTTAACAGCTGTTTCAACCAACAGAGTTGTCGCACTCTCTGCCGGCGCTGTTGCCACTCGCGCGCACTCACCACACACGCTTATTGGGAAATTGCAAAAAAAAAGCGTTAAATTAAAGTGTGTAACAACAAAGCTAAACATTGTTTACATTTCCTAGCGAAATGATTCATTTTGTGCAACTGCGACTTTTAGTTTCTATCTGAATTGTGGGTTATCGCGTGCCTCGACCGATTAGAGCTTAGCCCCTTTGAAAAATCGAAGCCGAACGGACAAAGGCAAGAGAATAACAAAAACAAATAACACACTCTCGGCCGGGCCGTCTCAAAATAAACAGTTAACGTTAACTCGCCGTGTTAATGATAAGGGCGAATTATATTGGCTTCGAGTGTGAAAAAGTGTTAATTAAGCAATAAACAAATTTTCTGCTTTCTAAGTTAACTCAGTTGGCGATTTTCTCGCTTTTAAAAAACAAACTTAAAATGCGTCGTTATAACCAAACATACAGAATTTGTGTTCAAAATTTGGTGACATTTATTTTTCTCAGTTTTTGCTGTGACGCCAGTTTTGCGGCTGACGCTGATCAGCTGGTAAGTTATGTTGTGGGGGGACAGTTGGGGGAGGCTGATGAGTTTGCTTTTCCGTTATGTTTGCCTAACAACGGCACTTGTTGCCAAAAGTTTGGGGCACAAGATATACATATTTACGTATGTATGTACGTATAAACGTTTGAAGGGACATACATATTGCAGTCATATATAAAAGTTTATTTTTGTCTTTCCAGTCTTTGTTAGCTATCAAACGGCCTAGCCGATAACAGCTAACAGAACTGTTTTTCTCAGCAATCATGTTAGCTGGCTGTTAGTCTTGAGAATTTGAAATATTTATACCCTGTACCAACTAGACCGTCTTTTTTTGGTTTTATTTTTATAATGTTTTTTATTCTAAAAATTTATAATCTTTCGATCCCTGTTAATAATTGGTAGAATTATTTAAACATTTAAAGATAGCACCTGTTAAGGTGTACATATTTTGGCCATTACAGGGAACATAACAGTCTAGCATGATTGACCTTACATTATTTTTATTGCCTTTTTGTTTCAGGAAATTTCCACTCTAGAGTGCAAGCTAAAGGAGCCTATCTATGGAAATACCTTCGATTTTAGTGGCCTACACTCGGACTTGGCTCATGTGGTGGAAAGTGTGAGCAACAATGGCGATACCTTTGAGTTCAACGTGTGTGGCAATCTGTCGCGCACCTGCAATGGCGAAAGTAATGTGTCCGCCTGCCTGAAGAAACAGGGCAAGGAGTATGTGCTAGGTAAATGATATGAAACATCTTTGGTATTTTTAAATTAAATAACCTTTTATTGTATATGTATTTTATGTATTGTATTTTTTGCCCGAAAAAGTTGAATATCGGTAAAAGGGTCTTATTCAAAAAAGCTTTTTCGTTTTCAATGTTAGTGTCCCCAAACTCAGCCATGGTTTTAATCAGATTTGCAAAATTTGTTCAAAATTGGACGACCATATCTTATAGCTGCCATAAGAACCATCGCACAGTGGCCGGTTTGACGAATTTAGCGTTGCAAAAATCGTAACTTTTGAACGGTAAAAGATTTTTAAAAAATTTCAAAGGGACGATTATAAAGAATTTCTGAAGCTTTAATATGAGCGTAAAGATGTCATGTTAGGTCTACCGGGTGACTCAGAATCGACTGTCAAAGTGAAAAGTTTAAAATGTTGCAAATGTCGCATGCGATAAAAAACATATTAACTTTTTTTTAACGATTTATTGAAAATTATATTGTTAAACTAATTAAAATTAACAAAATTTAATAAGAAAATAATTTTTAATTACTAAAAATATTTATTTTGTATGAAAAAAATTATTTTTAGTAATAAATAATTTTTTTTCAAAATAAATATTTTTACTAATTAAAAGTTAGCTATTTATTAAATTTGGTAAATTTTAAGTAATTTAACAATTATAATTTAAATAAATCGCTTAAAAAAAAAGGTTAAAATGATTTTCCTATTTCTTGCAACCTCTTCAGTTTATCCAATTTGCAGTTTGGCGGCCAATCCTGGGTCACCCAGTTGACCTACAATAATGAACTTAAGCTTATTTGAAAGCTACTGAAATTCTCTATCACATTTCCTTTGGAATTTTTCAAATATCTCTTTTCATTCAAAAGTTACGATTTATGCTACGCAAAACCGGCACGCGCTTGATTTCACCTAAATACGTAGATTATTCATGCATTTTAATATTTTCAAGTCGCTCATGCTCGCAAGGCGCAGCTATGCGCCAGACCAAATAAATATATTTTTATTTAGAAATATGTATTTTAAAAAAAATTTCACTTTAGAAGCGTGAACTAGCGTGACTGTACTTTTCGCAGTCCACCAAAGTGGGAAAATGAGGTACAAAAGTAGTACTTCAGTAAAACGACAATAACTCAAAAACTAAAAAAAAAAGTTAAATTGTCTTGTTCATTTTTCTTTAGAATTGATGCATCTTTAATAAGCAAAAACCTTTTTGCAATCGGAAATTCCGTTTGGTTTTTATACGTTCCCAAAGGTAACATTTGAAACCAAAAAAATACAAAAATTTATCAGTTTGAAAAATTGTTCAACTTTGAACCACTGTAAAATCCAAAATAATTGACCAAATTCAAAAAACTAAACATTTTCGGGCTATCTGGGGTTCCCTTTATTAAATTAAATTAAGCGGTATCCGCTATTCCAAAATTATTTGAACAGATTTTAACCTCTTCCCTACAGCACTATTGTAAATCGATTTTGTCACCTTTCCAGCATTATTTAAAAAACCGGGGTTAAACAACAACAATTTACTTAAATTTAACAAAAATGTACCCCATTGTTTTCTTTTATAAAAACAAACTGATGTCATCTACACCGACTTCAGTAAAGCATTTGATTCTGTGAACCATGATCTTCTTCTCGTTAAACATGATCATTAGTTTCCATCCCCCTTTTTTTTTTTTTTTTTTTGGTTTTAAAAAAAAGAAAAAAAAAATTTTTCCCCCCCCCTAAAACCCCAAAACCCCTTTTTTCCCCTTAAGGTGTGCCCCAAGGCAGTCACCTCGGCCCATTGTTATTTACTCTATTTATTAATGATCTCCCCACAATAATTTCGAATTCTCGGATACTTATGTACGCCCGTGTAATGTAAAACTTTTTTTTATCTTTCAACGACCCGATGCACTCCATCAGATTGCAAGATGACTTAAATTCCTTGCAGTCCTGGTGTCTGATTAATCAATTACACCTTAATTGCTCCAAGTGCATGTTCATGACTTTCCATTGTTGCAAGCCTTCGTTGGCTACCTATACGATTGGAAATGAACCCTTGGAACGAATTTATTCAGTCGTTGATCTTGGAATTCTTTTTGACCCCAAATTGAGTTTCAATCCTCATATCTCCTCTATTGTTAATAGAGCAAATGGTGTACTCGGATTCATTAAACGTTGGTCGAAAGAGTTCAATGATCCACATACCACAAAGCTTTTATACACTGCTCTAGTCCGTCCTGTACTTGAATACTGCCCGTCCGTCTGGTCTCCGCAGTATAAAAAGCATATAGTTTGTATTGAATCAGTTCAGAAGCAATTCAATTTTTGCCCTATTGTGGCTTAAATTGGGACCCTCACCTTCGTCTGCCATCGTACTCTGACGGACTCTTGCTTATTGACCTTCCTTCGTTAGCTAACCGTATAACAGTATTAGGTGTTTCGTTTCTTCATAAACTAATTACACAAGTTTACAAAAAAATGCCATTTTTTGCCACAGAGAACTTTGCAACCGTTCCTTATGTATTTTTGGCCGCTGAACTCAGATAAATTGTCCGTTTTCTTCCAGCACGTCAGGTTCACGAGACATTTGCATTAGAGAGGTATTCTTACATTTGTTGGTCGTGTGGCCACATTAAGTGTCCTATTCGAACCAACTATGTTTTAATGTAAGCTGCATTGAATGACGTTAAAGAAAAACCAAACACGAAGTTTTGATTTTGCTGATAAGGTACCAATTTTTGGATTTGAACATTAATAATGTGGGTTTTTTTGAAAAAATCGATTTTTTTTGCAAGTTTAAGAAATTCTGTAAATTTTTCTGCTAATATTAAAAATCTTAGAAAAAAATAGTTGGTAGGCCTTTGTTTCTTCTTATTTCAATTATTTTCAGTTTTTCGTTTTCATTGCGATTTTAAAAGTTATTGTCCAAAAACCTTAAAAAATTTTGTAATATTTTTACATTTTTTTAACAATATTAAGCTTTAAAATGTCTAAAAATTTTTAAAAATCGATCTTAAATAATTTTTTAATATCCATTCTTTGGTTTAAAAATAACTACCGTGTTATTTTCAAGCTACAAAAAATTTTGGCGGTAAATGTTGTCCAAAAAAACCGAAAATTTGTATAGTTTTTGGGCTATAACTTCTGAAAGCGCATTGAGATCGGACAACTGAAAATATGTAAAACAAGAAGAAACAAAGGACTACCAACTATTTTTTTTTCTAAGATTTTTAATATCAGCGGGAAATTTTTCAGAATTATTTAAACTTCGAAAAAAAAATAGATTTTTAAAAAAAAGCAACATTTTTATACCCTTGGAGAGGGTATATTAAAATTGTCCGGATGTTTGTAACGCATAGAAGGAAGCATCTCCGACCACATAAAGTATATATATTCTTGATCAGCATGCCGAGCTGAGTTGATATAGCCATGTCCGTCTGTCCGTCTGTCCGTCCGTCTGTTTCTATGCTATCTCCTCCGTCAGTTTTAAAGCTATCGTAACCAAACTTTGCACGAAGTCTTTTGGTATAAATACGCTGCACATTTGTCGGAACCGGCCGGATCGGATGACTATAGCATATAGCTCCCATAGGAACGATCGGTTGAAAAACTAGTTTTAGTGAGAAAAACTTTTTTGTTTTCAATGTTATCGCTCCCAACGCTCGTATTTATAAGTTTTTAGTGATTTCACATAATTTCACCAAGCCATGTCGAAATCGGACAACTATATAGTATAGCTGCCATACAAAGTTAGGTCTGAAAAAAAAGTCTTAGTGAGAAAAACTTTTTGTTTTCAATGTTATAGCTCCCAACGCCCGTATTTATAAGTTTTTATATGATTTTACATCATTTCACCAAAATTTTTCGAAATCGGACCACTATATAGTATAGCTGCCATACAAACTGTCAGGCACATATCAAGCTCCAAGGGTATATAAACTTCGGTCGAGCCGAAGTTAGCTTGCCTCTATTTTTAATATTACAATCCAAAAATTTGTACCTTATCAGCAAAATCAAAACTTCGAGTTTTGTTTTTCTGTAACGTCATTCAATTCAGCTCACATTAAAACGAAGTTGGTTGCAATAGGACACTTAATGCGGCCACAGGACCAACAAATGTAAAGATACCTCGCTTATGCAAATATCTCGTAAACCTGACGTGCTGGGAGAAAACGAACAATTTATCTGAGTTCAGCGGCAAAAATACATAAGGAACGGTTGCTTACTTCTCTGGTCCAAAAGTTGGCCTTTTTTGTAAACTTGTGTTATCGGTGATGTAGATTCATCTGAACTTTTAGGTCGCCTTAACTTCTCCGGTCCTTCTAGGCCAACCAGAAACTATTTTCCATTAGTATTGCCTAGATGCACAACTGATTATGCAAAGCACAATCGATTTCAAGTCTTATGTCAAAATTATAACGATCTCTATCACCTGCTCTCAACAGATCTCTCTCTCTTCTCTCTAAAAACATATCTCTATAATTATCTTAGGAGAAATCTCTGACCACTCCTGGCTGTGAGTAGGGGCATAGCTTGCCGGACTGGCTAAAATATCTTCCCCCACCGGGTCAGAGATTTCTAGTTATTTTATTTTAAGTATAGCTTATAAATTTTGTATTTTTAATTAGTTTTAAATTTCACTTTTAGTTAGTATTTTTTTTATTTTTTTTTTATTATTGTTTTCTCCTAAATTTTTTTCTCTTTAAATCTGATTTATTTTAGTTTTATTATTATTTTTTTCCTTTGCCTCTATTCTGGTTTCGTTTTTTTCCTCTTCTCTATCTCTACATCATTAAAGTTTTTGGTAGCTCTAATAACGTCTCTGACTACAGTTGGCTGTGAATCGGGGCATACCTGGCCGGACGGGCAAATAAAACTCCCCCATCGAGTCGGAGTCGTTATTAGTTATTTTGTAATTTTGTTAGTTTTACTTTTTTAGGCTTTCTTAGTCAATAAGGCTTTTTTTTATAACGTATGTGTAATTGAGTTGACAGCCTTTTTTTGTCGACTAAATAAATAAATAAATAAAAAAAACTGGACCATCAATTTTTGATTTTTGCAACGCTAAATTCGCGAAACCGGCCACAGTGCATCGGTCGGAAAATGCGTTTTAGTTAGAAAAAATGATTTTGGTTTCAATGTTAACGTCCCCAAACTCGCCCATTACTATTATTATGTGCTTTAGCACAGATTTTCAAATTCTGATCGAAATCATATGGCTATGGTTCCTATGGCAGCTATAACACAATAGGAACCATCGGTCAGAAGATGGGGTTTAGTTAAAATTTGAAATTTCAAAACATTGGCGTGGGTTTAAAAACTTTGGCACAGACGAAGCTAGCTTGACCCCTTCTCGTTTTTGTATTCTTTGTTGTAAAATAGGTTATATGTACAATAATATTGCATAATACTGAAGTGACACATGGACAAGACTGGTAAAATGTAAAATTGGCTATACAGCTCCTCCAACGGGGCCAAGCCAAGCTTCTCTAAATCTCTTGGCGTGTGTGTTTTAAATTTTTCGCATAAGAGAAAGGGACCTACATTTCAACGCCGTTACTTCACTGCTGGCGCCAATAGCTGGTGAAGGTGACCGTATGTGTAAAAGCTATTTTCTAAAGAAAGAAATAAACTTTTATTATTAGATGTTCAGAGGCGGGATCGAACCCACGAACTCCCGCCCAGCAGTCTTGCACACTAACCGCTTGTTAGCTGTATAGCCAATTTTACATTAAGAATACTACAAATATATGTACTTATTAATTGTGTTAGTCGCATAAATACTTTGAAAAAACAAGAAAGGCAAAGCTAACTTCGTCTGTGCCGAAGTTTTGATACACTTGAAAACGCTTGTTTCAACGGTTAGCGACTTCAACCAAACTTCGCAGATCAGCTTAAAAACATTTAATATCACCCATGACCGTGATAGAGAGCGGTAATATTGAGAAAAAAAACAGTTTTTTTCAATTAAATCCATTTTTCGACCGATCATTTGTATGGCAACTAAAAAAACTGGGGGCCGATCCGGTCGGTTCCGACATATTAGCATCGTGCAGAAAAAAGAAGACTCTGTGCAAAATTTCAGCTCGATAGCTTCAAAACTGAGGGACTAGTTCGCGTAGAAACAGACAGACGGACGGACGGACAGACGGACGGACGGACAGACGGACGGACAAAGCTTAATCGACTCAGCTCGTCACGCTGATCAAGAATATATATACTTTATGTGGTCGGATATGATTCCTTCTATGCGTTGCAAACTTCTGGGCAAAATTATAATACACTTTTCAAGTGTATAAAAATGTATTTCGTGGAATTTACATTAATCATCCATGGTTACTTTTTAATCAAATTTAAAAATATGCAGATTTTTAATAATACAAAAATTTGAGTTAGTATTTCGTCAATGTAAATAAATAACGAAAAATAAATTTTTTAACTACTTACCCCAATAATATAAGATCATTGCCTAGCAAAGTCCCCCCTTAGCTCAAAAAATTCCTTAGATGGCCTGTGAATTATGTGTAATTGACATGGAAAGTTTTCTTCTTTTTAAATCTCAATCTTGAAATCAAAATTTTAAAATTTTAGGTTGAGCAGAAATGCCTTTTACCATTTAAGAAATGTTTTAAGTGCGGGACAGACGAGAGGTTATAAAGAAGTATGTTTATCAAATAATTTTTCGGTGACACAGAGTTTTTCAAAAACTCACACCCACTTAAAACACAAGGGAGGATCGGACGGTATGTAAAGATCGAATTGCCACATTTGGCCGCAGAAAAAATTGTTAAAAACTTTATTTCCACCAGAACATGTAAGAACAGACCGCAAACATACAATTTATTGTAAAATATGGAACATGAGTCGCAAGCAAAATTTTTAAAATTTTCTGTCCACAATCCGCTCAAACCATAATGGGTCCCACAACATATAATTTGATGACAGTTTGGTCAAAATAGTCCAAATTAGGACAATTTTCGGCCATATCTGATCAACTTATTTACGTATGTATGAAACAATAGTTTTTATTTTAAGTAGTGAAAAATCAGCAAACATGGCTATTTATTTAGCCAAGTTTTCATCAAAATTTTGTATAAATATTTGCCCGTGGGCCTTAAAAATATTGTATTTTTATTATCAGGAAGGAGTCATCTCCGACCACATAAAGTATATTTATTCTTGATCAGCGTGACGAGCTGAGTCGATTAAGCTTTGTCCGTCCGTCTGTCCGTCCGTCCGTCTGTCCGTCTGTCCGTCCGTCCGTCTGTCTGTTTCTACGCGAACTAGTCCCTCAGTTTTGAAGCTATCGAGCTGAAATTTTGCACAGAGTCTTCTTTTGTCTGCACGCTGCTAACATGTCGGAACCGCCTGGATCGGATGACTACTTCTTGAAGCTGCCACACAAATGATCGGTCGAAAAAGGGATTTTATTGAGAAAAACTTGTTTTCCCTCAATATTACCGCTATCAATCGCGGTCATGGGTAATATTAAATGTTTTTAAGCTGATCTGCGAAGTTTGGTCGAAGTCGCTAACCGTTGAGACAAGCGTTTTCAAGTGTATCAAAACTTGTCTTTCTCGTTTTTATTTACATGATATTTGATTAAAAGCAAATACATATTTTGCTTAGGTTCCACTACCAAGGCATTAACGTACGCAGATGATATGGCGCTACTAGCAGAGTCCTCCGAGATGTTGCAGGCCATGATTGATAAGCTCTCTGAATATTGCATACAATGGAGTCTGAAGATAAATGTGGATAAGACGAAAGTCTTAATTGTGAGAGGTGGAAGAGGGCGTAGTGCAAGGGTCGACAGATGGGTCTTAAATGGCGTGGAGCTGGAAACGGTAAAAAGTTTTAAATATCTTGGCGTGACAATTACTGGAAATTTTAGCTTCAAATCTCACGTACAGGAAAAACTGCAAGACTCTAAAAAAGCAATAAATAGCACGTGGAAAAACTTTTTTGGAAAAAGACACATTTTGCCGAGCACTAAATTAAGAATGTTTAAAGCTACTGCTAGATCAGTAATGTGCTATGCATCTCAAATCTGGGGACACTACCGATATGAGGAGGTGGAGCGTCTGCAGAGATTATTTATTAAACGCATATTTAAACTACCCCGCTCCACACCGAACTATGCACTCCACCTAGAAACTGGCCTGCCCTCCTTATTCTTGTACTGTTTTCAAAACCACTTCACATACATTCGGAAAGTCATGGATATGCCAAACTGTAGATTGGTCAAAATAGTCACTGCTAAGATGCTGGCAGAAAAGTCCCAAGTTTTTAACAATTGGCTTTACTTATTTGAGGATCATGATGTACCCATTGACCTTCAATGCATCGGATCATTGAAAAAATCTCACCAATTGTTGTTGGAGAAAGTTGTACGCAGAGAAAGAGACTTATTTCTAAGCCAAGCCAGGCAAAGTGTGGTACGAAACACCTACAAAAAACTGGAGCTAAATCTGAACACTTTGAACTATTTTCATGACCGGTATGACACTCACGCCATCTCTCTGATCTGTAGGGCTCGCTGTGAGATGCTTAGCCTCAACTACAGGCCACACTGGAGCACTGATAACACAGATTGTAGTCTCTGTAATCGGCACGCAACGGAAGACGTCATGCATCTGCTTGGGGTATGCCCAATTTTAACGGAAATGCGAAGTCAGATGGGCAGATGCGAAGTCCTATCGGAAGCAGACGTAATAAACTGGCTAAATGGAAAGAACTGGACAGCGCTATCCTCCTTTTTACAACAGGCTCTAAAATATGGGACCGCAATTATAAATGAATATCTGTAACTTTTCCAAAATCGAATTATGTATCTTTTCTTTATCTTGTCTTGGTCAATGCAAAAATCGAATACTGTGTTCTTTGTTTAAAACTATTGTTTGTTATTTAACTAAAACAATGTAAAAAAAAACTCAAATGTTATGGCTGACGGTTTAAAACTTAAGATTTTTTTAAACATTTTTCTGAGAGATCGCAGGATTTAGTATTTCTTACTTTTAACTTGTTATCTACTTTATTTAATTATATCTTTCAGAAAATAAAATCAAGCTTTATATATTTTTGCTGTATTCATCCCCCCCTATCTACGCCACTGACACAATAAAGATATCTCAGCGTTTTAAGTCAACCACCACCAACAAACCGCTGGTTGCGTTAGAAAGATAGAGAGATGGCTTAAAATTCAAAATTCAAGCAGTCTATGGGTCATTCTTTTTCAAATAGAAAGATTTTAAAAGTCAACATTTTTGTTTTCAATAAACAGAAATTGGACCTCGATTTTATTACCAAAACGCAATTTGTTAATTTTTATATATACCTAATTTTTTTCTCAGTTTTAACCACCATAATATAGCTTCTAAGGACCCTAAAAATAACTTTAATTACAGTAATCAAAATAATTCATAATTTGATAGTTTAAAAAATATTAATTTATGAAGTTATAAACAATCAAAAAAATGTCCTCAAAGGTTGATTTCTCACGCATTCAATATGACAGAAACTTTGCAAGTGGGCCATAAATTTATCAAACTTTTCAAAAATGTCCACATCATAGGCTTTATTAAGTTAGAAAACATTTTTCATTTTAGTGCTCGTATTTTTAAACTCTTCTATTTCAAATCTAGAATTTGCAAGGGTTTACAAATTTTAACTGTTTTTTTAGCAGATCCTTGATTCTGAATTTTACAAAAATATTATCGGAATCAATTTATTTTAAGGCCAAAATAACTTTTTTAGGCTTATGCGATCTATAAATAGAGTTCTTGGTACTAAATGATTTAAATAAAATTTTTTAAAGGATTTTTAAATTTGCAACAGTTTTTATGATATCAAGCAAAAGTGGACATATTCGGAACCCACTAAAACTATGTTGTTTAGACTTCAGCGAAACGACACATACTGAAAAATAATTCTTAGTCTAGAATCTTTATATCGATACATACATACATCTCTGGCTTGAGATAATGCAAAAATTTACATACTGATTTTTTCGATTTTTGATCAGGTTCGATTATAACTTTCGCTTTTGTTTTGATTTGAACTGAGCACTTCGTTACGTACTGTTTTTGTCATCGGAGCCGTTAGGTGATTAAAATTTTTTAATTTGGTTCAGCATTTACTTCCTAACGAAATGTGCTAAAGATATTTAATTATTATTTCTTAAATCAATAATATACCATTATATAATCGAACATTTTGACATTTTCCTTCTAGGTCGTCAACATGAGCTGCACTATCACAAGGGCAAAATGTATTTCAAGTATTTGAGTGGCTCAAAATGCCCAAATGGCACGTCTGAGGATCCCAACTATCGATTCCATGTGTTACTCTATTGCGATTACACTCCTGACGCCCATCCTATGCATGTCATTCCCTATGTGAGCAGCTACATCCACCTTTATACTCATACATTTTAATTAATTTACTTTGATTTCCCGAACAGGCCAACGATGCCTGCTCTTACTACATGACCTACGAGACACCTTTGGCCTGTCTGCCCATACCGGATGCTATGCAGTCCAACAGTTGCATTGTCCTGGATCCCAAAACAGAGAGCACATTCGATTTGATGCCTTTAAGTGACACAAACTATCGAACCAGCAATCGCCAAGGAGATTTCTTTGTGATGAATGTGTGTAAACCGGTGCTGTATGCTGAAAATAGTATGTGTCCACCTGGCAGCAGCATTTGCCTATATTCGCCCAAAGCCACGGATATAAAAAAGCGGTCAGTCCAACAGCAGGAGTTATAAATAATGTTTTATTCATATAAAAATCACTGATTCCAGTTTTTTAAATTTTGGCAACGTAAATTCAAAGCCGGTCGTCGAGAATGGTGAACTAGTTCTGCGACACGAATCTCCCACAACATGTTTGAAAAACTCCAGCGCCAACTATACAAGTGTGATTTACTTTAGATGTGATAGGGCCATACAAGTGGGTATTATAAATTTAAGATGAACAGAAAGTACTTACTTATTAACTTACTTTCCCCAGAACGCACACCCGAATTACCTGGGTCTGGGTGCTGATGGCTGTACCTATCAGTTTAACTTTATTACGCCGCTGGCCTGCAATGATCTGGAGCCATGTACAGCATTAACCTACGCTAATGAGCTGTAAGTGGATGGTCGATTGTGCATTCTTAAAATCTAACTATTAATTCCCTTTTGTGTAGACTAAATCTCACTTCGCTTAGCACTCAAGAACCTCATAAAATGAGCAAGGATGGTAAAACCTATACAGTGTCTGTATGCGCCAAAGCTGGCAAGCCTTGCCTGGAAAATGTGGGTAAGTTGCTCATTTGTTGTCTAAATTATTAATGTAAAGTTTGGGTGCAGCAGCAGAGGCAAAAATGTAGTAATTAAAGAAGCACTGAAAACAGGAGCACCACTTAAAGCTGTAATCGTCTTTGACTTGTGCTGTGTGTGGGCAGGTAGGAAGGACGTTAGTTGACCATTTCATCCGTTTTGCATTAGAGCGCTCATGCGTGTATGTTTTGATGGTGCTCATGCCATAGAAGTTCGAAAGAGGGGGATGATGATTTAGATTTGTGATTTGCGTGTTGTTATATTTATGCATAATTTATGACTTTGTGTATGGATACGCAAGGGGATTCACTATTCCCATTCCTCTCTAAAATGGGAAACGTGGAAAAATATGCAAATTTTTTTTAAGCTACACGTTTAAGTTGTTTTGACTTTTGGAACTGGCTTAAATTTTATAAGTGGGCCAACAAGATGTTTTAAACTAGCACGTGTATTGCGTTTTATATTTTTGGAGTATTTAACATTTTTCATTTGGGAGTTTGATATTTTCGTTAAGCAGTTTAAAAGATTTAAAAGCAAATAAGGTTAAACTTGCCTTTAATTTTGGTTAAAAGAGAATAAAACTAAGTCGGATGACCCATCCATTGGATGATTTCTGAGCTAAAAATCTGTTTATGTAAATCAACTTGTGAAATGAGGTGTCATTTGCATGACACTTCTAATCAAATTTCAAACAGAGCTTAAAAATATTGAAATATGAAATGGTTTGAACTTATGTTGTTGAATGTTAGATGTTCTCACCGATTAGATTTTAACAGCGATTGTCAATGAGCCAAAAATTGAGAGTGTATTAGTGTGCGAAAATAAAGCGACGTGGATCATCTTCGATCTGACAGCATCGAAGGCTAGCCAGCGACTGATGTTCTGTTTGCTCTCTTGGTCTTAGCTTTGGCATGCCTTCGGCTCGTGTAGGTGTGAATACCGAAATGTCTTCGGCCCCTGGGGGCATCCAATGATCCAATGCTGTTCTATAATGCTTTACCTTCAGCCACGACTAATATTAGTTCAGGAGAAACCGCAAAAAAGTATCACAAAAGACCCGTAGAGTCAACCTTCGGTAAAAAAACTGCATAGACCCTGTTTCTCAAATAATCCTGATTTTAGCCTAGCTTTAGTGCCTCCTTCTGGGTTTAGCGAGAAACCGAGCAACAGTTCCGACAGACAGATCAAATCATCGATTCATTGGGCCCTGTTCCGAGTTCCGTCTCGATTTTTTGTGTAAACGTCAGAATTTCTAATTCAATTTGTAAAAATATATACTTAAGAGATAAGCTAATTTGAGGTAACTGAACCGTCGCAAATATCTCTCGAATTGAATTCACTTTGGACAAAGCAATCGGTTTCAGCTGCTCTGACAATTCCGAGTTTTGTTATACCTGATCTTGTAACCGTATTAATATTTGCCAATATTTATACAGCGTTTTTAAATTCGACTGCGAATTACACAATAATCGAGTCGATTTCGGAACAGGGCCGATTAATTACTTATACATCCCTTGCATTTTTATTAATTTTGCTTGAAACAATTTTATAAAATATAAGCTAAATTTTTGTCTCCACGCGATAAAAAAGACAGAATACAGATGAGGTCCAAATATTGTACTTGTCGTTTATCTCGAATTTCACATTATCAAACTTTATTCGATCATTCAAAATGTATTCTAAATAGATTTTCAACAAGGAAAGCTCTAAAATCCTGTGATCTTTAGAAACACATTTGATTGTAGGTAAGATGATGTACTTAAAATTCGCCCTTAAAACAGCCCACAAAGCAAAAAAAAAAAAACACTAAAATGTTTAAGCTTTTTTTCAAATTGCTTTAGCAATTGGTTATCATAGATTTTGCATTATTGAAAGTAGATATTTTAAATTTGAGGACAAAATATACACGCAGCGGAAAGGAATGACCATGAGATCCCCAGCTTCACCCATCATGGCCGACATAATCAGGTAGGAACTTTTAGAGAGCACTGTCAGGAAACTAAAGCATCAAACCCAGAGTACTCACAATATACGTTGATGGCTTGTTTGCTATAGTGAGGGAGAACGAAGTGCAAACGACTCAGATAAATTAAATTCACATTGGAACTAGAAAAAGACGGATAATTACCTTCCTTAGACACCACAATAAATAGACACGGCAACATTTTAAAAACAAAATGATACATGAAACCAACAGCCTCAGGTCGAATTATCAACTTCAATTCAAAACATCCAAGAAGCATGATAATGAATACGGCACACGGGTATATTTAACGAATGACCAACATCAGCGACGAAACATTTCAGACAGCCATAGAATCGGAAATAAAAGTAATTTGTCAAATAATGATTTCCCTATGTGGGTAATTAAGCCATTATTGAAAAGACACAAAAACGTAAATAATAGAATAAAAAAGGAACCTAAGAAATACCGATCACTCATATACATACCTAAGCTATCAGAACAATTCGCTCGATCAAATCGCTACGACAAAAAAAAATACGAATTGCGCACAAACCTGCAAACACAATGAAAGGATTTTTTAACAGAACCAAATCAAAAATAAACAAAGAGGATGCCAGGAATGTCATCTACAAGATACAATGCGAAGGAAATAAGGACGATATTTGCAACATAATATACATAGGAACGATAAAATCCAAGTTGAAGACCAGCATAACCCAACACAAATCGGACTGCGCTGGCAACATGTTGCATAGAAAGCGGCCACTCGCCAAATTTTGAGGCATTGACAATACTCCAACAAGAGCAGCATTACAACAAACGCTTCACATAAGAAATGTTACATATCTCAAGCGTTTCAACAGAGAGGAGACTTAATTATAAGACTGACACTGAGAACTGCGCTCACTTAAACAGACACTTAATCGTTCTTGACAATTAGTTGAAGACTCCACGTCACATGGTGCAGGTGTAAAAATTATACGTAAACTGTTTTTGTGAATTTTGTTAAATAATTGTATGTTT
The DNA here is from genome assembly GCA_018904275.1 of Lordiphosa clarofinis. Lineage (NCBI taxonomy): Eukaryota > Metazoa > Arthropoda > Insecta > Diptera > Drosophilidae > Lordiphosa > Lordiphosa clarofinis. The sequence goes on along the minus strand of JAEIGQ010000122.1, from coordinate 677,305 downwards.
AATATTGGTGTATACAAATTTTTTTGTAGTTTTGCCCTGAAGACGGTAGCCCAAGAGCAACCGAAATATATCGGAGAGAAAAAGAAAACAAACATCGTTTTTTCTATAAACTTGACCTCAAGTCGGAAACAGACATCTTCCTGAAATCTGGCTCGTCCACTTAGGTTGAAAAATGAATGTAAGGCGTCAAATTGAATGCAAAAGTGATTTTTTCGACTCCGCTAACAATTTATATCGAATGGTTTCCATCAGGGCTTAATCCCGAAACGAATTTCGGTTCCGGTTCCAGTACCGGTACGTCCCGAAATAAATGTTTTGGATAAAGGTTCTTTATCGGTTTTCGGTTCCGGTACCCGGGTTTTTTTTCGGTATACCGGTACGTACCGATACTCACCGATATAAGTAATACTTATTTTTAATAATGAAAAACAAAAACAAAATTCTAATAAATATGTACGCCGCTCACAAAGCGAAGGAGTGAAGCATACCTTACAATTACCATCTATCAAATCTTCATCTAGCAAAATCCCCCATCCGTCGATTTACCCGTCTTAATAAGAATCAAAATATTTATAAAATTTTGCAAATTTTGCGATTTTTTGGTCCGTTTGATCAACACGTCTCATTAACTCATATAAGAATTTTTGCAAATTTTTACTTTTCTGAACCCATGTAATTTTGTAAATTTCCGATTTTTGGGACAGTTTAGTCTACACCACATATTTTTACCCTCTACTATTGCAGTCTATCAAATCTTCATAAAAATTTTGGGAATAAGAAAATTTAGCAAATTTCGCATTTATTTTAGTTGTTTCATTGTTTTTTTGTGTTTAATTGTTTGATCTACACCTTCTGTTTACCCGTCATTGCCATTTCCAAACTTTGTAACATTTTGGACTGTTCAATCTTTTGTTTTTTTGTCTACATACATAAGATCAAGAATTTTATAAGGTCGGAAATGATTCCTCTCAGTTACATAATTTGGCACACTCCTAACATAATTAGGTACAGCGTATAAAAAAAAAACGAGAGTGTAAGTTAAAGTCGGCTCTAACCGTTTTCTATATACCCGTTACTCATGAAAAAACATGTTTAACAGTGTTCCTGCGTACCCTAGGGTGACCATCCGAAAAGTATGCAACATTTTTTATTTTGCTAATAGCTTGAGAACCGTTCACCCGATCTTTATCATTTCTTCGGCAAATCGATTCATTTTGCTAATTACTAACTATCTCTAGAAGAATCGTCTATCTTTAAAACTGTTGGAGATATAACGTTTTTTCCAAATTGCGGGGGCGGGAGTGGGCGTGGCCAAAATTTGAAACAAACTTGATCTGCGTGCAGATAAAAGAAGCATTTGTCCCATACATGTCAAAACTCTATTTCTTACCATCTCTGAGATCTAGGTGTTCATACAGACGGACGGACAGACGGACATGGCTATATCGACTCGGCTGTTGATGCTGATCAAGAATATATATACTTTATATGGTCGGAAATGATTCCTTCTGTCTGTTACATACATTTGCACGACTTTAGTACTTTTTACTCTACGAGTAACGGGTATAAAAACCGAAACCGTACCGGTACCAAAGTTTCGGTTTCGTTCCGGTTTTATCGGTTCCAATAATAACGGTAAACGGTATTCGGTTCTTTAAAAAAATTTTGTATCGGTTCAGGTTCCGGTTCCGGTACGCGATTTGAAACGGTTTATTTCGGTTAACGGTTCCGGTTTTGGTTCCGGTATTGAGCCCTGGTTTCCATTAATTCCATTTTCTAAGTTAGACTTCTATGGGCGGGGTTCTAATCGCTTGTCTATTGAGGTCGGGAATTGGGTATAACAAATGTGGTGACTCCCTCATCTTTAAACGCAAACTTGACGTGATCAGTAAAAACTGGGTATGAGGTGTTTCTATCTGAGGCCTCTTGTTTCGCAATTTATTGGTCTCGTTCCCAGGATATTTTGAGTGTTAACTGTGTTATTTAAGATACACAATAAAAACTTTAGGGAAATATTAAAAAACGAGAAAGGCAAGGCTAACTTCGTCCGTGCCGAAGTTTTTATACACTTGAAATCGCTTGTCTCAACGGTTAGCGATTTCGACCAAACTTCGCAGATCAGCTTAAAAACATTTAGTATTACCCATGACCGTGATTGAGAGCGGTAATATTGAGAAAAAAAACAGTTTTTCTCAATAAAACCCATTTTTTGACCAATCATTTGTATGGCAGCTACAAGAAGTAGTCATCCGATCCGGTCGGTTCCGACATGTTAGCAGCGTGCAGACAAAAGAAGACTCTGTGCAAAATTTCAGCTCGTTAGCTTCAAAACTGAGGAACTAGTTCGCGTAGAAACAGACAGACGGACGGACAAAGCTTAATCGACTCAGCTGGTCAGGCTGATCAAGAATATATATACTTTATGTGGTCGGAGATGATTCCTTCTATGCGTTGCAAACTTCTGTGCAAAATTATAATACACTTTTCAAGTGTATAATAATCAATTTGCTCCTTGCATTCAATTTAACGCCTTACGTTCATTTTTTAACCTAAGTCAATCACAAAATAACCTAACTAGGTACAAAATAAATTTGTCAGGTCATAGTAGCCCTTAAATAGAATTGTTTGAATTTTAACTATACCTCCTGTGACGAACATAAAACAGTCAAACTAAGTCAATTTGGATGAAGTTGAATCCTTTTATTTTTTACTTAAATGCCAATAACTTCTTTATTCTTCTTCGGATTTTAATAAACTATGTGGCGTTGTATTTTTAATAGATAAATCTTTAGTGACCAGCAATAAAATAAATTTTACACAATTTATTTCGTGGTGAAAATCGAACTTAAAATCTAGCTTTTTTAAAAAAATTGATCAATTTAAAAAGCCTTTATAACGCCGAAGTCCAGCACCGGATTAAGAAGTGGTATATGAACGAATGATAGGACGTTCAATTACCTTCCAAGTAAGCATTACCAAAGATATACGCATTTTTCTTAAGGTACTTTTTTCATAAATCGAAAATTTTTGGACTCAGCGAAAGGACTTACACAAGGAATTGCTACCAAATGTTCGGGATCGCGAAATTTTTATTATTTTGTAAACTAGTGTTATTATTAAAAAAAAGTAATTTTTAGTTACAAAATAATTAAAATTGTAATGGTTATTTAATTTATAATTACTCAACTGATTGTAATGCTAATTTTGATCAACAGTCCTGTTTTGAAGGCTCACAGCGGATCAGCTTTCAGAATAACTTGAAATTTGGAATAAAAAACAAAAAAAAAAATTTCAAAAGTAGAATTGATTTTAAAAGCCGCTAACGCATCCATTTGGTCAGTGTTGACCGCAGTTCAGCGAGCTTTCTTTCTAAATTTGCACAAAGTTTTGATTTATATGGCAAGGGAGACACACTTTTCTATTGCAAATAATAACCACAATTGCTGATGGTATGACAAACGTATATTTAGTTAGTATCCATACCCCATGAATACACACACACACATACACAGGATGTCCTGCAGTTTTAGTTGACTGCAGACGCATATCCGTTTTTTTTTTGGGCCGACTCGCGAACGCGCAACGAATAAAATCATGGCCCACTAGTGAGGTCTAAACAAATAAATAAGAGTACGTACTCCCTTTTTGGCAGCAAATACCCGGGCCAGAAGATGAGAGGTCCTACATGAAAATTTCATTTGTTAGGCAAAAGCATAGGACTAGGACACACACACACACATGTCGAGCTGGGGACATGGAGAAGCTTTTGTAAACAAGCAGACACTCACTCTCGCAAATATTTCGAATGCAACTCTGCTGCAGCTGACACGGGCAGACGCCATATTGCCGCCTGGTTTTAGTCCTGGTGTTTTGTTCAATTCAATATTTGAAGGGAGCTTGGCGGCTCCCGTGCCTGCGAGTGAATTATGGCCACGACCAAACCCTGCCCCTGCTGCTGTTAATTGCTTATGCAGGTCTCGTCGCACTTGTCTGTACAATACGTATGTATTACGTACATACACTCAAACAAAAAAAATCAACGAAAATCCAACTATTTACGCTTAGATCTAATTTTGTGTATAATAAATAATAAATACCGGTAATTGCATTGTGAGGTATTAAAATGCCTTACAGCTGGCTGGATAGTACTATAAATCGAAACTTCGGTGAATTCAGAAGCAGTATCGTAATGGGACAGAAATAAAGGGAAAGAAAGAAGGGAAAGCAACGTGAAACATATCGAAGGATCCGGCTTACGACAGCTTCGAATAAGCAGAACTGGTGAACGAAATCTAGATGACTGCCGACACCACCAGCAGAGGAAAATGAACGGCTGCAAATGGACAAAAATTTCTGTTGCTGGATGGAGAACACTCTGGTTGACATCAAGCAGTGAAGCGTTAGTTGCTAGGCAGCGGATCAGCAGCGCAAGGGAAAAAAACAAGAAGAATACGGCATCTGTGTGCGTCAGTAATGACTTGACTAGGCAGGTGGCAGCTATCATCAGAATATCATTAGCCCTAGTATTGAGATGTGGAGAACAAGTAATTTCGAAAGCCTGGCGTACGCTGAACCAACAATTCCTAACCGCAGAAATTCTTAAGCTCTATTAATACGACCTGATAACTCAGCTGATTTTTCGTTTGACTTGTTGTCAGAACGGTTCTATTTCGCCTGATAGCTCATCCGAGTAGTTTCATGTCTACTCAGACGCCTTTTTAGACGCTATGACAGCAAATCAGACGAGAATTCATCTGAGTGATCAGGTCGTGTAAACGGAACTTCAGAAACAACTGCTTTGCAATAAGGGAAGCTTGCCAGATTGAATGAGTATACAACGAAGTTCCCAAAACTGTGCTACGATAGGGAAATGAGAAAACCAAGTCGGTGCATAAGACAGTAGAATTGTGGGTAATTTCCCATATATCAAAGTCGATAATATCAACAAACAAATCTTTCAAAATCGACATTTGAGAAATCGAGTCTACTAAATTTCGTTAAATGTTATTTCCAAAAGTCATCTAAAATCATTTGGCAAGTTCTACTAAAACTTTTCGCTATGTCGGAATTCAGTAAAAGCGTATACAATGATATTACAGTCGAAAATCTCTATTACGAAATCCCGTACAACGATGTTCTTTATTCGTTTCCGTAACACAACAATACCAATACAATATTGCAAATTTTCTTGTCACGAATTTATACCCGTTAGAGTAAAAAGGGTGGTGCAATGTATGTAACAGGCAGAAGGAATCATTTCCGACCATATAAAGTATATATATTCTTGATCAGCATCAACAGCCGAGTCGATCTGTCCGTCCGTCCGTTTGTAGCAATACTCACGATAACGAATTTTTGCTTTGCCACATTAACTTTAATAAAATAACTGAAGCATTTTGCTTCACACGTCTAGAGCACAAGAAACAGTTATTCGCAACAGTATGACCGAACGCTAAAACATAAATATCACCAAAACATATCATAAAAAAATGTTTGATATCCGATATCCGATCGCTAATATAATTATATTCGTAATTTTGGGCAAAAATATCGATATTTCGATATATCGATAATATTTTCGACATCCCTAGTAGTTATTCTATCATGATCTGTTTTTATGAAACAAAGCAGAACTAATTAATCTTCTTTGAAACTCGTCCAATGACAAAATTTGTTCTGATATATTGTTAAGATCGAAATATTTTACATATAACGTTTAATACAGCGGTGTCACAGAAATCTCTTCCAACCCAAAACCAATTCTCGGTGTCACAGGAATATCTTTCGGTTGGTTTTAAATCTCTCGCGTTTTGTTGGGAGATTTGGCGAAATTCACCACTAAAACAATTTTGATATGTAAAATCGGTATTGGAAATGTAAACAACGTTATTTTTCTACATAGGTTGCATCAAATGAATTAAATATTTCAATTGTTTTAATAATAAAATTTGTGTTTCAATAATTGTTCGCAAAACCAACCGAACGGTGACAAATTCCCCCCCCAAGCACGGGCGCTCTCTAACAGGTGGCTCTCTCTGAGTACCATGCGCAAAAATATTTTTAAATTTTGCATTTTATTTTTGAGAAACATGACTTAAATTTGAATTTTAATTTAAAAATGCATCGTAAAACTCACAATCAAAAATTCCATTTAAACATCAAATAAACTCAAAACTTGAACAAGCCACATTGAAAAAACTCTTGAGTCCAACCCCGACGTTTTTGCGATAAAAAAAGGCCAAAATCTCTAGAGATTTCTGTGAGTTTTTGAGCTGGATTAGCATTTGTTCGTATAAGTCCGACATGTTAAATTAATTTTGAAACATTTTTATGTCCAAAACGAGAAATTAAAAATGAGAAACAAAAAAGCAATTAATTTTTAAAGAGGCCGAAATCTCTAAAGATTTCCGGGACACCCCTCATAAAGGGTTACTTTTACACATGTGGAGAGGGTACATTTAAATTGTCCGGATGTTTTGTAAAGTACAGAAGAAAGCATCTCCGGCCACATAAAGACTATATATTATTGTTGATCAGCATGACTCTCCAGGTGCTCGGAAACAACTGACAAACCAGTCGTTCGTTAGCTAGGAACGCGCTCTACCGAGTCCAGTCGGTGTGCGCTCGCTCCGAAGTCCAGTCGCGGCGGAATAAAATCAGTCCTATTACTTTCCGGACAAAACCTGTATTTACCCTGTAGTGAAACGCATTAACCAACATCAAAGGATTCGTTCTATCGTATCTTTCTTTTAACAGTTTAGATGTTTTCGTATCACATGTTTCTGTCGAACATGTTCGGTTTGCTCTAATTTAGATCATTAGGTCATGGATTTATCCAAACATCGACTTACGAACGAACATCGCTTGCAGATTATTGAATTTAATTATCAAAAATTATGCTTATTTCTGGTTGAATGGATACGTGTACAAACAAAATTGCCGTTTTTGGTGAAAAATTATTAACTTATAAATTTGTGCTATTGTGCTAGTCACAAGAATAAAAACATTTGGTTAAAAAAACATTCAGGTCTGTTCCCATTTCCGAGTGGATTTAAAAAGTAAAACGAGTGTAATTCCGAATCGTTTTCATTTGATGTTCCCGTTTCCGAGTGAAACAGAAATCGATTTTCTTTTCGAATGAAAGTTCGAATCGTTTTCGAACTATTATTCAGCTGAATGGTAACATGAAACATTTTGATCAACAGCTCGATTGTATTTTGATCGTTTTTGCTTTCGTCTACACGCAATTTCTGGGGTACAACTTTGAATGATTCAGATCATTTTTTTGTGGGTTTATGTTAAGGCTCATGTCAATAGCGATCTATGTATGTTGATATGTTGGAGAGAGTATGACAAAATTGGACCCAGCTTATGAACAATTTGATGCGCAGATGCGGTTAACATCTACATGAAATCATCTTTACACAATAATTATATAAATCGACTTAAGTAAAGATTTTAGAATGTATTCAAACTGGGTTTGGCTACACACCAATTCCCATATTTATTGCTTTAATAGATCCTCCATATACTCAAAATATATATTTGTTACAAACTGTGGTTTACCCAACATAATAAAAGTTATAAATACTGCATAATCTCCGGAGGGCAAAGGCAAAGGTACTTTTTCAGGCGATATATAGAAATCCTTAAGTTGTTGCAGTCCCTGAAAAGGAAAACATTTAATTTGTGTAACTCAACTAAAATTCTTTGCTTTTACGCACTACATAGGGACAAGTATGATTGATAGTGGAATAGTTTTTATACAAATTGTATATCATCTTTAGTGCAGGCTGATTTGGTCGCTTCAGATAGGAGCAGGCATCAACGGTAAAATCGAAAAGCCAGGGCTTATAGCCATTAGCCTTCTTAAAGACTTGAACTCTACAATGTATGTCGTTGGCTGGATGCAGAAAGGTGACGTTGATATTAAGCACGGTCTTATTCCGACGTATGGCCCGCAAGCGACACAGATCAAAAGTCACCCAGGACTTATTTTTCGTTTCACAGACAGCATTTGTTAGCTTGAAAATAGAGGCTACCTGTAAAATTACACGTAATTCCAATGAAAGCGCAAAAACTACCGCCAAAAAGAATAGTTACGTTTTGATTTAAAACTAGCGCCAGGATTAGCACACCAATGATGTATAATGTGTGCATAATGTCGATGCTGGATTAACTGTCGAAATATTTACAAATTTGTCGGATTTATATGCGTGTAATTTGTCATGCTTGAAGGCACTTCAATTTGCGTGTACTTTAGGCAGTTAAGTTATCGGTGATGTTGATCTAAGTATATATTTAGCCGGATCAATTAGAAAGCTAATGAGCTGATCATTTTAGTATTGTCGCGGGCAACAAATTTATTTTATTTTGGTTATATGGTTCAGAGCTGTGTTCCAAATCCAATTTGCCACTCAACCTCAGCTGGCATTGCAAACGGGTTTAAGGGTGTAATAATTGATGTACTGGACCATAATCTGGGACACAAACTTCTAACAAGATTTTGAAATAAGAAAATTAAATCTTTCGAAGTTCTGAGGCACCAACGGAGTTTTCGGGAGAATTTCAAATCAACTGTCAAAGTTACTAGACATTTCTGTGTTACCCCTAACTACAACGTTTAATGGCCGAGGTTATAACTAAGTCCTCGCCAGAAGACGTTACAACAAATCAGTCAATTCGGGTATTAAGGAAACTCCAACTTCTTGATCCAACCGAACCGCTTGATCCAAACCAAAGTTAAGAAAATCAAAGAAATCTAGAAAATGCTCTAATATCTATTTAATATTGATCGGCAAAGACTTTAAATCGTGCCGAAACTTAATCGGATTTTTATTATTATTTCAAGAGAGACTTTTAGAATAAGCAGTAAGATCGCAGCCCATGACATGCTTTGGTTTTTAGATTATTGATTCCATGTTCAGAAAACGAAAAAAGTTATGTTTCTGTTTTAAAAATGAGCGCTATTGTTGACTTCATTAGATCCTTCGATGTCTTTGATAGAGATCAGCCTAAGTCATCTAGCATCCAATGAAGTGGTAGTTAATAGGGTCTCAAAACTTGTTTTGTGTGGTCTAAAGCACGAATATTCTGAATATTATTCTTAATATTTATTCCATGAACTTAATTTCAATTTAAATTGGTTAAAACTTTGGCCGAATCGAGCCGACCCGACAAAAACCGTCTCCCAATAAACCTCAAACCTGCGATTTCCAAACTTTATTAGCAAATTTCGGATCGAACCCCTAAAACGGAGGTCCGAATCAAAGGTTTTCGGATATTTAAAAAAATATCTATATCGATATTTTTGACAATATAGTATTATTTCGATATAAATATTTTGGTGTCCAAAAATCGATATTTTCGATGTTTTTCAATAAAACTACGAATCTTAACAAAAAACAGTTTGTTTCGGCAAAAGGTTTTGCTTAGGTTGTGATATTATTTTGGTATTCGGTTCCGGCATGGACCGTCCATCCAAACTTTAGCGATGACATAATAATTGAACTCTAAAAAAAATGTCCTACGCTTACTTGCCCTTCTCAAAAGCCAATGTGGAAACTTTGTCTAGTTGTTATATTTTTCATTTTGTTTATTTATCAGAAAAAAATATAACGATCCAAAGAATATCTTAGTCAGTTGTTCCAGAGCTTTTTTATATCCAAACGGCATATTATGATATTTCGTTTTATTTGTTTTATAAAAAAATCACAACGATGTCAGAATTCATGAACCAAGCTTTTAACCATAACCTTAGGTTCGCTAAGTAAAGTAACCGGGCCGATCCTTCTTCAGAATTTCAGAGGTTTGCAGCGTTGGTCAGAGCTTTTTGTTTAAAGATTATCATGACATTATACATACAATAAAGACACTTAGGGTGTTCACTTTGTTTAGCATTTGGGCACTTGGGGAAAAGTGTAAGCATTTCCAACAACAATTTAATCTGAACAAATAGTGCACAGCTTGCTCGACCCAGACCCTGACTACAAAAAGTCGGGCACTTTTACCTTAGTGCTATAAGTGTTATACAAGCTAAAATCAAATTGGTGATCAAACATTCATATAAATTGTATAGAGAAAGCGCCAACTTTGAATGAACCATGGATTACGCATCAAAACGAATTCGTGCACAAATTCGGCACGAGGGCTGCCCACAATACTAGTCAGGCAAAACTGTTCAAGTGCCCATGTGCTCAACAAAGTGAATACCCTAACTGTTTACAAAAAATTGTAGGTATCGGTTCTGGTTCTGAGTTTTGATTGGTTCTTTTCCGGTATACGATTCCGGTTCTGGTACCGGGTTTATTACCTGGTTGCCACTGGTCCTTACAACTTATTTCACAGTTTGCACTGCGATTTCTGTGCATCAACTTTAATAAAATCACTTTTTACTTTACTTGACCAAAGAAGAAGAAACAATTATTGGCAATAGTGTGACAGAAGTCTATAAAAAAAAATATCACCAAAAAATACCACAAAAATACCCCAAAAAAATATTCGATTTTCAATATATCACCTGGGAATATATATATATATATTTTGACAAAATATCGATATTTCGATATATCGATAATATGCTCAACATCCCTATACTAAACTATCCTACACAATGACTGATTTAAATGAACGCAAGCCACATCGGCGGACACACAAGTTTATTGCCAATTTTTGCCACGCCCCCGCAGTTTGAAAAAAAAATTTGTATCAGAAAGATGGTTTGTACCTTCTACAGATAGTAATTAGCATAATTTATCGATTTAAATCGATATAAATCGATCGATTAAAAGTCCGGATGAGCGGTTCTCAAATTATGAGCAAAAAAGACCATTGAACAACAATTGACGATGAAGAGAAAAACACAAAAAAAAGAGCGATGAGAAACGGAAATTGCCAATGCTTTTTGTGTTTCTCATAGTGAGAGATACTGAACCTATTTAGTTGGCGGTTTATGGTTCCATTCAGTATTTTCGGCTCGGCTCCGTAAATGTTTGTTATTGTCCGGTTCAGAACAGGTTTGTTTTCCTGAAAAAAAGTCTTAAAAATTTATTACAGTGTATGCCAGCCTATGTATTTATTTATGCCTGCATATTCTACCACGATGAGAGCGGCCCTTGCATCTATCATCACACAGGTCACTCACTTACTCCTAACCCTTGTCCATTTGATGCATTTACTTTGGTTTTGGCCAACGCAGCAAATGCTTACCGTGTGTATGAATACCGTTTTGCAGTTCGTCAACAATCATTTCACCTTGCATTAGCCAACTGGGCATTTAAAGCATCTATATGCTTGCCATGCCACATATTTCAAAAGTATCGTTTCGTGTTTTTGCTCCCTCTTTCAATGTTTATAATTTGTGCCATTTCTGCATTTTACTCCTTTTTATGTGCCAAGTTGCCTTTGGGGCAGATTCAATTTCGACGAACACTTGCCGGCAGCTGTTTTTTGGTAAGAATGGGGCGTCCAGCATGTGCCAGCCAAGTGGCAGCTACTAAATCGTTTATATTTGTTTTTCTCATTTGTTTTGCCGTTGGCTGGTCCATGTTTTCAGGGTTCTTTTGGTCCCTTTCTTGTTGGTTATATTCTTATTGAAATTCAATTTGCTTGAGTTTTTCCCTTGGATTTTTTTTGTGTCTCGCACACCATTTTGTTGGGTTTGCCTTATCAGTGGCATAAAGTCAGTTAGATTTAACCTTGCCGCAGCCATCTGAAGAATTTCAACAATATATTGTTTTCCGCCCTAGGCCCAGAGCTCGGGCTGAGATTGCATTGAAATTGAATTTTCACCCAAGGTACACACACACGCACACACACACAAGTTGTGGATGGAATGAAGCTTTTGCGGTCAGCAAAATCCAATTGCATGCTTCCGCCGGACAACCGGACATGTTATGTACACTTGGCTATATATTGTCACGCAGCTCCTCCAACAATGTCATTTATCAATTTAGTTGACAGTCGATTTCTTTTCGATTTAAAAAGCCACTTCAATTGACCTTTTTCCCTTCGCCATCTGCAATAAAGTATAAAAATGTCGAATGTGGACAAAGAAAGATTGAAATTACCATACTCCTCTAGTCGACATCACAATCACAATGCTGCTGCTGTCTGCTGCTCCAGGGCGCTCAATCAAAATTCCGATAAATGTGAGTGACATTTGTTTTCAAATTGTTTGGTTGCGAGTGAAATGAAAGATTGCAAATATCATGTAGAAACTATGGACAAATACCTGAGAACTTCAATTGATTTTGGTCATCAATCTTTGGCGTTTGCCTCTATTACGATAGTCATCTTGGCAAGCCGTCTAGACAGACTCTAGACTTTTTATGCTGCACTTTATAAAGTCCTCTCATCCTTTATTAGCCGCGCAGCACTTCATAAAATAATCGAACAAGAATAAATTAGTTGTCTTTTCATGGCTTGGAAAGCTGCGTTATTTGGATTGCGATTGACAGCTGTTAAAGCGATGAACTCATATTTTTTCTGGTGACCGTTTTTTTGAATGTACCGTTGTCATTTACAGGGATAACTTTGAAAAGGGTAAAACAATCAGCGATTAATGTTACTCAGAGTTGAGGGACAAATTCGACATTGATAACCGCATTTGAAGAAAATAATAGTAATGGGGTTCTACCATTAAACAAGGACTTTTAGGTCTGCTCCGGCATAAAATTTTGTCCATACCGGTACCTTGATTTTTATTCCAGTTATTCCGGTACGTACCGCTATGAACCGCAAAAATTTGAAGAAAAGTCGGTCAAGCCCGACTATAACATACTCTGTACCTGGAGTAGAAGCTGACTGCAATGCTGGTGTTGCGCTCATCTCTAAGTCTCTCTCTCTCTCTTTCTCTCTCACTCTCTCTCTCCCTCTCTCTCTCTCTCTCTCTCTCTCTCTAAGATTGTGCGGTGTTAATTGTAAGAGGGCGGAAGGGGGTGGGCGAGGGTGATTTACATTTTTGCTCATAACTTGAGAACCGCTCATCCGATCTTTATCATTTCTTTGGCAAATCGATTCATATAACGAAAGACTAACTATTTCCAGAAGGAACAAATCATCTATCTATAAAACTGCGGGAGATATGACGTTTTTTCCGAATTGCGGGGGCGGGAGGGGGCGTGGCAAAAATTGAAAATAAACTTGATCTGCCTGCAAGTATAAGAAGCATTTGTCCCATACATGTCAAACCTCTATCTCTTACCATCTCTGAGATCTGTTTGTTCATACGGACGGACGGACAGACAGACGGACATGGCTATATCGACTCGGCTGTTGATGCTGATCAAGAATATATATACTTTATAGGGTCGGAAATGATTCCTTCTTCCTGTTACATACTTTTGCACTAACTTAATATACTCTATGTACCTTCGGTACAGAGTATAAAAATCTACGCTTACTTGCCCTTTTCAAAGGCCACACAATTGTGGAATCACAACCCCCCTTGATCTAATCAATCGTCATTGAGTTAAACAAATAAAACACCCAAACTCATTAAAAGTGTACAATTCTATCGATAACCTTACACAGCTTGGCAGTTTCTTCTAGTTTATTCCAAAGACAACAATTTTGTAAAAATACTGAACTTATTGTACTGTCCTGCTGTTATTGCACAGCTGCGCTTAGTTTTTGGTAAATTTTAAGCAGTTTTTAACATAATACAGTCTGGTCGTTCAAAACTTTTGTATTGTGAAATACGGGACCAGTCCCTTTGAAAATATTAGATCCTATATTCTTAGACACTCATTAAAATGTCATGCTAATGCTAACCTCGGAACAGAAAAGTATTTGTGTTATCCATGTTTATACAAGTTTAACTTAATGAAGAAGGAATATACTGAACTGTTTGTACTGTCCTGCTTCTAAATTATTTGTGCTTCTTTCCTCGTTCATTCTATCACATATTCAGTTTATCTAACTAGCTCACACATCACCAGCAATTTCAAAGCATGCATATTCAACACAATACAATTTCAGCATAAAACAATTTTATCACACTGAAATTTTAACAATCGTCAATTCAAAAGAGGAACCAATTCAAAACAAGACAATTTAACCAAAATTATTTATCACAATTCAAACGTTAACATAAATCTGCTCTAAGAATCGACAATTTGCTTCTGTAAGTTCAACGATTCGAATTCAGTTTAGTCTTAGATGTCGATGTGCCACGGACCAAGGCTCGCACAACGCCTTCAATTGAAAAATTCAAGTCTCTCATGCATCCATTGGAAAATTCATTAAAATGCTCAAAAAGGAAAAAACATTAGTTAGTGCATTTGTAGACCAGCATTGAGTACGCCGAGAGATTGCAATAAAACAACGAAAGAAATTGTGACTACGGATGCACGGATGTATTTGTGTTGTGATTTTGATGATTTTTTAGGATACGTAGGATTGAGCGGCAACCAAAAATAATTTTTTCAAAATTGCCCGATTTTTGGTTCAATCAATTTCTTCGTGCTTAAGTTGTTGTGTGTTGATTTGTCGATTGATTAAACTTGATTTGACTTAAATTGCTTGTGTTAAACTTTTATTGTGTTAAAATAGCAATGTGTTGAAATCCCTAATGTTAAATTACACTGCTCGACAAAATGAGAGTCGATTTTCCCCCATTGGACCAAACCAACTTTTTCTAAAGTAAATTGGCCCGCTGATCACGAAAATCGCGCGAGATATTATCGATAAACCGTTTTTTCGATTTTTCAAAAAGTTACCCCCACTTAAACCCTCATAACTTTTTTGTTTTTCAAACGAAGTTAATGATCTAAACAAATTTAAAAAGACAAAACTTGACCAAACAGTTTGTTTTCGGACAAAAGAGAGCTGGGTCGTGTGCTTTTAACGCTATGGGCTCAAATGGAGAAAAAAAAATGTTTTTTTTTTTGCCAAATTTGAAAATTTATCGAAATTAAAACGCTTGTAGATTCATAACTATACAAAATTGTTATGTTTTTTTGATTGGACAGCAAAAACTATTCAATTTACTTTTAAACAAGACCTCAAATGCAAAAATCGGACATAAAGTGGAGTTTTCAAGAATTTTTTTGTGAAAATAGGCAAAAAATCCAATAACGCTGTGACTGATTTTTCTGACTTCTAGTGAGTGGTTTTAATAAGCTCAGGCATAGAATTATTCTAATATGTATAACATTTTGTTGCAAAATTAATAAAATTTTATTTTTAACACTTTCAAAATATAGACCACCACTTTTTTGGCTGTATGCGTTCCTTGTAGACTCTCGGAAATAACCATGACAATAACACAGTTCAACAAATATTGGGCCATTGAGGTTGATACTGTTCGACGGAGGCTTCCAAGCTGAGAAAAAGTCAATTTCCAAAATTATTCTAGCACGTCAAGTTTTTAAGATATCAATGGTCAAAGTTGGTATATAATGCCTATAAAGGCAACTTTCAAAATTATAGGTACCTATTAAAAAGCCATCTCTTACTAAATAATGCTTGTTAAAATTTAGATAAATAAGTTGATTTTTCCTCTATTAGGAGTCATAAACCAAATTCTTGATTGATGGGCTGTGGTGGCCGCCTAAACCTCAACCTCTCTGTCAAAAAAAAAAAAAAAAAATACGGTTGCCATTGATTGTCCCAGGACATTTGAGGGAGCAGAACAATCATCTTACTGAATGTTCCTTTTTGCCTATCGAAAGTATCGGTCTATTCAACAAGAAATAAAGATCATTATTCCCACCGAATCGTCTGTTAGCAAAATGCCAATTTACAATGATATTGATTATGGAAATGTCTTTCTCAAAGTGTATTAACTAGTGTCTTATTCTCTATTCAAGTGCAATAAAAATAAAGAATAGGATGCAATATATTAAAAATTGCATTGAATGTGCTACATTATTCAACATTGTCTTTATTTTTATTTACAGAAATAGAAGTTGGAAAAGAAATCCTGTTTGAATTTCTCTTATAGGGCACATTGTCTTCGGAGATTAGAGTCCAGCAGTAGACGGTCTCATCAGGTTTTAACCATGGTATCTTTTTTCCATGTTGGACACGTCCTGATAAAATTTTTTCACTTATACTAAAAAGTGGTGGAGTTTATTTTGAAAAAGTTTAAAATAAATAGTTATTAGTCTATTTTAAGCCATATTATTAAAGTCACACACTTAAAGTTCGAAAAAAACGCCCCTTGAATGAAAACTAAATTTTTGTCTATTTTCACAAAAAAATTCTTGAAAACTCCACTTTATGTCCGATTTCTGCATTTGAGGGCTTGTTTAAAAGTAAATTGAATAGTTTTTGCTGTCCAATCAAAAAAACATAACAATTTTGTATAGTTATGAATCTACAAGCGTTTTAATTTCGATAAATTTTCAAATTTGGCAAAAATAAACATTTTTGTCTCCATTTGAGCCCATAGCGTTAAAAGCACACGACCCAGCTCTCTTTTGTCCGAAAACAAACTGTTTGGTCAAGTTTTGTCTTTTTAAATTTGTTTAGATCATTAACTTCGTTTGAAAAACAAAAAAGTTATGAGGGTTTAAGTGGGGGTAACTTTTTGAAAAATCGAAAAAACGGTTTATCGATAATATCTCGATAACGCGTCGATAGATTATGTTTTCATGGCGATATTCGTGATCAGCGGGCCAATTTACTTTAGAAAAAGTTGGTTTGGTCCAATGGGGAAAAATGCTGTCGAGCAGTGTTAGTGTTATGTTGAACCGACGCGTGTAGATTTGACTAGCGCTGAAATTGGTTTATGTTGAAATTACGTGTGTTGAATTGACGTGTTGAAATTGTTTTGTTTTCAATAGATATGGAACCCATACACTTGCGCAAATTTGAGCACTAGACCGTACATGCCTTATATGAAAAGTAATTTTTATACCCGTTACTCGTAGAGTAAAAAGGATATACTAAAGTCGTGCAAATGTATCTTACAGGCAGATGGAATCATTTCCGACCATATAAAGGATATATATTCTTGATCAGCATCAACAGCCGAGTCGATATAGACATGTCCGTCTGTCCGTCCGTCTGTCTGTCTGTATGAACACCTAGATCTCAGAGATGGTAACGGATAGACATGTATGGGTCAAATGCTTATTTTATCACATCTCCCTCAGTTTAGATAGATAGATGATTTGTTTCTTCTAGAGAAAGTTAGTCATTCGTAATATGTATTGATTTGCCGAAGAAATGATAAAGATCGGATGAGCGGTTCTCAGGTTATGAGTAAAAAAGTGATAAATAGCCGAGTTAAAAAATGTTGTATACTTTTCGTATGTTTCCCCTAAGGAAAGCAGGAAAACTGTTAAACATGTTTTTCCCTGAGTAACGGGTATATCGAAGTTGGTTAGAGCCGCCTTTAACTTGCGCTCTCGTTTGTCTTGTTCTTAGCACAGCATGGATCAAAAAATTCTGTAGATTTTGTAGAGATTTTATTAATAATCTAAAATCAGATATATTGAAGTTTGATGGCCACGCCAAGGTTTTAAAAGTTAAAAATTCCCCTTAATTTTGATTTTGAGCTACTAGTTACGTAATAGTGGGCAGACAAAAATTTTGTCAAAATTGAAAAAAAAAAAAACATTTTTTCAACATATCGTTCAATTGATGGAGCAACACATCGGATGGCACCAAATTGATGATTATTGCTGATTATGGCATATCCTTATTGCCTCCAATCTACACATTTATGGAAAGGAAAAATATTAATTGTAATGAACTATTCAATTGGTTCGCCGGATTCAAAATCCAGAGTGCTTGCCACAACACCATTGAACATATAATTTATCATGAAATATTTCATTTAATTGTTCGACAATTTTTTAAAAGGTCTCTGCTACATTTACAGTTCAAAAATAAATAAGAGGAAATTTGAACTTTAAGGGCCTTGTCGAGGGCATCAAACCTTAATGTATCTGATTTTGGATTTTTGATCAATTTTCTATATACTGAATTTTTTGAGCCATGTTGTGCAAAGATCTTCACATGTTGGTGCTTGGTTAACTTTTTTGCTCATAACTTGAGAACCGCGCATTCGTCTATCTATCTGTCAAATCGTCTAGAAGCTACAAATCGTCCATCTTCAAAACTCTAGGAGATATGACGTTTTATCCAAATTTCGGGGGCGGAACGGACAGACGGACATGTCTATATTGACTCGGCTGTTGATGCTGATCAAGAATATATACTTTATATGGTCGGAAATGATTCCTTCTGCCTGTTACGACTTTAGTATACCCTTTTTACTCTACGAGTAACGGGTATAATAATGTTTTCAATCAACTTAAACTACATCGTGTCAGTAGCACCAAATGCTTCGCAAATCATAGTCGGAGCTCATCAGCAACGGTCTCAAACTGTTAGCAGCGAACAAAACGATCATCCATACATGAAGACTTCATATCAGAGTTCATGAAGCTTCTTCAGCCTGGTTTATATAGCCACTTAAGATCCCTTGGTCCAGTTCAATCAAACGGTGGCTGGCGGATCTACTCTCGCACAGGCATACATGTGCTCACGTCTTCGCATCAACCAAATGTTCGAGCTTACAAAATAAAAATAGTCGTTCAAACATTTTAACAACTATATGGATCCCAAGTTCCAGCGCAACAACCAATCAAGTGACCACGTCAATTATCCTCTTGATCCACCGAACACGTGGAACTACACACAACATATCATAGAAGCCAGCATTCAACGTCAACTTTCCTGATTAGACAGTCAACTCAACGCCTCATTTAGGGGGGAGTTGCTGATCAACTATCTGTGCTCGATACTCACTCAAGCCTTATTACCTGCGGGATTAAATAGGAAAAGTTTTATTTTTCCATTTTATTATTTGGACGTGTTGATCGAAGTGAAACCTGTTATGGTAACTCGATATTAGTAGTTAACAAATTTAAAGCTAGACTAAACAGACGTCAACAAATCACCATAGGTTTTCACTTCTGTTTTCCACATTTACATGATTTTCTGTTCAGATTTGACCATCCAGTGTAAAAGCTTTGGCCATAAATATTCTCTGTGTCCCGGATCTAATAGCCAAAAGATTTTAGTGGTGGGTGAAAAGCTGCCCACCAAATGGGCAGTCACCGGTAACAATTGCTTTCAGCTTTGATGTTGTGATGGACGATATCCTGATGGGCTGTACAATGCTCGGTCCAATTGTCCATTACAGATTTTTGTCTTTTTTTTTTGCTCTTTGTTTCTGTCCAGTAACACTCAATTTGCTTTCATTTCTTTGATCACTTGCAGGCGCCTGCTATGAGCAGAATGAAACCATCAGCTTAGGTAACTTCAATTCGCATTTGCGTTTCAATCAGAGTGGTTCGCTCTATTTGCTGTACGGGGATGGCGCCAATTGTCAGACAGCCACGGGTTTGACGCGCTGGTCGACGAAAATCGAATTTGTCTGTGCGAGTGAAGCGACTAAGGACAATGCGCCTGGCGGCAGCGGCGGCGGAGCTGCTTTGCAAATAATTGAGGACTCCAATTGTCAGCTGTTAATCCAGTATCAGACGCCGCTCGCCTGCCAGCAGCAGATTAAATGCTCCAGCGTTTATTTGAAGGAGACAGCAGATGGAGTGGGCAGCAGCGAGGAGGAGTTGATCGACTTGACGCCATTGATTAGCGCTGGCGAGAACTATGAGGCTCAAGTGGACCTGCCGGCCAGCATGGAGCAGCTGTTGCCCAAATCGACCAAGGTGAGTGTTGATTTCCCCCAGGAGTATGTAGGAACAGACCTGCTGGGCTGTAATTTGCAGGCTTTTGTCAGTGCCGTAGTAGTTCGAACCATTTACCCTCCGCTCTCCTTTTGCAGTTCTTTTTGAATGTGTGCCGTCCATTAGTGCCGAAATACCAATTAGGCTGTGCCGGCGGTTCTGCTGCTTGCATGGCCAAAGTGACTGCGTCCGGGGCCCCCGAGGAGGAGCATGTAAGTATTAAATGAACGAAGTTGGCTCACCTAAGGGAAATCGGCTTATGTACTTAGAGCTCTCTTTGCATGTGTGAGGGTCGTAATTTGCGTCAGTTTTGAGGTTCATCTCTGTGACCATAGTAAACGTTTCAATATGTCTGCCGAATGCCCAAAATTGTGGCGCCTTTCATGCATTAAATATGCAGCAATTTAATTGCTAAGCTCCACTTTACGCCCCCATCCCACACAGTGACCGAAGGATTTGCTTGCTTCATTAAGAGGACTTGACCACGACTCTGAATTCATTCTGTCTGCCGTTGACAGTTGCAGACTAAGAGGGCAACTGTAGAAGTAAGCTGAATGTATGTCTAGTGCCAAAAAATGCCCCTACCGCCCAGTTATCCCACAGTTCAACTGTCCAGCTGTGCGACTGTTATACTGGTTACTTGCTGCTTAAATACTTAAGCCCGCAAAAGTATGCAATGAAATTTGCTTGAAATAAGATTACTGCGCATGCCACAAAATGGTCACAAATGGTCACAAAACGTTACTACTCCCCACAATCGCAAGGCTGACAAATGAATGCAATAATTGGTTAAATCTTAGCTATTAAACGTACAACGAAACACAGTTCGTGGTTTCCTTGACATTTTTTCGGTTTTTTTCAGGCAGTGGATTTGTTTAGTGCAGTGTGAGTAGAGAATTAGCCACAAGCAACTACAAAAATCACTTCAATGCAAAGCTTTCAAAAGCTTTTTATTCTTCGTTCGCTGCCGACGCATCAGATAAGGCAGAGAATGGAGTTTTTAAGCTCTTCCAGGCGCTGGTGACATAGCGTCTAGTACACTACTTGTATAGAATTTAATTTTACCATCTGCCTTACAACATGATACCACTTGAAATTCTCAAGTTCTAATTTCCCAGATTATTGATTTATTAGGGGAAAACAAATTTGGTCAATAAATGTGTTTATATTTAAATCAAAGAGCAAATGAGTTGATTTTAATACAAAGGAAATTTAATATAAACATATTAGTTTTTATAATGCCATTTTTCCTTGAGTGTAAAAATGTTTACTATTAACTAGATATGCACCCATGTATTATCAATTTATTTAACTTACAGTCTTTCCGTTCATCCACTTGATTATACTATTGGCGCCACGTGTAAATCCTGAGATTATCCTTGATTTACTAACACTGCTTGACAGCATTTTTCCCCAAAGCGCCAAACCAACTTTTTCTAAAGTAAATTGGCCCGCTGATCACGAAAATCGCCATATATAAAATTCCATCGACGCGTTATCGAGATATTGATAATCGTTTTTTTTTCGATTTTTCCAAAAGTTGCCTCTACATAAACTCCCATAACTTTTTTGTTCTTCTAATCAAACTTAAAATACTGGGCCCAACCTTTCGTTGTCGGACAAAAATGAACTGGGGTGTGTGCCTTTTATCAAAGACATTAGAATAATAAGATGAGTAACGCCATACGACTTTTTTTTTGCGTGGCGTGGCTTTTCAAGTGGCTCTTCGATCTTCAAAAGCCAGAGAGAGAGAGAGAGAGAGCGCTCTAGAGCCAGCCGCTTTTTGTAAGCATACAGCGACAGCCGACGACTGTAGGTGTGAACATGTATTCTCAAGCATTACTCACACAAGCAAGTAAATTCTATTTTTAGAATTTTTACGCTCTCAACTTTCTGTGAGCGGAGAGAGCGCAATTTTCGTCGCCACCAAAAAAATAGCTGCATATTGCAAAACCAATATATGGCCGTTCGGCATCTTAGAGATTATATTGGTCTTTGTTTTATGCTATGGGCTCAAATGTCGATAAAAAATATTTATTAAATATATATTTTAAAAATTTATCGAAATTAAAATTGTTATGATTTTTTAATTGGACAGTACAAACTATTCAATTTACTTTAAAATAAGCCCTTAGCAGCAGAAATAGGTCATGAATGGCAGACTTACAATTTTTCAAATTACTTAAACATTTAGAGAAACCAAGTGATCCTTATGCTCATGCGTCGCATAATTTGATATTCTCCTGAATGTACGTTACACGGTGATGGTATGACATTGAAATGTAACGCCCTTGTCGCAGTTTAAGCCGCGCCTTAGTTGCTGTTAGAAATTATTAATATCGTGTTTACCCCTAAAAAAGTTATGTTTAAGCTTAGTTTAATAAAGCTTAATAATAAGCTTAATAAATAAAGAAGAAAAAATACGTTTTTCATTTGATAGATGATTAAAAGCCGAGTTACCCAGCGATAGCCCCGGCGGCACGAACTTACTTGCCGAATGCTTGCCGAAGTCATACTTCATTGTGTGTTAGAGAGAGACACAGTTGGGAATTATCGTTTTTTCTTGGGAAACCCTGATTTAAAGGGTACTATAAGAGATCCAGAGGACGTTTGAAAATATTGTTACGGAATCTTCAGTATTTTTGGATATCAAAAGTTTTCACAAGTCTCTGAAAATTCACCTTCTGAACTCGCACCTTAACGTATTCTATAAAAATTTTGGTGTCGAAAGCGTTGAGCAAGGAGAAAGGATTCACCAGGAAATGATGTCAATTAAGCACAGGTTCCAAGACAACTGAGGCTTTATTTATTTATTTATTTTTTTATTAGGTCGACAAAAAAGGCTGTCAATAAAATTACAAATACGTTATGAAAAAGCCTTAACAACTTAGAAAGCCTAACGAAGAAAACTAGCAAAATAACAGAATAACTAATAACGACTCTGACACGATGGGGGAACTTTATTTGCCCATCCGGCCAGCTATGCCCCGATTCACAGCCAATTGTAGTCAGAGACGTTATTAGAGCTACCAAAAAAACTTTAACGATATAGAGATAGAGAAGAGGAAAAAAACCAAAACCTAAATAGGAGCATAAAGAAACGCATACAACGAAAGTAATTAAAATGAAATTTGATTAATTTTGCAAAAAATTGATATATTAGAGTTATTATTCACCTGAGCTTATTAAAACCACTAATTTTAAGTCAGAAAAAACAGTCACAGAAGAAAACTTGATTTTTGTCTATTTTCACAAAAAAATTTATTAAAAACATTTAAGGGCTTAGTTGAAAGTTAATTTAATAGTGTTTACTGTCCAAATAAAAAAACCTAACAATTTTATGTAAGGGGAGAGATGCAGAGAAGAGTTTAATAGCACACACCCACACCAAACATTTCATTTTCAGTTTTTTGCCTATGGCTCAGCCAAAGTGAAAAAAAAACGCTAAAAATTGATGCTGAGTATTTAGACACTTTCAACTCGCAAAGGCAGAGAATAGCCGAAAATGTACAAATTAAAACGAGAAGGCCAAACTAACTTCGTCTAAGCCGAAGCTTTCATACCTTTGAAAATGGTTTGATATATCAAAGTTTTAGAACTCTAGCTGTTTTTTTAATTAAGCCCATTTTTTGACCTATGGTTCCTATGGCAGCTATAAGAAATAGTCATCCGATCCAGTCGGATTCGACATTTTAGCAGGCTGCAGTAAAAACAAGACTCTGTACAAAGTTTCAGCTCGATAGCTTTAAAACTGAGGGACAAGTTCGCCTAGAAACAGATAGACGGACAGACAGATGGACGGACAAAGCTCAGTCAACTCAGCTCGTCGCCCTGATCAAGAATATATATAGTTTATAGGGTCGGAAATGGACATTTCTATGCGTTGCAAAGTTTTTGGCAAAATTATAATACCTTTTGCAAGGTTATCACGCATTTTTTTTTCTACATTTGAGCCACACTCTAGATCATTTTCGTCCGACCTTTTGGACCTTTAAATCGGTTGAAGAACAAAAAAGTTATGGGAGTTTAAGTGGAGGCAACTTTTGGCAAAAATCGAAAAAAACGATTATCGATAATATCTCGATAACGCGTTGATAGAATTTTTTATATGGCGATTTTTTTGATAGGGGGGCCAATTTATTAGAAAAAGTTGGTTTGGTCTAATGGGGGAAAATCGACTCTCATTTTGTCGAGCAGTGGAATACAACTAGAACTAGAATACTAACTAGTGATTCAATCAACACTTTTTTTTCTTTATTGATTTTATTAGATCAAGAGTGGACTTGAACGGTTCATCTCTGACTCATTGGTCAAAGGGTCTGTATAAAATTGTTATTTTTTGACAACGAAAAACGGTCAACAGTTATTTGCGAGCTTGGTTTTCAATGCTTTCACATAATTCAATCAAAAGATAGGTCAGAAAAATAGTTCTTAAAAAAAACCTTTTTTGGTTTTCAATGCTATCGCTTCCAAA
This sequence comes from Lordiphosa clarofinis, assembly GCA_018904275.1. Taxonomy (NCBI): domain Eukaryota; kingdom Metazoa; phylum Arthropoda; class Insecta; order Diptera; family Drosophilidae; genus Lordiphosa; species Lordiphosa clarofinis. The sequence goes on along the minus strand of JAEIGQ010000122.1, from coordinate 653,125 downwards.
CTTGTTATTAATCGATAATATATACTATCGCACAATACTGCCAAGTTTGATTCAAATCGGATGACTAAAGCATACAGCTGCCATGGGAACGATCGTTCAAAAAGTGGTTCTAGTGGTTTTTTTGTGTTCAATCGTAGCGTTCTTAAACTTATGAATATTTATGAATATTATCGTTTTCTACACAATTATGCGGAGTTTGGCAAGAAAATGGTCAAAGTAGTGTTAATGTAATGTGTTTTTCATTTTTCCACGCAGCCTCTCGCCCTAGCAATTTGAAAAAAAACTTTCGTACTTTTTAAAAATAGTTGCCGAAGAAATGAGAAAGATCGGATGAACGGAATTTGAGGACAATTTGCTAGATCTGTGAATTAATTTTTGATTCATAGTTTTTGATGAAATTTTTTCTAGTTACTTTTTCCCCAAGTCTACCCCTACTGATGTGATGTGTCTTCTCTCTCTCTCTCTTTGACAAATAAGCGGTTGTGCTTGTACCGCTTTGAACGGTCGTCCCCACTCCGACGATTTGTGCTAGTTTTGGATTTTCAGACGAAAGTAAAATGAATTATTATGTTTTTTGGCCAGGACCCCCAATCATTGCATGCGACAATAAATGAATGTTCCGTGAGGCCATTCTTTTGGCTCACTTTCCATATGCCTCTTTTCCAACTGCACTCCCAACCCTCCAACATTCAACTTTTATCACAAGTTGCACAAATTTCCCGGGAGCAAAAACATTGTTCAAGTTGCTAAAAAAATAAGCACGTACGCGATGGAAATGGTATTGCGGAAGTGGGGAGGAGGGGGTGGGATAGAAAGGACATGGCACGCGAGTGAAATATTTCAACGAAACGTAAGGTCAGCGTAACGTATCGCTTAACGTAACGAACCTGTACGGAAGGAAAACGCAAAATGCGGCTCTGACATTGGGGGGATGATGCAAAAATATCTGTAAAAGCGGTTTTCAGCGGCCGGCAGCCTCCGTGTGTGAAAATGGGGTGGAGTACCAAAGTGAGGCGTTGCCATCAGCGACGTGCTCTGAAAAGCATTTCCGCCTGCTGGCTAAGGGACATGCCATGTGGTGGCAGGGGAGGAGTGCCCTCGGCTTTGTTTGCATGACGTTAGCCCAGAAATAACGTGGTCATGATTATATATTTTAATACCCTTACATTTTATGGCAGAAGAGATTCCAATTAATTGATGCCTCAACCATCTCGCGTCGATATTTAACTACAATTTAATGCATATCATCGAAATCGCTTAAACCAGGCTAGCACGTTTTGTTAGTATGAGCCAACAATGTTTCACAATTTCTTTAAGCGCTTCATAAGCAATAACATTCTAATTTGAATAATCTGTTAGAGTATACACATCTCGTTGATATGAAATTATCTTTTCATATTTTTCTGTTTTATATTTAAATTGCTTTATTTTCATACCCCAAGAAACTGACTCCACTTCTCCATCTACCATTCTAACCTTTTTTTCTCTTTCTCTCTTTGTCTGTTGACATTTTGCGCCACATTTTGCATTTTGAAAATGCTCCGTTTTTAGCGCATTTCGTGTGCGGAAACGGAAATGTGCTTCCAGCTGCTGACGTGCACTTGAATAATCCACTGCCAGGCCACGCCAGGCCAGGCCAGGCCATGTCACGCCCACTCATTGACAGTTGTCGAACGCGGTTGCCTCCATTGACACCCGCCAATGCTGGCACATATTTTAATGTGCTCCCGTTGCTTTTCTTCTGCCCTTTCCTTGTATACATATATTGATTCATACAGTCAGAACCATTTATAAATGCATGAATATGAGTATATATATAAAACACCACTTATATCTTACGAACTGGAAGGGTTTGTAACATCTTTGATATGTTGGAGTTGATTTTGACCCAAAAAGCAGAAGAGCAATTTAAAACTTAGGATTAAAATCAAAACAAATATTGGTTTCAATTATGGATACGCTCATTAAAATTCTATTCCTTAGGTTACGGTTATCTGTGTATTTATATTGTACCGAGTGCGATTCGGTTATAAGATATTCGTATCGATGGGACAGAAATCGTACATTTGCCGAAGGATTTCTATTGAAATAATAATTTTTTTAGATGTTTTAAAAAAACGAGAAGGCCAAGCTAACTTCGTCTTTGCCGAAGTTTTAATACCCTTGCAAATGTTTTAATACAACAGAGTTTACGAACGTCAGCATTAAAACAAACCATTTTTCTGATAAAAGCCACTTTTCGACCGATAGTTCCTATGGCAGCTATAAGATATAGTCATCCGATTTTGACAAAAACTTCCAAATCAGTGTAAAAGCGTATAAAACTAGTAATTGTCGAAGCGGAAGGCGTTTACCATAAAAACAAAAAGGTTTTCTCACAAAAACCCACTTTTCGACCGATAGTTCCTATGGCAGCTATAAGATATAGTCATCCGATCCGGTCGGCTCCGACATATTATCAGTGTGCAGTAAAAAAAAGACTCTGTGCAAAGTTACAGCCCGATAGCTTTAAAACTGAGGGACTAGTTTGCGTAGAAACAGACAGACAGACAGACGGACAGACGGACAGACAGACGGACGGACAAAGCTCAATCGACTCAGCTCGTCGCCCTGATCAAGAATATATATAGTTTATAGGGTCGGAAATGAATATTTCTATGCGTTGCAAACTTCTGGGCAAAATTATAATACCCTTTGCAAGGGTATAATGATTATTTGGATATTGAAATTTTTTTTGCAAAAACATAGACAGGTAGGGGCGCATTTTTACAATAAGCAGGTCTATTAATGTTAGGCTTCGATTTAAGTGTTTTACAAATAAGACGTGATAATCTAATATAACTGAATTCTCTATAAATAAGACAAGATATATTCACATTTAAAACAAAGAAATAACAGAACTACTACCATTTGTGCCCGAATGTCTTCTTCTTCTTTAATGGCCATCACAACTCTTTGACGGTCTCGGCCGCTGCTAATAATGCCAGTCGCTTCTGCTCACAAGCTTGAAAATGTCTTTCCGCAGCTGGTCGTCTCATCTTAGTGGTGGTCGTCCTATCTGGACGCATCTTTCGCTATCTTTCGCATTCCTCGTCATTCTTTCGAATGCGAAAATCCTCGCCAACTTTTGAAGATCCATAAAGGCTCCGAAGAATCTTTCGTTCGAAACGCCAGTCGCTGCCTCATTCGTTGATGATATTAGCCATGCTTCTGCGCCGTTTTGCAGGACTGGGATCATAAGCGACTTGTAAAGCGCTATTTTGGTTTTTCAAAAGAGGTCTCTGCTCTTGAACTCCCCTCTGAGCCCGTTGTAGCATCTGTTTGCGAGCGTGAATCCACTTCGGATTTCCAGGCTGATTTTATTGTCGCCGATTACACAGTGCGCCAAACTATAACTTTTTTCAAAACTACCAAACTACACTATGCGGAATCGATGGTGCTACCCGAACTGAGTAAATTCCTATCAGCGTTTGACCAGATTGGTAGCACTTATTTGTGGACCCTCAAAGTTTTTAAAATTGGGTGTGACAACATAAAAAAGGTGTCATTAGTTTTGGGCAAACATCACATTCAATTTTGGTAATAGCTGCAAACAGTCTTCGGCAAAGTTGTAGCTGACAGTCCGCCGAATAAATTTTTCTTACAAAGGATTTGGAAAAAATCATGTTTTCCAGCAGTATTTCTTGAAAAACTTTTTTTCTGAAACGTATTTTTTTACTTTTTCGAGTATAACTTTTAATAAATGAGAAATTTTCTTTGGAAAAAGTTAAGCTTTTAAGATACCAAACAATTCTTCTGAACAATGTTTAACAATCTGAAATCTTTTACATCCTCTCTAAAACTGCCCCAAAAGTGTGTATTTCCAATCAAAATCACTTTTTCGTTGTCATTCTTCTTTAAGTACTTAAGTTTTTACCAAAATAGCTGCCAATTAATTTTTTAAGCTTTTTAAGCAAAACATTACGCGTTTTACTTGTTGTTATCTATAAATAAAGAAAACAATGATTTTTCGACGGTTTTTTGAAAATTCTGTAATTTATCAGCAAAAATCTTGTCAATTTAATACTGTATAAAATATTTTAACAAGCTTATTCCATTTGTAATAAGTTGGAATCATATATGAGTTAATATTTAATTTTTATTTATTCTATTTTATTATTAATTTTTTTTTAAAAAAATAAGTTAGGTAATAAGACGGGAGGGACATAAACAAAAAGCTGTCAACTTTTTTTTGGGGCCGATATTCACGTAGCTCACAACACTGCGTGTTTCAGAACTCCCCATCTTCCTCTAATGGTATAGATGTATGTATAGATATCAGAGAACTGCAAAAATCACTTTTTTCTTGATTGCGTCATGCACAAAAATTCTTACTCACATTTATTCATGTCACGAATCTCTAGACTCAACTCAACTCAATTCAAACCGCAATGGCATCGAACGGTTGTGCCAACCGTTTGATGCAACATTTTTGATCACATTTATTCACGCAACAAATATTTTCAAAGAGATTCAACTCATACCGCATTTGCATCAAACGGTTGAACTAGAACTTTGATGCGACACTTGTTTGTGTGTTCGATCGAACCAAATCTGTAAAAGCCGCCACTCCAATAAGGAGAAGCCCCACGCGTAGTAACCACCTTATCAGGGTACATGGACACCTCAACATAGATTGTCAAGGCACCATTCAGCTCATCCCAAAAAAAGCTTGACAGGGACGCCCACTCACTCTGACAAGATAGTCACAAGGAATGAAAGCCGGCGCCTGGTTACGGAAGAATGGCTCCGGCTTGCGCAGTAGCTAGGGTCACATGGTCCTCGTTTAACCCGAAATCGAAAACATCTTACTTGTGGTCTTGGTTACCGGTTCACTGCCTTATTGCGGTGCTGCACGCTGGGCGTCGCTCAGGACTCATAGCTAGAGATGGGCTTGCGACGGGATTCCAGCGGGATCCGAGGAGTAGGGGATCAAGTACGACGATATTGAATTTAAATTTGTTGGTCTACTCTCTCTACTCTTAGCCCATTGCCACTTTGTTAAAATTAACATTTTAAGACCCTTCTTTGCGTGGTCAGGAGTCCTTTTTAATGGAACCGTTGGGGCTGGGCTTACAACAAAGTTAAAAACATTAACCGGCTAACCAAGTCTTAAGGAAAATTCAAGGGGAAGAGGTCAGTTCTTAATTATATTAAGCTGTTTGTTGTCAAAAATTGAAACCTTCGCCAACAAAAATGTATCGATAACTTTGTTGCCTAAAAATTCTAACAAGTTCGTTCACCAGCAGACTAACACTTTTTTTTTGATTGATGATTTTTGATAGATGATTGGTGTATGCTGCTGAACACGCTCATTGGAATGAAGCGAACCTGATTATTAATCAGAGTGCCAACAATTGAATTGAATGAAACTCAAGGGCGAGCATGTTGCGCATGCAAGTTCGGAGCATTAATCGCAACGCAAGTTTATTCGGGTGTTGATTAATGTGTGAGCGATTTGCAATCGAATGAAGCCGTTCTCTGATAGATATCTGTGTTTTTTACCACAAAATATCGATATCGAAATGATACTTTTTTAATATCGAAAAGAATATCGATATGGATAATTTCTAAATATCCGGCAACCTTAGGGTATTCTTAAGTTCGTAGCGTCCATATCTAAAGTGTATACAACAGCGCTCTGCGGCAGCGACGTTGACACACCGACAGTATACGAACTTATGCACAAACTTATATACGAACTCTGGCACATTTATAACCAACAATGTTACATGATCCGATCAATTGTAATATTTTGTACATGTTTATGTTTTAAACGATAAGCACAAAATATATTTAAGATATGAAACAACTACTCGCGGTTAAAGAAAATGTGGGATTGCTCTACTTTTGTCAAAAAATGAGCTTGACTTAAATATTTTCAAGTGTCTGTAAAAGACAAGCAACATTTTATAGCAATTGTGGAAAATGTGTAGTACTACTTACTGTAGTACTTGTAGCGTTAGGATGATTAGACAATAAAGAAAGGAGAAAAGAAAAGTGCTAGCGCAAATAATTCACTTGCAGCCCCAAAAGAGGTTTATAAAATACGCAAGTTTGGTAGAAGTGAGTTCTACTGTACAAATATTTTCTTAGCTGCTGACTTGCGCTTGACTTGTGCGACATCAGGATCTGCACTTGGCTCCACACGTTTGATTTTATCTTGGATTTCGCTTGCAAGTCCCTGTTCATTGGCATGCAGTGTCTCCATTGTCAACTTGCGTTCAACATTTGACTTGTGCAGCTGCAAATTTGCCAATGGCCCCTGTGACTGACATGCCAATGCCTGGTTGCCGTTTCCTTGCGCCATCCCCTTTAGCATTTGCAGCCAGTTAATGGTCGACAAATTTGCATCGCACTTCCGGTCATACTTAATGGATTATGGTGGTACACGTTATTAGGTTGGTTGACACACGACAGGCATATTAATTATGAAATTAATTGAAATGCTGTGTAAATATCACTTTCTCAACTGTGACCACAGTGTTTCAAGACATTGTCATTGTTGTTCAAGGCCCAGTGCTACTACCTCAAATTGAGACGCCAACAAAACCATTGAACGGCTTGCTCATAGGCATTGATCCAGATTTAAACCTGTTTCTGAAGTCCATTTGTATATTTAATTCATGCTTTCAAATGACTTTGTTTGGAGCAACAGAAATAGTGCAGAATACAGCGGCAAATGATCAGCCATTTAATTCAACTCCCAAGTGTAACATAAAGTGGGCCAGTGCCAAACGAACCACATAAATTTTTACAAGTCTGCTTTATGGGCGGTGTGGACGTCAGTTGTGTGGATGCACGTTGCGGCTACAATAACCTCAATTTGCCTACCGCCAGGCGCATCGTCGGTGTTGTACTCCACATTATTGTTTCTTATTTAACAACCAAAATATTCTTTAAAATATTTACTAGAAACAATTTATATGGCAAAACAACGATTGCTTAAACTTATTTATGAATTTAAATTTATGAAAATTAAGAAGTATTTCCTTAACATATATTTGTAATTACACAGTGCGTTATACTTAACGAGACACTTATAAACTAACGCTGTGTTAATTACAAAATAAAGCACATGAAATATTCACGACTTGAACCTGCCAACAGCTTTTATTTTCTGAATAACTAAGAATAGATCGCCCAAGCCAACATCTAACTTTTAAACATTTTGCTTCACATGTCCAGAGCACAAGTAACAGAAATTCGCAACAGTGTGACCGAACGCTAATACAAAATTAATACCGAATAGTATCCAAAGCAATTCGATTTACGATATATCGTCTCGAAAAAATATGCGACAATGATATTCGTCATTTTGGGCAAAAATATCGATATATCGATCATATTTTCGACATCCTTAATTAAAAGCAAAGTTACATGGCCTATATACTATGCTAGACCATCCAGCATACAGCAGCAGCTTGTTAAATGCATTTTTCCCGCTGGATTTTTTAGCCGGAATTTTTAAATTATTTATGTTCTCTAAAAGCTTTCAATTAGTGTTCAATCTTAAGTCTTCTCCTGCCATGCAAGCGGCCAACAAAGCAAGAGAAGATTTTTCCTTCTTTATTTCTGGCGCTTGCCCGTTTATTTTATTTTTTTTTTGTACAACTTATTTATTTGTATCTGCAAACAATTAACTTACTTTCTGTTGTATTTTTTTCCCTAAGAGAAAAGTTCACAAAACTTAAAAAAAAAGCGAAAATAATCACAGAAAATACAAGCAAACACACACACACACACACCCACATAGTAGAAGCAGTTGCTTGGCTTGTTCAAATGCGATAAGAAAGTTTTTCAATAAATTTTGCACAGCAAGTTACTAAAAACTTGCCTTGCCTTGTTCTAAGCCGGTAAACTGGCGCCCCCAAGTCTGGGCCAACTTCGTTTTCCTTCCACACACCTTGCTTGGTGGCTTTGCCACATTTGTCCTCTCAATGCTAATGAGCAAAGCGCTCAGTTTGAAGGTCAAATTGACTCTTTGGCTTGGATTGCCCCATTTAAAAATATATATTTGACTAATCTAGAACCGAGCCACCCTTTCCTTGTGTTTGATGCTTTGACAGTATCCTAATAATTTATAGCACCTTTGCAAGAGCGGGTATTGAGCTACTAAATAATAAAGCAAACTGCTAAAACCTTTCCTGAACTGCATACAAAATGGGTTTAGCTTCCAGTTACTAATACGTTTAGGATGAGACGACAGCATGTGCAATGTTTGCCGCCATCGACATAAATCTTACGCCACTCGAAGGCCAATGCACGACTGCATCTGCTTTTTGCGCATTAAACTCACGTTGCGAGCCGGGCTGGTCTGGGATGTCCTAGCAACGTTTAGCTGCCGCCTGATTGCCAATTCCAGGCGACAAAATGAGCGATGCTTAGAAAATCTGCAGAGAACACTTTAATCTTGCTTCCTGTGACTTAAACTGAACTTGGCCATATTTGTTGGCTGGCTGGCCCGGCCATTAAAACGTCGTTTGTGTCGAACTGTGTCCGTTACTGTGCCAGTTATCATCGCATCGATATGTGGGCTTTGTCCGGCTGTCTGTCCACAACGTGTGCGTGGCTCAGACAGGGATTTCAAGTTATTTGCTTCAATCTCAGACAGAAAGTAAAACATTTACACAAGTGCTTGGCCACTTACCTCCCCTTCTCTCTCTCTCTCTTTTAATTCCTGTAGAGTCTGGGCTTCCCAATGGTCTCGCTGGTAGCGTTGAATCGTACCTCGGCTCAGCTGATTTATGCGAAGGGAGATCCTTGCCCTACGGACAATACCACGGATCTATCCTCACGTATTCATTTCAGTTGCAATATGAGTGCAGGGCGGGTAAGTACTAAAAGAATCAACCACACTCATGTACATTTCCAGGACTTACAGGCTGACTATTTCCATGGTCATGTCATGGCTTCTGCAATCAGTAATTAACCCCCTCACCTTTCTCTCTCAAATAGGGACAACCTGTGTTGCGTTCGATTGAAGATTGTTCGTATAGATTTGATTGGGAGACGAGTGTCATTTGTCCGCCACATGATTGCACTTTCAGTGCCGAAACCTGTGACATTGTGCATGACGAGCTGCATCAACGGTTCAACTTTAAAAATGCATCCTTTACCAAGGAGGGCAAGATTGAGGTAAGTTTTAAGCAAATTCAATGATTTCTTGCTGTGTAGGCCAATGGTTGCCATGATTCAGGGACAGTATCAAAAAACAAAAAAGATTCTTGTTAAGTATTGATGTAATTCCCGTCTAAACCTCAGGTTTGGAAAAATAGTTAATATATGACAAAATGACGGGACTTTGAAAATGAAATTTTTTTGTAGTCTAGTGTAAGGAAAACTTAAAAATGTGTGTATCTACAAGTTGGAGGTTTAGTCGAGAATGACGACAATTCACACCTTGTTGAACAAAATCGTATAGATAATAGAAAAAATAGATCATGGTCTTTTGCCACTTGTACTTCTCCCCTTAATTCAACTAAATGAAAACGATTGCTTCGATAGGAAAATAAAAGAATGCAACTGATACTTAAAAATTTAATTTATATATTAAAAACTACTTTGTAAACTAAAACTGTTTAGTTGTATAACAGTAATTTAAGGATTCTTTTTCATAAGGACGATCTAGGAGACGTAGGTCTTTGAAATTAATATCACTTAATCTTTGTAGCAATTCTACCAAAACTATGCCCAGATATAGTGAAAAGCAGAGATTAAAACCCGAACGAATTTTGGTTTCAGTCAAGGCATTTTTATATTGGCCTAAAGCTTATTTTAACTGCATGTGAAACCGACAAGTACCTTGTGTTCGATTCCCATGATATACCAACCGCAACCAAAATTTAACTCTTGGCCGCAACCGTTATCTCTGATGAAAAGGCCAAAAATTGTTTTGCCCCTATCCTGAATTGGTTTATATTGAAGGTGTTCTACGAATGAAGAGCTAACTTAAATGCTTCGCTTTAAATACTAACAGATTATAAAGAATCCATTTAGAAATTTTAAGTTGCCTTTATTTTTTACTTAATTCCTTGATTATTTTACGAGGAACATTTTTGTTAAATGTGTCCAGAATTTGGCATTGCCCAGCCAAACCGAAAAGTCAGTCTCTCTCATCTTCGTCTCGCGTGGAATTGTGGATTCTCTTTTATGTACCAATCTCGTTTGGACCAGTCGTTTGCAAAAAGTAAAAAGAGAGCGTTTTTAGAGGGAATTGAGAATACAAAAACGAAACGTCTGATTTACTTTTTTTTTTTTTAATATGCCATTATTGGTCAATTTCACATTTTCTAGTAATGATTAAGTTTGATGTTTGATTGTTTTATAATGCATGCTTAAATTATAGTTGGTTAATATAATGTTGTTAGATAGATTCGCGTCCCAGGGTATAAACTAAACCACGAATAAGCGGTTGATAAAAACAAAGATTTTTTTACTTGAATCAAGTATAAACGGTGTTAATAGTACGGTAAATACGAAAATACTTGATTTAAGTACAAAATTCTGATTCCAAGTACGATATTTTAAATCCCGAAATACTTGTTTCGGGATATTATAAGTACATTTTGAACTATTATAAAATCATTTTGGTCTTACTTAAGTTCTTATGGTCTTGAGTGCAGCCCGTTTACTCTCTAACAAATTCTTAAGTCAACCCCAAAACGTTTTGGAAACAAAAAACTACTTTAAAAAATAGAGGCAAGCTAACTTCGGCTCGACCGAAGTTTATATACCCTTGGAGCTTGATATGTGCCTGACAGTTTGTATGGCAGCTATACTATATAGTGGTCCGATTTCGAAAAATTTTGGTGAAATGATGTAAAATCATTAAAAACTTATAAATACGGGCGTTGGGAGCTATAACATTGAAAACAAAAAAGTTTTTCTCACTAAGACTTTTTTTCAGACCTAACTTTTGTATGGCAGCTATACTATATAGTTGTCCGATTTCGACATGGCTTGGTGAAATTATGTGAAATCACTAAAAACTTATAAATACGAGCGTTGGGAGCGATAACATTGAAAACAAAAAAAGTTTTTCTCACTAAAACTAGTTTTTCAACCGATCGTTCCTATGGGAGCTATATGCTATAGTCATCCGATCCGGCCGGTTCCGACAAATGTGCAGCGTATTTATACCAAAAGACTTCGTGCAAAGTTTGGTTACGATAGCTTTAAAACTGACGGAGGAGATAGCATAGAAACAGACGGACGGACAGACGGACAGACGGACAGACGGACATGGCTATATCAACTCAGCTCGGCATGCTGATCAAGAATATATATACTTTATGTGGTCGGAGATGCTTCCTTCTATGCGTTACAAACATCCGGACAATTTTAATATACCCTCTCCAAGGGTATAAAAAAATGAGTACAAAATGCTCTTAGTTTAAGACTAGAAAATTTGTACTATAGGTCAGAAATCTATCTAAGGAGGGAATTGTTAGAACCAGTCTTAAGAACAGATTCAACCTAAATAAATTCGCATTTTCCAAAGCACACTTTTTGAAGCTTGCATTGCAAGTATCTTTCCTTTTTAATCAAAGACATTTTGTACTGTTGACTTAGTACGATCTCTTAATAATATTAACAGTTGTTTTTTCTTTACTAGAACAATTCGTACTTAATTTAAGTACATCCAAAAACAAAATTTTACTTGAAACTTTATGTACAAAACGGTATTAATTATGTCCCGATCGATCTAGAACTCTGGCGGTAGTTTTTTTCCGAGTGTAGTTGTGAGAGAACAAAATCCTGTGTTCCTGGTACGGCTCTACACGGGTCATTGTAGACCACCTGTACAAGTTGAGAATAACAAACATACAAACAAGATATTTTGAAGAGAAAAAGGAGTCCCGTGTAGGCCCAATTAGGTTAGTGACCTTTCGTTCAGGAAATAGTTCTGCGAGGAAGGGGGTACTATAGACCAGAATTGGTAGCGGTGCGCAGTTTCCCCAACACCAACTATGTATAATAATATATTCTGTTTATTATCTTTGCAGATCGACTTTTACAAAACAAAGCAACTGGTGAATATTTGTGGTCTTCATCGTAAGGCCATTACGGATTATTCGCAGGATCTTGTCAATATCTTTTTCACACACGAGTCTCCTAATTGCGGCAAAGAAGGTAAGACAGTTTTTCACTTTACTGGCTAATTTGATTTTCCCATCCGCGTGCACTTATTTTTGCTTAAAAGTAAAAGCTTGTCGCTTCCGTTTCCGCTTCCCCTTCCGCTAGAGCAACACGCGCATTTCCGTCCAATGTACGCCATTTTGTTTACTTCTTTCTTTTTTTTTTTGCTTTTGGGCTGTTTTGTTGGAAAATGGGAAAATCGCATTAGAATTGGCGCACAGCCCAATGCACTTGCTTCTCGCTTATCTGCACCACTTGCCCTTACTCCCTTTTGCTGCTTTATCGCGTCATTTTTGTCGCTGGTTTTTTTTTTTCTTTGTTCTGTTGCCTGCATTGTCGTTCCCTTTTTTTAACTAAGAATCTTTTGTGTCTGTAAAGTGGTGGCAAAATTATAAAAAAAATATGTAGAAAAAAATGTTGAGCACCCGCAAAAAAAATGGTCTACAAGATAATGCGGTAAAATAATCTTGCTGTAGTTGTGAACATTTTTTGCATACAAACCATGAATATTTAATGCTAGGCAAATATACACACAATGAGCGTAAAAGAATAGTTGCCATATAAGTACTTTTATTTATGAGGGTAGGTCAGTTCCGTCGGTAAATTTAAAAAAAAAAATCAATTTTATTTTATTTTGTATCCACTTTGACAAAACATAATATAGATTCAATACTATAGAGAACTCAGAGACAGGTTCGGTTTAAAAATTAAAATAGTTCGGAACAACAAATGTTTTTAACTACTTTTGGCTTAAATAGGTTTAAATGACTTCTTTAGCAAACCGCTCCAAAACCGATTAATTGAGCATAGCTCCAGATACATTTCTTGCATATCTTGGGTGTTTTTGCTCGGATCTTATTATGGTTTACAGAATAAATGTTGATGAGATAGGCTGTATGAATTATGGTCTGTAAATTCCATTTTCCATATAAATGTAAAAATAATTTTAAAATTTTTATTAAAGCATCACCTTTTGTTTTTACAAAAGCTCTTGTGGATTTTCAGCAAGAGTAAAAATCTTAAAATTAAAATTTTTCCCAATCTACTGAGGTTGGAAAACACGGATTTAAGTGGCGCCCTGAGTACTATTTATATTTGTCTTTGTATTATTTATCTCGAAATCGGCTACATTGACTTAACGTTTGTAAATTCGATTGTATATCCTGCCTAAATCTGTTTTTAATCACTCGAGTCTCGCAAGCTCTGCTCAAAACTTTGACTTTCAACAAACTTTCATTATCCAACCAAATAAAACTGACGATTTAATTATTAGGCTTCCCCTCATCTTGGTGGTCCCACAGGCGCCATTCAAAATAATATTATTCTAAAACTCCTTTGCCTGTCACTTGTTTTGCCATTGTTGTCCCGCAATCTGCAGGCGATCAGACACTTTTAATATGCCCAGTGACAGGCGCTGCCAGCTACCAGAAAATGTGGGGGTCGGTTCTAATTCCATGCAGTTGTGTGGCTTTTGTGACATACAAAATTTTACGCATTCGAACGACAGCAGCAGCCCACAAAAATTGTCCCTCTGACCACATCGGGCGTCGGAATTGTGAATAGCTTGACTTTTATACTCATCTCTGGTGATAATTATTTTTGGCTTTAATGTGATAACTTTGCGGTGGGTTGCCCTAACCGCCTCCACTTCTCGTTGGCTTTCCCGTCGGTTAGTCTCAATGGCAGGCATTTGAAATTTGATAAGGATTCAGTGCGGCTGTAGTATGTGATTGTTGCTATGGTTTTGTTGTTGTTGTTGTGGGACTGGACAATTAAAATAAAATGTCGCTTGGGCTTGCGTTTGGCTTTTGTTCTATGTATGTGTCTGGTTTTTGTAATTTTCATTGGGGTTAACTTTGTTTGTTTTAACTAATTAAACTTGTTGTTTTTGCTTGAATTTGAAGTTAATCCACTTTACCACACTTTGCCATTTTCTTTAATTGTAGGTATGATGAACGTACAGATGCGCTTGATATGCAGCAATATTACCCAGAGTACCAGCACCATTTCCGATGTAAGTATATTTTACTAATTAAGTACTTTTGAAGTATTTATTTTTTCTTTGACTTTTAAATAATTAACCAGAAAACGGTCAAAAAGCAAACCTTTAAGGAATTTAACGAATTTTTAAAACGGAGTCAAACACTCGATTTGAAAAAATTGATGATTTGATGAAAATACTAAGATGCTTTCTTTTGAAAATCTGAGAAATATTAATTCGTTCACAACAGAAAGCCTAAAAATGAAACGAATTTTTTCTAGAACTTCTTTATGATCGTGTTCGTGAGAGTTTCAGACGATCATGCTCTTGCACGATCGTGACTGCAGAATTAGTCTTTTTCTTCTAGTTCCAATCCCGTGTGGGACATTGGGCATCAAGCACTCCTCTCTTCCAACGAACTCTGTTGTTGACCGTAGCTTTGAGTTCTTCCCAGTTTCTTTCTTCAAGTTTCTTTTGATCTGCCTGGTGTTCGACCGAATCCGTCCAGCGGGTTCCACTCCATTGATATTGCTTTTACTTCTTCGCAATGTATGTATGCCCTATCCAGCTCCACTTCATTCTGCTTGTTATAGTGTCAACACTTTCCACATTTTAGCAGCTCGGAGTTCCGTATTCTGTCAGTCCAGAAAATACAAAATATGCGACGCAAGCATCTGTTCACATAGGGCGCTGTCGTATGTCGCTCTGATGAGGAAAATAAAATTTTCTGGTATACATCTCCTTCGTAACCCTTGCCAAATGCTTCCTCTGCTTACGCTGTCGAAGGCTTTTGCAAAGGCTACAAAAGCCATGCGTAGGTCCGATCTATATTCCTTGCATTGCTTGATTAGGATGACGAACCTTTTCTGAACCTGGTTTGCTCTTCACCTATGGTGTCCATAACGGTGTCTCGCAAAATTAGTATTAGTATAGTATTAGCATCAGCACCAAATAAAAATATTTGATTACCATGACGAAAAAACCCACAACTTAAAATAAAAACCAGATATCAAAATTCTTGCCAACAAATGTTCCAAAAGTTTCTGAAATAAGTAAAGTTGTTCTTAATCAGAATATGGGCATTTCCATGACGTCGAACGGGACAATCGTACGCATTTAAACATTCAAAAAAAATCAAAATTAAAGGGATTTTTATTTTCACAACAGGCTTAACTTATAGCTCTTCAATAGCCCTAAAATTGATGCAAAGATCGATTTTGGAAAAATTTTTGGTTTCAAGATAATCGCAAAAAAACATGACATTCGCACGGGACAAAAATAGAAGTAGGTTTCGCGGGAAAACATTTAAGCGCCGAATTCAGCGAATCCTGAGGCAATATATTAATGCGATAAATATTAGAATGTAGTGCATTGATGTCTCATTAAAATGGTTTTTATTTCATCTAAAAATAGTTTACAGTTTTTTCAAAATGTAAGCTTAAGCATTTTCGCACGGGACATGTCGCACGGGACAGTTTTTTCCATCATTATATTTATGTGTATTGACATAGTTTCTCATGTTTTCTTATGCAAACATGTATACCCCTTTAAACCATCAGAAAGATTTTAGATAGCGAAAGTACATGTAATCTAAAGTCACTTTTTTCCAAAAAATTAAGCAATTTTAATGTGAAAATGAGAAAAGTTACGCTAGCCCGGCCGTGAAAACGAATATATCCAATTGAGTTATTAGTAAATGTCAGATTAGCCCATATTAGTTTAATTTGGCTGTTTCCCTATAAATATTTGATAAAATGTAGTGTTTTTAACGAGCTTTAATTTTTTGGCACAGGTTGACCTTTTGGTGGAAATGCCCATATATTTTCTTTATGGCCAAAAAAATTAAGGTTTCCAAAAGGCATTCTCTTGGATATCAGTAATATCAGTATCTAATACTGGTAATATCCAAGAGAATGCCCTCATAAAAACGACCTTTTTGTCGCCGAAACTAACAAAAATACCCACTAAAAATTTATTTAAAATAATTATATATTTTATTCGTTTTCAACTCAACTTCTTGTCAGCTCAATCAAGCCTAAGTAGCCCTCTAGATGTTTATCTGCAAAAGTGTGCAACGGCTGAATGAGACGGCGCGTCATTCTATACGTTAAGTGACAATCCCGAACAAATGGTTCTTTGATTTTCTAAAAAAGTTAAATGAATTAACAAAGGTGGTCCTTAAAGTTTTGTTGTACAGTGATGTCTCTGATCCCACGGAATAAATATTAGTGAAGGGAAAATCGGCAGCATATTCAGGCACCTGCCTTACTTCACTTCCAATCAAAAGAGGTTTGAGAGAGTGGAGCTTTCATAGAGGAAAGTTAAAATAAAAAAAATTGTGTTTGTTAGGGTGGAATGACACTTTCAATTTTTAGGGACAATTTTATTTACAGTTTTTCATTAATGGGCAAAAGTCGTTGGTGTGACTCGCTTACAGAGTATACTTGAACTCTCCGCAGAATGTTTCAGAATAGGCTGCAGTGATACACAACAGCAAATTCGACCTACTAACAGAAAATTGCGTCAATAATTGTCTCTAAAAATTGAAAGTGTCATTTCAGCCTTAGGATAAGTTTCTGAAAATTTTTGTTTAAGTACTGAAAGTCCTGTTTAATTGATAGATAGACTTGTTTTTTTTTAGGTTGAAGCACAAACAAAAAATGTTACAAAATGGATCCTTGACTGGCTTTTAATTTTCTAAACTAAGTATTTCGCAGAAAAGCCTTTCTTTCAGGTCTTCTATTGACTTTAGATTGCTAATAACGGCTAGTTGTGCTTTGTATACGGTTTGGTCTACTTTGACTAATCATTGAAATCTCTGAACCCTTGCCCTCAGTTCAGCAAACTTCCAATGTCTCGGTGGCATATTGTTTGTGCACAAAAAATTCAAAAAATACATTTAGGCCAAAAGGTTTGGCTCAAATGGAAGGGGTAGAGAACAATAACATAACTTTTTGCAAGTGTGTGTGTGTGTGTGTATGTGGGCTAAGATTCCGTCTGTGGCAGCAAGTTTTCTTTTAAAAATTCTTGCCACCAGCTAGCTATGGCTCGACTTCAAAGTGAAAATGTAAGAATTATGTACAATGCGCAAAAGGCCAACCCAGCGGACTGCGAACTGACGCATCGCCTCCAGCTGGTTGGGTGGGTGGCAGCAGCATAAAGCAATGTGGCAGGTGTCCTTTGTTATGCTTACCACTTGGCAATCGGCTTTCCCCGTCTGTTCCTTCTCCAGTAACTGTTGTGCGCCTGCCTGCGAATTGGTGCGGCTTTCTGCTTTGTGGCCGCGTCGTGTTGTGTTTTTTGTTTTCCTCTTTTTCTTTTGCGGTTCGCTTTGCATTTCTACTCTCTTGTCTGTAGCCCTTTGCTTTTAGATGTTGGTCCTGGGCCTTTTGTTGTTGTTCTTGTTACTTAAGCCTTTGTTGTCTTAAACAAGCGCAGGTGCCTGACTTATTGTAGTTACAACATGCTGCTGCTGTTCCTTAGATCATAGATCATAGACATGCTGCTTGTAAATAATTGGCAAATAGGTCACCGCTTCGCTGGAAGGAATAAAATTGAATTACAAGTCATGCAGTGAGACACTTTAAATAGGACATGTCTCCTGTTTGCATTAGAGCTGTGAATTTTACCAATTTGCCTGCACCAAACATGGTAATTAGCGGTTGGGTCCGTTGTCAATTAGTGCCTGAAGTTGCAACCACCATTGTTTTGAACTCCATTATGGCGCTGATTGAAAAACAGGTTTGGTTTTTACCACCATCATGAGCAGCAGCCACTGGCTATCCTGTGCCGCATGCGGTACTAACCAATTGACCCAATTTTAAGTCAGTTGACAAATAGCTGCGAGATATTTGCCACCTACAACAAACATTTCAAAATGCCATTGCCCCAAGGGAAACCCACAAGAATTTGTGTGCAGGTGTAAATGTAGTTAGTTTTCCTGACTCTCGTTTGCCAACTGGTAGACGTACTTATGGGTGCATGCGTAATGCCTACTTAGTGTTGTTTGCGTATGCAGTGTTCCATGTACCTACTGCTGTAATGATGTATTTGTCTACAATGTGGTTAATTGCTTGTCACACTTCTGGGTGGGTTAACATTATCAATTTATGACTGGTTCTGCATTCACTACTAAAAATTCGTTCAAACTGTAGCCTTACTTACACAGATTTTGATATGCCTGTTACTCAGGGGAAGAAGTGAAGCATTTTTAACTCAGCTATTTATTATACGATCTTTATAAAAAAAAAATTGGAGGAATTGTACAAATTACGATATCTTAATAAGTTGGGGAGTCATTCGACATTTTATATTGTGTCGCGGGAGTGACAAAAATTTGATTTGATTTCAATTATTGAAGAGGAAACCCTAAAGGCTTGATTCAATTTCAAAATGCACATTTCGTTACGGAGGAAATCAAATGATCCTGAATCGATTTTGTCGACAAATTCTCCGTATCATTTTAAAAGTTGTCAAATTTGAATTTAATCGAGCAACAAATAAAAATTTTGAAAGAAGAGATGCGATTTATCCACGCTCTTATATGGGACTTACTGTTTAAGACTGTCATAAAATGCGACTAGTGTGGTTCGCAAGTTGGAGTCAGCATGGCCCATGAGCGTGGTTTCAACAAGGGCCATGTCCGTATGAACGCACAGCCCTTCTGGTCAGATACTACAGACATAACATTTGAAACCATTTTGAGTGTCCATTTGTGCTTCCATGGGCAATTCGCTAAACTCAAGAGACCACTCCGTGGACATAGTTTTGAATCGATAAAGCAGAGTGAGCCAGAAACGAAGAAGGAATTAAAGACTGTACCAGAGGAAGACTTTGCAGCATGTTCTTAAAATTGTCCTACAACCACAAACAAAATTGTAAAAAATGTTTGCACAAGTGTTATGCATTAGGGGGAGGTTACTTTCAAGCGAATAAAATGAATTTACAATAACAAATAAAGATTTGTTTGAGTTATGAACAATTTCCCTGTATTTTTTGCGCATAGTAGTATAGTAATCCGCATTATTTTTCGATCCTGAAAAAGTCTATTTATAAGCATCACAGTAAAAATTTATTATTCACAAGAACGGCTGCAACCGTGATGCGCAGCACTTCAGTTCAGTTCGTGTGGGCAGAATAGTTTAAATTTTGCCGTAATATTCGCCGTATTAATTACATATTGTCTTGGTCGTAAAAAAACTATTTTTTCAATGGCCATGGTACCTTTTTGTCAAATGTTATGACTTCAAACCAAGTCTACGCCAACTACTAAAAAATTAAAAATGTAGGCATAAGCAACAGTACGTATGAGCAAAGACAATACATATATAGATACCGCATCTCATACAATTTTTTTTTTTTGGGATCCAATGTCAGCTCCCAATAAAAATCGTTATTTGCGTTACATGTGTCATCTAAATTATCTATAAATTTTTACTCTTAGCAAAATAGCTAATTTAGAGAACGTATAGCTAAGTTTCAGTATACGCATCCTCGTAAAGGCAGCGAAATGCAAACATTTGCATCCAATGTCAGCTGCCAAAAAGACTCGTTTTAAGTTTCACATGCGTCATCTATGATATAAATAAATCTTTGGTATGAGTGATTAACTTTAAGTCCAAGTCGCATACCCTAAACCTTATTTTTTCTCAAAAATTTTTTTTGCTATGCGTTTTATACACAAATATGCATGTTTAATCGGGTATCAGTATGACGTTACATTTTTCCATATATAAAATGTCCGACCTAGCTTTTTTGCGGAGAGTATTTTTTGCACATATGCTGCCTTGAAATTCCCTACCTGTTTTAGTACTTTCGACATGAGAAGATAGCTGTTGAATTCCAGTCGACAGTTCAGACAACTTATAACCTTGAGCCGGCTCAAACTGGCTAGTTTGATAATTAAAAAGTTCTTTAAAAAAGTAACATTGTTTTCTTGCGGTGTGCTTTTCTTTTGTTTTAAAATTAATTTAAATCTCGAGCTCAAGTTGCATTAAAAACAGTTGAATATTGAGCTCAGTTTAATCTCGGGTATTTTTAAAATTTTGATTTAAAAAATCTAGCTTAATTCAATGTCCATGTGTGAACATTAGACCGGTCATTTCTCCATACGATTTTCAACATGTGACGATCTTTGCAAAACATGGCTCAAAAAATTCTGTATATTTTATAGAAAATTGATCAAAAATCCAAAATCAGATATATTGAGGTTTGATGGCCTCGAGATGGCTTTAAAATTTCCAATTTCTCCTTAATATATCTTGAATTGTCAACGTAGACAGAGACCTTTTTCAAAAGTGTAGAACAAATAAATTAAATATTTCATGTTAAATTATATGTTCAATGGTGTTGTGATAAGCACTCTGGACTTTGAACCCGGCGAACCGAGTTCAATTCTCGGTAGAACCTTAACTTTTTTTTTTTATAAATAAATAAATTTTTAGTAAACACACTATTTGTATAATCTACAAATGCATAGTTGAATATGCCATTAATATTTTTCCTTTACAATACAAATTTGTGTAGTTTAAATGCAATGAGGATATGCCATAATCAGCAATAATCATCAATTTGGTGCCGTCCGATTGTGTTGCTGAATCAATTGTACGACATGTTGAAATAATTTATTTTTACAATTTTAACAAAATTTTTGTCTGCCTACTATGACGTTTCTAGCAGCTCAAAACCCAAATTAAGGGGAAATTTGAACCTTTAAAGCCTTCTCGAGGCCACTAAACCTCAATATATCTGATTTTGAATTTTTGACATATTTTCTATAAAATATGCAGAATTTTTTGAGCCATGTTGTGATAAGAACTTAACAAAAAATTACTTTTCATATAAGGCATGTACGGTCTAGTGAACATGTGTGAAAGTGATCACCAATTTTGACAAGAGTTCTTCTTTAAGTGAAGTTTGAAGACTGATATATTATTTAAGATGAAAGCAAGTCCATAAAGGGAGAGTTTATTGGTGTGCGAAAATAAAGCGACGCAAGGCAGCATTGACCGCTGGCGAGCGACTGAAAAGCTGATTACTCTCTTGGTACAAACCTCAGCATGCTTGCAGCTCGTGACAATCGCTGGTTTAGATGAAAGTAAATGAAATGCACTCGTAAAAATAAAATTGATAAGAAAACTTTTAAAGTAAATACAAACGTAAACCCAAGATTCGCTATAATAAAAAACAAGTGAGAAAGTCGGTCAAGCCCGACTATAACATACTCTGTACCCGGAGTAGAAGCTGAATGCAATGTTGGTGCTGCGCTCATCTCTAAGTCTCTCTCTTTTTTTTCTTTCTCTCTCTCGCTCTCTCTCTCTCTAAGATTGTGTGGTGTTAGTTGTGCATGGGTGGGAGGGGGTGGGGCAAGGGCGAAGTACTTTTTTGCTCATAACTTGAGAACCGCTGATCCGATCTTTATCATTTCTTCGGCAAATCGATACATTTTGCTAATTACTAACTATCTCTAGAAGGAACTAAACTTCTATCTTCAAAACTGTAGGAGATATAACGTTTTTTCCAAATTGCGGGGGCGGGAGGGGGCGTGGCAAAAATTGAAAATAAACTTGATCTGCCTGCAGCTATAAGAAACATTTGTCCCATACATGTCAAACCTCTATCTCTTACCATCTCCGAGATCTGTTTGTTCATACGGACGGACGGACAGACAGACGGACGGACAGACGGACGGACAGACGGACAGACGGACAGACGGACATGGCTATATCGACTCGGCTGTTGATGCTGATCAAGAATATATATACATTATATAGTCGGAAATGATTCCTTCTCCCTGTTACATACTTTTGCACAAACTTAATATACTCTGTGTACCTGTGGTACAGAGTATAAAAAGTCTTGCGGTATTTTTTATTGAATTTTCAATTGTTCATAAAATTGGTTATAATAATGCGATTTAAGTCAAATATGCGCCGTTTTGTTCGATGACGAGTTCCCAACGAGATGCCAACTTCATAATGCCCCTCTTATAGAAGCTCGCTTCCCTATTGGCAAAAAACTCGGAGAGCCAATTTTCACAGGACTCTCTTGTGGCCAACTTACGACTACCAAGCTCGTTCGCCATGGACAGAAATAGGTGGTAATCACTTGGTGCGAGATCCGGACTATACGGTGGATGCAAAAGAACCGAGCTCCCGGAGCTTCTGGCGCGTCACCAAAGATGTGTGTGGCCTGGCGTTGTTCTGATGGAAGACAATTCGGCCTCTGTTGATCAAAGATGGCCTCTTCTGCATGAGTGCTGCATTCAAGCGGTCCATAGGGGAGCAGCTCATAGTGGATGATTCCCTGCCAATCCCACCAAACACACAGAAGAACCTTCCTGGCCGTCAATCCAGGCTTGGCCACGGTCTGGGCAGCTTCACCGCTTTTCGACCACGACTTCACGTTGTCGTAAGTGACCCACTTTTCATCGCCAGTCACCATCCGCTTCAAAAACGGGTCGATTTTGTTGCGATTCAGAAGCGATTCGCATGCATCCATACGGACCAAAATGTTTATTTGCGTCAAGTCGTGTGGCACCCTTACATCGAGCTTCTTTTTGAATCCAAGCTTCTTCAAATGGTTTATAACGGTTTGATGACTCATGCCCAGCTCTTGGCCGATGCTACGGCTGCTACTATGCCGGTCTCTTTCAATCAATTCAGCGATTTTATCGCTATTTTTGACGACAGGCCTTCCGGACCGTGGCTCATCTTCGATCACCTCTGCACCAGAACGAAAACGTTGAAACCATCGTTGTGCGGTAGAAATGGAAACTATATCGGGTCCATAAACTACACAAATTTTATTGGCAGCATGAGATGCATTTTTGCCTTTATCGTAGTAGTACTATAAAATATGCGGTATTTTCTCTTTATTTTGCTCCATGTTTGCGACGCGATAACTCAGGAACGACTAAAAACAAACAACAATAAATAAAACACGTGTTAGCGCGTGAAAAGAGCTTTCCAAAAAGCTCTAGCGTGAACCGATGCGACGAATACAACTAGAACTACGCGCTTGCAAAGACAAGCTTGCGGAAATACCACCTCGTTATACCAGTATAAGGAGGTCCCCAGCTTATTTACATAGACTCCACAAATGTGCATTGACTGTAAGGTGAAACATTATTTTTTGCTGTCAGCATGCAAAATGAATACATTCCAGGACCAACTCAGTCAATCGGTCGTTATATGTGTGCTTCTCAAAGACAAAACTGTAAAAATGTTAGTTGAAAAGGTTACAGACTAAACAAAGTGCCGGAGTGTAGCAAAAGCGGAAAGAGAGTCGGTGTGAGAGAGAACTTTTTGTATATTGTTGTTTTTATACACTTGAAAAGTGTATTATAATTTTGCTTTGTCCGTCCGTCTGTCCGTCCGTCTGTTTCTACGCGAACTAGTCCCTCAGTTTTGAAGCTATCGAGCTGAAATTTTGCACAGAGTCTTCTTTTGTCTGCACGCTGCTAATACAAATGATCGGTCGGAAAATGGGTTTTAATGACAAAAACTGTTTTTTTCTCAATATTATCGCTCTCAATGACGGTCATGGGTAATATTAAATGTTTTTAAGCTGATCTGAGAAGTTTGGTCGAAGTCGCTAACCGTTGAAACAAACGTTTTCGGGTGTATTTAAACTTCGGCACAGACGAAGTTAGCTTTGCCTTTCTCGTTTTTATTAGGCATGTGCAAATCTAATAAATCTTCAGCCCAAAAGAAACATTTGCTCGTTCTTTTTATTTTAAATTAAACTTGAGTTGGCTTAAATGTAAAGTATAACAAAGGTCACAGCCTATTTACATAGACTCTGCAAATGTGCTGTTAAGATCTACACTAGCTGTTAATTTTTTAGCTGGCAGCATGCAAAATGTTAAATGTTAAATGCTTATTCTTCCCTTAATTATACTCTGTACCGATAGTACATAGAGTATAAAAAGTTTGTGCAAAAGTATGTAACAGGGAGAAGGAATCATTTCCGACTATATAAAGTATATATATTCTTGATCAGCATATATCTTGTGTCGCAACTCCTCCGAAACGGCTTGACCGATTTATATGAATTTTTTTGAATATATTTTGCAGATGTGCAGTAGGGTTTTAACTATATTTTGTAACGCTAGGTGATTTGGGCGTCCTTCTGCAGAACATTCTTGCGAACTCGTTGTTTGGCCTATCTGTGTGTATGGTTGTTACAGTAAGCAATGCCAGCAACAGGTAGGGGCTGATATTTGGGCCGTCAAACGAATGCACCAGCACACATGGCAAATGTTAGGGCATGGATGTGGGTAGTATATAGACTAGAACCAATTTACATGCCAGATAAACGTTTGCCGGGTCAGCATGTTTAAATATTAAAAAATTTTGTTAAGTAATCTTTTATCCACAATTTACCTATGGGAATCGCTGATGTGGTAGGGCCAATTAGCAGGGGTGTGGTCAATGTCAATCTAAGTAACAAAAAAAAAATACTTACGTCGTCTTTGGTGTTTATACCTGGAGCTTATGAAGATATAGTATAGTAATATAGTACTCGAAGCTTCTTCATGTTGGCTTAATTGCTCGGCCGCTGCTGACGCAACTTATTGTTTATACACTTTGCCAACATAAAAATTGACATTCTGAAAGCTAGGATAATTAAATGTTTTAAATTTTTTGACAATCTGCTATCATATGAACCAATGTTCGCGGACCGAACCTTAAGCTCTGCGACAAGTTCAAGACTCTGGGTCTTCCATATCTTGTGCTAAAATGTTACCTATATTCGTTGCGGTTTTAATCACATTTGGCTTTTTTATTTTCCTGTCTGCTTTCAACCAATTGAATTCTGAATAGTTAAGATCTGATAAAAGTTTGGCTTTCGTTATTCTTTTTTCTACCTCACCAAAACAAATGTAGCACGTTTTAATCCTCGAACTGCAAAAAGCGGAAAGCACACTACTCACATGGCGGTAGCCTGTAAATTTTTTATTTTTTGGCTAGGATCTGGCTGGCTGACGCTGTCGGAAAATTAGCGATTCAATGAAATGGGATTTTAAATGGCTGCAAACTTTTTAATGCGTCGTCGTCGTCGACGTCGCTGGGCTCTTTCTCCTCCTGGGCACGTTCGTGTCTGGCTTGACTGGAGAGTCGGCGAATGGCGGCAAAGTTCCGCGCGTTTTTTGCCACTTGCAGTTGCCAGTTGCAGTTTGTGCCGCAAAAGTTTTTAAATTATGCGCACATTTGCTGTTTCATTTTGTTGCCTCTGCCGGAAATGGTCTTTGGGTGAAAGTGTTGCACGATGTTGGGCAACTGGCAAAGGATGCCAGTTGTTGCGCCACAATTTTGCGCTGGGTCCTTGGGCGGAACAGTTGTATTTTATTTGTTATTTATGCATTTTCCCAGTATCAATTTATTTATTTATTTTATGCTTTGCACTTAATGAAGAAAGTTCTAATTACACGAATCTGTGAATCTGTGTGTTCTGTGCCCGCAGGGTCAGCAATGCAATTTGCTCTATGTGCAGCGCACGCCAAGCATCTGCCAGTTCCTGGGACTCAAAGTACCGCAGTCGCAGGATGCCGGTGATAGCAGCGGCAGCAACACAAGTACCAGTACCACCACCACCACCACCTCCAAACCGGCATCGCCAACGGGTAAGCCTACAGAAGCAGCTTCCACAGCAACTACTACAGCTACAACAGCAACAACAGCTGATTCAGGTCCGGCGGCTGCTCCCATCGGCCCAACGGCCTCCGTGGGCAGTAAGTGCAGCTTGCCAACGGTATTAGCTGGCACTTACTCACTCCTTTTGCCCTTAATTTTACAGCCATCCTGGCAGCCATTCTCTCTGTGACGTTCTGTGTAACGTGCCTGGGATTATTTGCCTTCTCGCCAGCGCGCAGGCAGCGCGTGCGACGCTTGTTTAGACGCAGCAGCTCAGCGGTGAGATACTCCAGGGTAAGTTTCTATTTTTTGAAGGGCTGTTCCAAAAGTACCTGACCTGGTCACTATTTCTCTACTTAGTCTACGTTTAGCTTAAAGAGCACCAATTAATCGCATACTAACAAACTAATCATTCGATAGAAAAGAAACAATTCATACCTACCTTTTTTATATTTTGTTGTATTGAACTGTCATCTGGCTGTGGAACCAGCAGAGTGTGAAGATTGGTAGGGGATGCTGCCAAGGGGACACTTATGCCAAATTGATTAGGACGTCAGAGAAACTATTTGTCGCCATATCAGAGGCAAATCTATTGGAGCCCTCATGATACTCGGGGCAATTGAGTTGGCGCATAAGGCAAGTCACAAGGTAGTAGTTGAATGCCTCGGTCGATCATGTCGAACCCCATACGAGGCTTTAAAAGCCAATGGAGCTCCAATGCCAATAGCTACTGTCCGAGTCACAAGTCAATCGGTGGTCCAGAGACAAGCCAAGATACATGTGGTACCCGCTTATGTGACATTTGATCCTAGAAGTCGCACTCAAGCTACTTTCCCGGGTTTCACAGCGATCGTGTTGACTCTTTGAACGATTAACGGTTGTGTTCCAGTGGCTCGCCTATAGACCAAAGCCAAGGTACTGATCACAAAACACAAATCGCTCTGCTGTATATACCCTTTAATTCAAGAAGGAGAAGCTTTCAAAAGCTCCCAGCTTGTGCTCTGTGCATGTATACGATTGTGATCTCAGCTGCTCCCGTTGCAGACCTCAAACGATGCAAAAAGGGTACCATTAAGTCGTATTCGCTGACCATTATCATCATCAGCCCTTCTAAATCAGAACTAATTCAGCACCGAAACCGAAGACTCAACTTAGGCCGAATTAGGGGGGGAGAACTAAGTTTATTTAACGGCTTTATACAACTTCCTAGAGTTTGTCAGAATTTGTAAAAAGAGCAATTTTTTTTTTAGAAATTGGTTAATTCAAGCACGGCGACTGAAGATGTTAGATATCCGCGTGATTAGCCTATAAGTGTGACCATTCGTAGTTACTTTGATTTCATTTCTGTGCTTTAATTAATTGAGACCAATAAATTTTAATTTGGATTGTTGTGGTAAACGAATGTGATGTGGAATTATGATTGCGTATTTATGTGATTATATTCTTATTTATTCTAAAGTTCAACGCATAAAAAAAGTCATGGGTATTAGCCAAAGGCTAATTTAAAAGGTGTGACCTTATCCCTTAACAAAATCTGAACTTATCACTCCGTTAATTCGGTATAAATATAGGAAATGTCCAATAATTGTAATTTATCCACCAACTGGCTTTATTTTTTGAAACATTTGTGTTTAACATAAAGTAGCTACACTGAGAAAAAAATCAGTCTAAAATCAAGATTATAATCTTGAATCATAGAGAAACGGTGTCAAAATTCGACTAAGACCAGATAATTTTAACCCAAGATTATATTCTCAATTTGAATCTCAATCCATCAATCTTGGATAAAGATCGTTTATACTCGACTTTAAGATAAAACAATCTCGTTTTTAAATATGTAAAAATAGAAGAAAAATATAAATTTTATTAAGCATTTTTTATTTTTTAGTTGTGTTTGCTTTAGTTATTAAAAATTTGTTGTTGGCCGTCATTTGTAAGTCGCCTTCAGTCGCAGTATAAGAACTCAGCACGACAATGACTTCTGCTAACTGAGTTCTTACACTGCAACTATCTGCGTTAAAAAAATTTACATCTAACAGCCGAGCTAGTTAAATGGATGGCAAAAGCTTAATGAAGCAGAAAAGCCGGGGTTCGAGTCCCAGGAGGGGTGGGTCGTTTCTTTATTATACCCTTGGAGAGGGTATATTAAAATTGTCCGGATGTTTGTAACGCATAGAAGGAAGCATCTCCGACCACATAAAGTATATATATTCTTGATCAGCATGACGAGCTGAGTTGATATAGCCATGTCCGTCCGTCTGTCCGTCCGTCCGTTTGTTTCTATGCTATCTCCTCCG
The DNA here is from genome assembly GCA_018904275.1 of Lordiphosa clarofinis. Taxonomy (NCBI): domain Eukaryota; kingdom Metazoa; phylum Arthropoda; class Insecta; order Diptera; family Drosophilidae; genus Lordiphosa; species Lordiphosa clarofinis. The sequence goes on along the minus strand of JAEIGQ010000122.1, from coordinate 625,031 downwards.
TCAGTTTTAAAGCTATATTAACCAAACTTTGCCCGAAGTCTTTTGGTACAAATACGCTGCACATTTGTCGGAACCGGCCGGATCGGATGACTATAGCATATAGCTGCCATAGGAACTATCGGTTGAAAAACTAGTTTTAGTGAGAAAAACTTTTTTGTTTTTAGTGCTATCGCTCTCAACGCTCGTATTTATAAGTTTTTAATGATTTCACATAATTTCACCAAGGCTTGTCGAAATCGGACAACTATATAGTATAGCTAGCATACAAAAGTTAGGTCTGAAAAAAGTCTTAGTAAGAAAAACTGTTTTGTTTTCAATGTTATCGCTCTCAAAGCTCGTATTTATAAGTTTTCAATGATTTTACATAATTTCAACAAGATGTGACGAAATCAAACCACTATATGGTATAGCTGCCATACAAACTGTTAGGCACATATCAAGCTTCAAGGGTATATAAACTTCGGTCGAGCCGAAGTTAGCTGGACTCTATTTTTTATTTTTATTTTTTTTGACGAAATAAATCGATTTCTTTATGTATTCATAAAGTTATTTTTACTGAAGCTTTACAGAAAACTGTTGATGGTTAATAAGTTGCAAGATTAAAAATCTGGTTTTTAAGATTTTTAAGCTTATTTCAAGGTTTTTCAATCTTGTTTTTATAAGATTGCAAGATTCTCGAAAAAGAGATTTTCAATCTAGATTTTAGATCAGTGTCCGGCACCGTTCAATGTTCTGTGTATTCAAGTAGCGACGTCCATCCTCTGTAGCAGCGGCGTCGATACACAGACACTATACGAGCGTACACTGCTCTCTTTTGCACTAACAAACATGTGCTAACTGAGAGCGCTCTCGCGTGTCTGAACGCACTTATACAAAGGCAAAATAAGCATGTGTGTTTTGCCGAACACTGTTTTAGATTGATTTTTTTTCTCGTATTCAATCGTACTAATCTGATTTGTGTAGATATTAATGCAAAAAGAATGTTTGTTTAAAAAATTGCAAAAAATTTTGATAATCGGATTTATCTTGCAAATATCGATACTTTCATTAAAAAATCTGAAAAATTCAAATATCGATTTAAAAAATATATAAATTGGATTTCGGTTTTGTTGTTTTCGTTAACCGGTTCCGTTTTGGCGGGAATCGCTCAAGTTGCTAGTCAAGGCATGGTCCTTGTCGGTCATTGGTTGTTATTGTTATTCGTTTGACTTATAAATTCATCAGACGTCATCTGAGTCCCCTTTTTGGGTCTGTTGGAATCGTGATTTCACTTAAGAATAGTATATGAGGAAAAATATATTTTTTGATGATTTAATGTTAAATTGATCTTAGATTTTCCTCAAAAGTAATGATTAAAATTTTTAATCACAAGCACATACACAAACACACACGCAAACACATACACTGCACATGAATTTACTCCAACATGTTTTGTGGTTGTTGTTGTTTGACAATGATTTGCTTCGACATCAGGTCAGGTACTTTTTGGACAGCCCTCGTATATGCCCAGCTCTAAATGAGCTTGAATTTGGCTTTACCTATCCCGCAGGTCCAGTCCAATGAGGAGGCAAATTTGCTGCTAGAGCCGAACGGAGAGTTTACGGAGAGCGATGATGATATGCTGCTTTAGGTACCAAATGCCCAAAGCATAAAGGAAATGTGTATAGATTCGTGGAACACCAAAGACAAAAACTGAAACTGATTGTGAGTAGTAGGCAACTACATAAGCTATAAAGGGAGAACGAGAACTGTACAATATGCGTAGGCTACAACGACAACCCAATTAATGGAACTATATATGATATATTTTATATACAATTCATATGAAACTAATATACCTACCCTCCTATATACCACTTAGCTATAGTTAAATGCTGCGTGCATAACCCAAACCAAGAATTGCATTGGACAATTGCTTGAATATTTGAAAAGCATTTTTTGCGCAGGCAAACATATGAAACGGCGAGCTTGTCGCTTTCAATGTATGTGATTTTTTGTACTTAATCCAAACTTTTTAATGCTTGTAGAAAAGTTTTTAGTTATCTTTCCATCCAAAAATCTGTATTATTTTGTTTTGTAGTGCAAGTTTTACTAAATATTTTTGAAACTGTTTGATTTCAATACAACCAAATGTATATGTATATGAATGATCTATAAATATTAATACGAAAAATAAAATGAAAATCAAAATATATGAAAAGTGTTTACTCGTTTTTGGAACGATTTTTTATTAATCAACAAATGAGGATGATACAATTAGAAGCATTTTTTTGTTTGTATCATGATTTTTCATAGATATGATAGTCATAGATCTTCTGGACCTAATGAGGGCAGATGTAGTCAAGAACTGCTGACGGATTCATGGGCTCAAATTGGCGAACCCAGCGTGATCCTGGCTGAATGCGTCTTAAGTTGACTCACACCTTCTCGTTGGTGACCACCGGTAACAGTGAGAGATGCATAATCAAAGCTGCTGGCTGTGAGCAGCTACCCCAGCTGACAAGTCTGTCATTTGGCTTTGGCAAGCTTTACAGCTTAGTATGTATTAGTTAACGCCTGCAGATACAGTTACAGTTACAGTTGGCTGTGTGAATCGATATTAAGGCGGATATTTCAGAGGTCTGGAATTGAAACGTTTGCCCTTTAAAAAGAAGTGCAACCAAAGCTGCCCACCAACTTCACAATTTATCAAGGGCGCTCTTGCTTATCTCATCAGTTTACTAAACTCTCTTCATTATCGTCGATTTAATGTCAATTAATTTGAGCAGTGAAAATAAATGAATCTCAAATATATTGTAACCATAAATATAACAACTGTTTATTCTTTTTTCCAGACATCTACCTGAGCTTTTGTTAGACCCCCCCCCCCAACCAATCCCAACCCCAAAAAACTATGGCAAATTGTCTAATGCTTTAAAATATATTTTATTTACGTTTTGTATGTTTTTATCATCATATACAATTAGATTTATTAATATGCTCATACATATATGTATAATTAAATGAGTGTGCAACTGCATAAATTTGCATTTTCATTATGTAGGTACCTTAGGTTTAACATTCCGGAAACTTTCTAAAAACCTAATGCGAAATATTTGATATTTAAGCTAATTACATTTAACGTATTCTAAATGATTATTGAATAAAATTGAATGATATTTACCTTTCTTAGTACACTATTTAGCCTGGTTATATATAAATGATCTTTCGTGATGTCAAAAATGGATGCATATTTAAACGTTATATGTGAGGAAAAGTTGTTCTGTACAATGTTTGTCGGTATTATTGGAATTGCTTAAGAACTTAATATAAGTGGGTGTGCGATTTTTGTTTGCTTAGCATAATAAATTACATACAAAGAAGGCATAATTTTTTTTTTTGTGTTTTGGGAGGGGAGTTTACATTTAGTTCACGGCTGAGTTTAGAAGCTATTATTTGGATACGTCATATGTGTATTGCAAGAGTATCCTTAAAATCTAAGAGAAAGTATTTCCAAATAAAGCTCAGTTTTTGTTCAAAACTAAAGTTTCAACTTGAGATTCATGTAAAAGAAAAAAAAAAAGAATTTGTTAAATTAAATTTCAGCAGAAAATGAGAGCCATAAATTCAGATGCCAGGGTTTTTGTTAAATTTTGACTGCAGAAGAGTGATTTTGTACATTTTTGTCCTCAACTTTTATTAAATAAGTTACTTAAATCCAGTAGCTTTCAGTTGGCCTGTTTTGTTTCTTGTAAACAAGTTTTTTTCAATAAAACGATCTAGATTTTCTGATAAGTGAATAAAAGCTAATGAATCAAAAAATCTATGAAATAAGTCTAAGTAAATTAATAAAAAACAAAAAAAGAACTTTTCTTATTCTAAAAAAAAAAGCCAAAGGTAAGTTGGGCATTTTCAATTAGTTACTTTAGAGGCTTGACATTTTGTTTATCTTGTATTAAGTCAAAAATATATTTAAAATGGAATTGTGAAAGCGTTTTTTAAAATTTGGTTGTTGGATAGTACGGATGGTCAAGTACGGAAACTTCCAGTATCACTAATATTTACCAATGATATGGAGTTTAAAAGTAAGTAACTTTATTTAAGCAATACCTAAAATGAATCATATTTTAAATTTTAAGTCATATCTTCATTTTAAAAAAGCAAAGTTTTCCGAGTGTAAGTTTAATAAAATAAAAATTTCCTGAATCGAAACAAATTAGGCTAATTCATGCTTGTATACTAAACCGCCAACGGAACGATAAAGTCGCAGTCGAAGTGTTTTTTATCCGTCGAAAACTGATTTTCTACAGACTACGCAAATTTTGCATCCTCTGGTAAAAATAATTCCTGAATATAAAATAATTTTTTAATATTTGAATTGGTTAATAAGAAAAATGTTTTATCAAAATACTAAATTTCGGTTATGATTAGCTGGGACCTTAGGCAAATAATATTCCCAAATTTTGATGATAATTTGGCTAAATTGGCGAACTTTGCTTAGCTCTGAATGTTATCTGAGTTGTAAATAAAATAGCTCCACCCAAACTTCTGATATGTGATCTGCCATATCATGTGTTAGTTCTAGGCCAGGGGTGCCCAAGCCCATTCCGCAAGCCACGCATTCGTTGTTTTTTGACGCAGCCTACATAAAGCAACACGAAATTCAAAACGAGTGCCCTCCTCTCTTTCTTTACGGGGTAAGGTTTTGATCTTGGCGAGTGTAGATCTACAACAACAACTCTCCTATTTATTTTATGCAAGGCTGCAACCTACTAAAAATTAAACTGGTGCTCGAACCTGCAAAACTTTTAGGGTTTAGGTTCACAGATTAGGTCGATTCGAAGGACAGCACCGGAATAAGATCGGTTCGAAAGAAAAGGTTAAGGTAATTTTTTTCTGCTCTTTTAGAGAGCACTGGTCTTCGAATCACAACATCACGCACTTGCAGTGAATTTGGTTTGTAAAGCTCTGCAAGAGCAGAAAACAGCATTTGAAATCCCAAAAACGCTTGTCGCTGGGGAATAAATAAAATTTACATAATTTACCATTTAGTTTTAAACGCATCGGCTTAAAAAAATGTATACAAAACATGCTGTGAACCAAAGAACTGCAAAAGCACTTTTTTCTTGATTGCCTCATACAAATAACAATTCCTTCCTCAAATTTCTTACATTTAATCAATCAACAAAACTCAGCGATGAAATATAACGCATTGTGCGTTTGATCGAACAAAACTCAGCGTTGACTGATTAGTGTATTGCTCTCTCTCTCTCATCCTTTCCATAACTGTCAGCGGCGCCTAAGCAAGAGTTTGTTCCGACAAGATTCTTGGAATATATCTATATCTAGGATTGTAGAATTCAACAGAGTACAACACAACACACATAGTTAGAATAAGTTCCATTGTAGATCTATTCGTGTTTGCAATTCTAAAAATCGGACTTTTTAAGAGTCAATAAAAACTTCAATGCTTCGAACTTCTAATTTCTGATTTTAAACGACGCAAATTCGAGAATGTATGATTGAACTTGTTTGCACAAGAGTAAGAGGTATATCAAGGTTTTTTAAACAGCTTGCGTAGGACAGACAATGTCATTAAATCTATATTAACAGAACGTAAATTGGGCTTAAAGGAAAACTATAATTCGAAATTACCATTATAATTTTTCAACTTTCATAAATTGGTAATTAAATAAAGATGAAAAGTAATGGTAAGGTATCCGCCATTCTATCCGAATTTATGGTTCTCAAGTCGTGCAAAAATTGCTGTAATTCAAATATTCTAAGTCGGTAGCAGCTTAAACAAAATTAACAATATACAAATTAGGACTAATCATTTTTTTTTTTTTTTTTGATGATTTAGAATCTAAGCGGTGCCTAGGCTAGCTTAAATACTCGTACATACAATACATACATGAACAAAGGCCACATGAAATATTGAAAATGGAAATTTTCATCATTGAAACTTAAAAACTAGGCGAGAAATTGAAACTTTACCAAAGTATTTGCATAGTTTCGGTAGACTTTTTACAATCTGGCTGGGGGTTTGCTGTTTTGTGTGCCCTAATGGAACAACAGCTCGTCATCGGGCTCGAACTGAAATAGTTCCGCCTTCTCCCAATCCTATACATCGCTCTGTTTGGCATTTGTGTTGATGATGAAGGCTCCATTGATATGGCCATTGCCCGGCATCTTGCCATTGGGTGTGTATAGGCTATTTGTTAGACCATTCTTGCCATTGGCAATCATTATGGCTGTGTGCGGTGTACCGCCATTTAACTGAGCCACCAGCGGATTTTTTGTGATCTCCGATGGCGGCGTAGTCAGGGGTGGCGTGACTGGCGAGGGCTTAATCAGTTCCAGCTTGTCATCGGTGGAGCCCTTGAGCGCAGTTTTGATCAAGGCCCCATGCCCATTTGTCACTGGATTGCGATGGGGCAGAGCATAGCGGAGCTTATCCCAGAACCATGGGTCTCCCCATTTGAGATAGGTGTTCATCTTGAGGTAAGCCCTTAGTTCTTCGTCCAACTTCTCGGTGTCACCAATGTCTGAGTAGATGATTACAATAATGCGTGCCCGTCCCTCGTGCAAGGCCGATCTATGAGCCGCCCGGAACTCCATGCGTGCCCATTCCGACTCTATAAAGTTCTTGCTAAGCACAATTATGGTGCGTCGCGAGTCCGCCACGGAGCGTACTATGTTCTCGGGTATAAAGCCACCCACTAGCCAATCTCGTTCATGGACACATAGCTGAAACTTCTGCGGCCCATGCTCCAGCTGTGGCACCAAATATTGCTCTATGAAGCTCTGATCCTTGTGCGAGTACGAGATGAACGCATCAAATTTCTTATCCTTGTCCAGCTCCTCCTCGGTGACAAACCACATGCACAGGTTGTGAGCATATAGCCAGATCTTGATCTCTGTCTGATATTTGTAGTACAGGGCGGCCGTTATGCCCACCAAGAAGCCAGCCAATGAGATGACCACAGCCACAGCAATGACCACACCCTTGGGCTGTGGGCAAATATCGTTCACACCGAGATCCTGCATGCGTGTGGGCATCTCTGCATCCATGCAGTACATCTCCTTGCGGTCGGTAATACGCTGGTAATTGTTCTGCAGGAAGTTTAACAGCGGCTTGGCCGTACAATTGCAGATCCAAGGATTCTGCGAGAGCTTTAGAGAGTTGCGGGGCATGGTGCGATTGAGGAAGTCCAGTACTAGTGGATCTAGGCCTTGCAGACGATTTCCGCTTACATCCAAATACTTCAAATTGAGAGGCAACTGAAGAAGGGACACTTGAGTGAGATTATTGCCAGCCAGATGAAGGCTAGTGACATTCTCATAGCCTGGCGAGTTCCCTGCGGGCAGCTTAAGCAAAGTATTATTCTCCAAATGCAACTCCATGATATGTAAGCTGGGAGGCAGGCGGGGCAGCTTGGGCACCTTGGTTAACTGACCATGAGAGCAGTTTACAATAAGAGCCTGGTCCAACGTGCGTACCAGACAATCGCAATCGGCGGGGCAGCGACGCTCACGAGGATCCTCCGACTGATCGAACGAACAGAGTAGTTCCCTCGGCTCCACGGATTGGACGGGCCGCTCCGCCAAAGCTTTCGGTTGACTACAGCTCAGTTTTCTCGTATTAAGTTCAATCAGCTTGGTATAGGCTGGCTTAATCTCACCCCGGATCAGTTGTAGGAAACGCAATAATAGGCAATCGCACACCAAGGGGTTATCATTAAGGTCCACACGCACCACATTGTCGGAGGGATTCACATCCAATAGCTCATAGAAGTTGATGCCCCTGATCTGATTGTGGGTGACATTGATGAGCACATCGTGACGCGTCAGGAACTGCAGATCGGTATAGTCCAGCGAGCTGAGGTTATTGTAGCTGAGATCCAGTTCCCGCAGTTCCCGCAAACTAAACTTCCAGTCTCCGTAGATAAACATAATCGAGTTGTTACGCAAGTTCAGTGTCAGCAGCTGCTGCAAATGGTTGAAAGGTGATCCAATTTCGGTCTGAAGTTCACTGCCCAGCAATGGTTGTTGCAAGTCAATGAGATTGTGTTCTAGGGTAATGTGCCTCAATTGGGTGGTGCCAGCAAAGGCATTCGTGCTAATGGTACGCAGACGATTGCGGTTAATATTCAGCGTTTGCAGTTTGCTCAGTTTGCCAAAGATGTCGCTGTGAAAAGAGAGAGAAAAGACAGTGAGAGAGGGTTAATTAGTGAGTATCAGCCTTAGCTTATAGTTCCCTGCATAATTCCCAATTTAAACCGATCGAACATGTAAGAAAGTCGTTCATACCAGACTTTTATATACTCTGTACCTAGAGTAGCAGCTAAAACCAGCGCTGCTGAACAATAGATGGCGCCAACAATTGCATTGAACAATAAGCGGGTTCTAAACTGACTAATATAAGACGCCACTACTGCCGCGCGTGGGAAGTATCTGTCTGTTGGTCATAACTCAAGAATCGTTCCTTTTATCTTTAGCTATTCTTCTACAGACTGACAGACAGACGGACATGGCTATATCGACTTGGCGGTTCATGCTGGTGAAGAAAATGTATAGTTTATAGGGTCGAGAATGATTCCTTCTCCCTGTTACATACTTTTGCACAAACTTATTATACTTTGCATACCTTTGGTACAGAGTATAATACAACCCAGAAGGAGAGTGCTATTCCTAGAGATAGGAAATTCATCTTTCTTTTAAGTACTAACTGTTCTGTGCTTTATTATGCAAAATAAGTTAAAAATGACAGAAACACACTTCAACTTTCATAGTTAGTTCCGTTTTTGTAGCATGCGTCACAAGACTTTCTGATTAATTATTTCGCCACAGTACTCTTAAATCCCTCTTAACACTATGTACAACTTAATACATAATTTGAATGTTTAAAATTGTTTCGTATTCCGAAAACGCGTTCGAATGTAGCGTTCGAATGTAGCGTTCGTATGTAGCGTTCGTCACGCAGGATTTGCTCATATAAGAGTTTAAGAACGTTAGTATTGAATAGTTATTCCCAGTAAGATTCATTTTCCGACCAATCCACAGAGGGAGATTTGGTTAATCTAGCGTAACAAAGTTCATTACTCAAAAAATCGGGAAAGTTGAAAAAAGTTGGTAATTTTATATCATACAAGTATAAAGCTTTAAAGGAACAATAGTAAAACTGATTTTTATTTTTATTGTTTTAGTGACCTTTTTGATTTTAAATCGTAGAACTTTTTAAGCAGGCTCTAGGTCATTAAGCTATGATTTTGTCCATAACTTTTCTAAAACAAGGCAGGCACAACACCACAAAAGAGGCTGGTTCAATGTATGGCGCTATTTCATGAAGGTTTTAACAATATAGTTTTTACATTTTCCTTATTCATTTTTTATTAATCTTTTTGATGTATTTTATACAAAAATAAATACTTGGAGCCAGTTCTCCGAATCTGAATCTGATTTTTCTTATTCTGCAGGATAGAAAAAGAAGATTTTGGGCTATCTAGTCAAACCAAAATGCAGAGTTTTTGCAAAAAATTGTTGTAACTGGATCCGAAAAATCCAGATCGTATTTAATTGGGTATTTCTTACCTCTTCTTGGCTGATCCCAATATATCATATGTTGGAAATATATTGGTTTTTCGCGCTTTTGCACCAGCTTCCAAAAGCTTATAAACGGTTTTGGTATAATGGCCATTATTGTAAATGCCAAAGTCTGCTCCTCAACATTTTCCGACTTATTATTCTTATAGCAGCTATATCTTTAGTCATCTGAATATGGCCTAGTTTTGCAATTCTGTTTGAATGGATTTAATATGAATTATAGTCGAGTTAAGGGTTCTTCTCACGAAGCTTCTATGGCAGCTATAAGATTTAGTATTATAGTAGACATATTAGCAGTGTGCAGTAAGAAGAATATTTTGTGAAAAATTTAAGCTCGATAGCTTTATATCTGAGGGACTAGTTCGACAGACGGACGGACGGAAGTATATAGTTTTTGGGGTAGGAAATGCATATTTCTATGCGTTGCAAACTTCTGGGCAAAATTATGTGGGAGAGTTCTGCTGCTACTGGAAGGGAAGGGACTGGGGGAGAGAGGCGGTTCAGCTGGAGGAAAGCTCAAATTATCTGAGTGGTTACATGAGCAAGTCAAGTTTCAAGACGATCGAATATAATAAAATATTAAATGGTTTGGAGAGGTTCTTTACTATTTGGACGGAGCTTTGCGTAATTCTCAACGTCATCATGCAAAGTGGAACGTACTTTGCAGGTAAACCAAAAGTAGGTAGGATTCAAAGCACCTTGACCTTATCGGTGTGTCGAGGGCTGATTTATAATCAACAAAAAGATGGCTAGTTTTGTTGCTTCTCTCGTAGGACTCAGGATTTGTGATGATAAATTAGAATTTGATATTTTTTGTCGCAGATGGTTTATCTGAATAGCTGTCCGTTTTTCCCGTACTTATTGAATTGTAACATTCGGGAACAACTTTAGTTAGATTTGGCCTTTGGTCTTTGGTCTTTGAAAACTCATTTAGTCTCTCGTGTCGAAATGGGCTCATATCGATAGATCCTAAAAATCTTTGAAAGCACGACAAAACAGATTGTCAAATAATGCGGTATGAAACTCTGACTAAGATTATGCTAAGAAATACCAAATTTAAACAATGCTGAATTTACTTCTAATCTGGCAACTAGTATTTCCCTGAAATTCAACAAAAAAATCACTTTTAGCTTGCTTTACTTACGCGCTAATATCCGTGAGCAGATTCTCCGAGAGATTCAGATCAAGTAGCTCCTTGGTATGATCGAAAAACGTATCCGGCAGATGGGTAAGTTGATTGTGACGTAAGTCCAGACTCATCAGGTTTTCCTGATACTCCAGTAATTTGGCTGGCAATGTGCTCAAATAGTTGTGCGTTATTGAGATATTGGTTATCTGTGTAGAATGCTCCAAGAGATCACCCGGCAGTGTTTGTAGATCACAGCGCACCGAAACCACTCGCAGCTCTGGCAGGGAGGCAAACAGACGCGAAGGTAGCGTGGGAAGCGGCACGCGATTGTTTAGCAGGCGAATTTGTCGCAAATGTCGATTATGTGCGAAAAGTCCTTCGGGTAGAGATCGAAAATTATTGGCACTCAGATTAATCTCTGTGACATTCGTCAGCAGCTCAAACACATCACCGGGCAGCTGTTCAATATGATTGTTATGCAGATCCACATCCACTACGGAGGAGGCGCCCTCAAAGTCGTGCTTGGTAAGATTCTGCAGCTGATTGCTCCACAGATTCAAATGTTGCAGCTTGTGCATGTTGCGGAAAATACCGGGCGGCAACTTGCTCAGTCCATTGCCGCCTAATTCGAGGAACTCCAAGTTCTGCAGATTCTCAAACAATTGTACGGGCAACTCCACCAGATTGGCACGCAGATCCAGCCAGCCAAGATTGTGCATATCACTGAGGAAATCCCCGGGTAGATAGGTCAAGACCCGGGAAGTAACTCGCAAGCGCTTGAGGTTCTGTAAGTGCAGCAAATGCTTGCGCGTGAGATTCACTTCCAGGCCATTGCTCTCAAAGATCAGCATTTTTGGGTTCTGTATGCCCAGATGGTCTAGTATGCCGGCAATGGGCGTATAGCCGGGCAGGGGGCAACGCTGGATTTGAACTCGATCAACCGAACCAATCCGAAGCTCTGGCAGTTGCTTGTACTCCGAGGAATTGGTGAAATTGCACTCGATTTGGACATTGGCTCCGGGTTTTATGGTCAGTATGAATTTGGGATTGTAGATATTCGCCGGACAGTAGATCTCATATTCGGCCATGGAGGGTGAACATTGGCAGGGAGAGTTGACGCTCAAATCATTGCACTCAATGCGTCCAAAATCCGCTTGGCTGGGCTGCCAGTAGAGTAACTGGAATAGCAAAACTAGCAGCAGCTTGAAAGCTGCCATCAGTCGTCGCATGTTGATAGAAAAGGGTGGGTGATAATCCTTAATGTGTGTTTCTGTAATCAAAAAAAGGAAGCAAAAAACAGAATATTAAAAAATTAAAAAAAAAAAATTAAAAATAATTTTATTTATTATTAATTTTTAATATTAAAAAAAAAAAAATTAATTATAAAATATAATAAATTGGTAGAATTAAAAAAAATTAATATATTTAAAAAAAAACCTAAAAGAGGTGTTAAACGAAAAGCCTTCAATCTCAATTAAGCCTCAGAAAAAAATTAAAAACAAAAAAAAAAAAAAAAAAAAAAAAAAAAAAAATAATAATTTAAATATTTTTATTTTTATTTTTTTTTAAGAAGATTTTAAATAATTTTAAAAATTTTTAAAACTAATAAATAAAAAAAAAAAAAAATATAAACAACAAAACAAAAAAAAAAAAAAAAAAATTTAATATTAAAAATAAAAAAAATAAAACAAAAAAAAAAAAATAATTAAAAAATTTAAAAATTGCTAGTATTTTTTAAAATTTTACCCATGGCATACTTATATAAGGTAATACATTAAAGCACTTATATTCAAAATGGTATATCTTCGTTTATATCTTCAGATTCGTGTTCAGCACTCAAAAATCATTCAGTATAACCACCAACTAGGGTTGTCGAATATTTCAAAAATATCTATATTGATATTGGAAAAGTATCATTTCGATGTTAATATTTTTGTGTTAAAAACATCGATACTATCAATATTTTTGATATTTTTCAATAAAAACCAGTATCTTAACTATGAACAGGTCTTTTGAGGTAATTGAGGCGTCATTTGACGCGCTATAAGAGATATAATCTGACTGCGCTTAAAAAATATTACTTAGTTTCCATATTTACATTAAAAGGCTCCCAAATCCTTTATCGCATCCCCTTATGTCTACTTATGTCTGCTTTGGTTGATTTTTCGTGTAAAAAAATTCTAAGATTTTAAACATAATTATAATTGATTTACATTAAAGCTTTCTTACAAACATATGTATAATTTGCATCACGATATAAATATCCACAATATGGAAAAAAGCATCCAATTTGACACACAAAGGACCCAAATTCCCAGAATTCAAAATCATTTATACTTGGATTTACCAAGCTCCATTTTTAAGTGCGCTTTTATATTTGTTTGAGTTTCCACTGGTCGCCAAACTTTATTGCACAGTTTGCACTTCGACTTTTGTGCATCAACTTTATTTAAATAACTTTTAAGCATTTTGCTTAAACGTCCAGAGCACAAGAAACAATTATTCGCAACAATGCGACCGATCGCTATAACAAAAATATCATTGAAAAATATCACCAAAAAATATTCGAAAAATATGCGATAATTATATTCGTCATTTTGGGCAAAAATATCGATATTTTGATATATCGATAATGTTTTCGACAAACCACCAACCCTTTAATATACTGGACCTTGTTGACAAGTGTGTTATGCTTTGACTGCCAAGTAAATTCGAAATTTACATATTTTTTTGTCCTTCCTTTGCAATTCCGGAAGTATCCTATAAATTTCCGAATGCCGCAGTGTAAAGAACTCAATACAATTTGTTTAATAAACGAGCTTTAAAGCTCTTTCTTTTCTTTTGAGGCAACGGCAGCGGTCGAGCAAAACAATCAAAGAGAAGCTTTTCCATAAATAAATAAAATTATATTCTCAGTTGCCATTTGGCCCCTGTTAATTACGATAACATTCAGCTTTCTTAACACAAAATTCTAAAAATTTTGCTGAAAAGACACATTAATCTTCTCCATCACAAAAGCCGGTGAGCCACCAACCAATCAGTCTGCGATCAAAATCAGGCTACATCTTACAAAGAGCTCGAAACGAACTGAATGCTTTTGTGAGCTGTTTGTGAAAACAAAGTTTAAATGAAACATCCAGGATTAAAGGCGCGTGAGACGTGAACGACGTCTTCGTAAGCAGACAAAGATTTTCGTTCTTGAACGTTCTTGATCCCAGCGTGTTTCAAACATAGTAAATTTTAGTCATGCAGTATGCACGAAATTCGAATTACATTGAGGAATAACAAAAAAACTTTCTTTAATTTATTCATAAATGCGTGGTAAGTTATTAAATTAATATTTATAATGATTATTTTTTATTAAGCGTGATCATTCAAAACGCCTCCTTAAATCGTGCGCGAATCTTACGTAATGAAATTATTATTTCGTGAGACGTCCAAGACGTGAAGGAATGTTCCCTTAAGCGCACTTTTGAGACAAGGTAAGGCATGATACAACTTGAATAGTGCGCTTCTAAGCATTTCAATAAAGCGACTGATTGAGGGAGCTCACGAATTTTTTCATTATTTGCCGACGAAATTCAAAGGGTGGGTTTCTGTTGCACTGATCCGTATCCGTATCCTGCACTTTTTGGCATCCCTCTCGTTGTTCAAAGCTGCACTACATCAGGGTTCTCCAAGAAGTAGCGATGACGAAATGATATTTATGATACGTATTATGATACGATATTTTTGTGAATACTTTTTTTTTGTTTTTGGCACAAAAAGGAAGTTAGTAATAATACTGGTAAGTAATTAGTAAGTAATACTGGTAATATCCAAAACCCCCTTTTTGTAGTCGAAACTAACAAAAATACCCACCAAATATATGTTTAAAAAATATTGGATATCGATATTTTGGCATCCTTACTCTTCTAAGTAGAAGAGAGCGTAAAAATGTGACTGTGTCTCTTCTCTAAATGAAAAAACTTCGTGAAGTTTGCATGACTTCGGCAAGCATTCGGCGTGAATAGGCGAGTATTTTCAGTCTACACACATATCATAAATGAGTACATTGATATTTCTGTTCAAATTTTCCGGACATTCATTTGTATGCCCGTTACTTTTCTTTTTCTAAAGTCATCATTACAACTACCTGATCAATAAAATAGTACAAACCAACTTAGCACTATTCCTTGATTAACATAATACTAAGCTGAAGGCCCGCTGTTTCCTGTAATTTAAAAGGAAAACTTTTGAAAGTTCCTTGCATGATCTCTGCATATTTTCTCCAAATTGCCGTTCAGATTTATAACAAATGGGGTAAATCGAATGGGCAAATGCCATAATATTTTTTCATAAATAAATGACATAAATCAACATTTCCAATAAATATTAGACCTTTGGATAATATCGAGCCGTTCCTTTTTATAGCGAAATTAAATTCCGATTTCATTCAAATGACAAATTAATTTACGAAAAGGGAAATTGTTTGTTCTCATTTCAGTCGTAGTTTTATTCATAATTCAAGCCATACCCAGCAGACAATTGGGCTAAAACGAATACACCCTCTCTGCACGGGTAAAGGAATTTACGCTTTCACAACTACCATATGATGAAATCATTTGGTGACAACACCCACCATTCCTTTTTAATTAGCACTTTTCCAAATTCCATCAAAAACAGAGTTAATTAGGAGCAAGCCTGAAAATTTGATGAGGCATTAACATTTTTGTAATAATTAACTGACAAGTTTTGTGCGAAAATGGGAAATTGAATTTAAGCTGGAACATTTAAGTAGTGCCGACAAGTCATCCTCCTTCACACTCTCTATCTCCTTTGCTGTCTCTCTCTCTCTTCTTTGGGTGTGTGTGAGTGCCACAAAAGCAATGTTGCATTTCATGGTTGGCTCACCTTGTCGTTACCACGCCCAGCTCCTGTTTCCTTGCCTTTGCCTCCCACCTTATTCCATTCTCTCCCACACTTTGTGTGGCGTAATTACGGTCAGAGAGTGTATAAAATTTTGTAAAACGTAACTCTTCCTCATCTTCTCCATCCTCTTCTTTTGGCTGCATGTGGGCAATGGGCACTTTACGGGCTTTGTGCATTTAATGAATTTGTCATGCACTCGAGTGCTGCATAAAACAAGATTTTCATGTTGTTGTTGTGGAAGCTTTGCAGCAACTACCACTTGAGCGACTGCCAGGATTTCTTTTCCAGGCTGACAATTTAATTGTGCCCCATTATAAACATTTTTTGGTAAAGGAATTCAATTAAAAGTTTTTTTGGCTATTGCCTTCTTGTTGTCAGAAGCAGCATCCGGAGTCAGTTCCACAGACAGCGACAGGCAGAGGACAGATTGCATTTTCATTAAGTCGCACAATCGCAGCTTTTCGATCAAATTTTGACAGGGCAATTTAATTAAGTGCTGTTTAATTTAATTTTGTAAAAAAGAACAAAATTTTACATTAATTAGAAAGGGTCGCTTAGGCAACCTAAAGAAATAATATAATTAAGGCCCGAACCTTAAAAAGGCTAGAAACTAAACATTAAAGATGTGACTGAAGTGGATTTGGATTAAAGCAAGGACGCGGGAGTATATGTAAAACTATTTCGACCTACCCAAAAGAGAGCCTAGTTTGGTTATGAAAAAAAACCTTAACAATTTTAAAGTTGAAAAGTCCGAACACTTATCCAACCAATCTAGACAAACTGCTAAGATATACACTAGTACCACGAAACATGTGCAGTGTACGCGATCGAATCTAAATGATAACAGTTGTTTTTCCAAACTAAAATTTCGTGCTCAGAATATCAATAACGATAATATCCAAAATTAAGATTTTCGGGTCCAAAAAACATCGACAAATCGCTTTTTTCTAAAACTTAAAAAAACTGGCTATCTTTAGTGGCCGTTATATCTTATCTTTCCTATAGGCTAACTTTAGGATTTAAATGACTTAGGTTTCTGAAACTCGATTATAAATTAGGGGAGTCGATTTGTATGGACGGAAAAGTTTGTTTGTCTGTCTGAATTCATTGAGAAAAAATATTATTTTTTAAAAATTGATTATTAACACAAATTAAACCCAACTTATTATAAAGCAGGGATCGTAACGATTACAATTTTTAAAATAAGAATTTCGATTTAAGGATTATTCATTAATTTCTTTCATTCAGATCAGAAAAAACTTTTATTGAAATAAAATCAATCAATTGTAATATTTACAAATTTTTAAAATTTTCAAAATTTTTATTTAGGAATTCAATATAGATTGAACAGTCCAAAATAATGCAAAGTTTGGAAATGACAATGTAGACGGGTAAATAGGAAAAAAAATTATTCCTAAAATTACTAGTTTAAGAAACCCATTCACTGAAATTTTTTAGTGTAGTTTGGAATGGTGAACTCAAAAATCAATTTCAAAAATTTTTTCATGGTTCCGTTTTTGAAATATAATTTTTTTTTATTTTTTGGTAGGGGCACTTACATTTTAAGCCATATCTCACTTTATAATTGTCAGAAAGAGTCAAGCAAGATAAAAATCGAAAGGGTATTTCGCTGCCAGTAATCGAGTAGAACATTGTTTTTAAATCGGTTCATTAGTTTGACAACAATATCCAAAAATATTTCGAAAAAATCGATTTTGATCGAAAATTCATTTTGGTCGCCTGGAAAAAATATAAAAAAATCCAAAAAATTATTTTTATTTTTCTACATAAGAACCGCACTTCACGAAGAAAAATAGATATCGATCATCAAAATCTGTGTACAAACACAGGAGCTGTAAGCAATTTAGTGAAAAAAATGTGATATTTTCCTGAATATTTTAAAATAAATTTTCGTTTGCTTCGACTTTGTTCCGTTTTTAATTTTTATTTTGTTCTGGCTTTTCGTTCACTTCATAATTTGACCAAAAACGAAGAAAAGTACAATGTTAATTTTTGAAAACACACAATATACTCAAATTTGACTGTTAGTTCCTCTACTCAATTTGATCCATCTAGGTACGTGTTCACGATTTTCCTCACCAATACCTTATTTTCTTCGTAAAAGTGCGATTCTTTAGTAGAAAAAATAAAAATAATTTTTGTATTTTTTTATTTTTTCTAGTCGTTTAAAAATGAAATTTCTTGGATTTTCGAGCAAAAATCGATTTTTGAAATATTCTTGGTTGTTGAATTCAAACTACGAACCGATTTCAAAACAATGCTCACGCAATTATTCAGCTCCTTACCTTTCGATTTATTTCTTACTTGACTCTATCTGACAATTATGAACTGAGATGGCTTAAAAGTAGAGTACCTACCAAAAATTTAAAAATAATATTTCAAAACGGAGACATGAAAAATTTGAAATCGATTTTTAGATCACCATCCAAACTATACTAAGAAAATTTTCCAGCTGAAAGGGTCATTTTTTTTTTTGAATGTTATTATCAAGATTACTAAAAAAATATTGACAAACCCTGTCCCCATAATCGCGATAGTTCAAAATTTGTATAACAACTTCAGATCATCATACAAATTTGCTAGGTGTCGGGCAATCGGATTCTAACTATTACATATATGCAACAAATCTCAATAATAAGACGGCTAAATAGACAGATGGTGATAATGGAATGATATATAATTGGGTATTGTCAAGTAAGCTTCACTTCTTCGTTCTGTGTTTAAAATTTTGAAGACGGCGTAGCAAGTAATATAATAAAAATAGACTGTTAACTTTTATTAACAAAACCCCTTTTATTATTAGCCGCTTTGTCTGGGACTAAGATCAACAATTGGCTTCCATTTATCTCTATGGCCAACTTAAATTTCGCATAAGATTTTAAGTACTTGTTACACGGTCTTCTCCCTGCCTTGGCGTTGCCTTTTAAAATTTGCTTATCTAAAGTTGGCTACAAGCAGAGCCAAGTTTGTTGGTTGCGCCAAGAATTTAAACATTTATATTCACTTAAGAAAATTACTTTTCGCTTTTATGCCACGCTGGCCGTGTAAATATTCAGCAACGAGCTGGAACCTATACCCATTTTTGATTATACAGCTTTCTTATCTGGGGTAGACAATGTTGTTGACAACTAACAAAGTGTCATTCGATTGTTGTCCTACCAAATGATAGCATACTTTTTGGGGCTGAGCCAGGTGGGCAACCAATTAAAAATAATTGTTAATTTCAAACCAGACCCGTCTTCCGCTTGATTTAGAATTTTTAACTGCTTTAATTAGACGCTGCCTGTCGTTAATAAAGGTTAACAAAGTTTTGCCAGAGCGCTGATTTTTCACACATTCTCACACACACACATGTAGATCGCCGCAGACATTCCAGTTGAGTGCGCAGTTTGGCACTCCCCTTCTCGTAACGGTACTAAATTCATTAGGCACACTAAATTAGAACAGCACAGGCATGAAGAAGGTTGCCGAGTTGGCTTCAGGTTCCTGTTACCTCGGCTTTTTATTGCTCCTACAAGGTGTTTCAATGTAGGTAAGTTAAGTATGTGAAGGTATGCGCGTATGTTTGCCATTAAATACTCGTACCGCCCGCAGCGTGCTTTGGAAAATTGGCTTTCAGATGCCTGCGGTGCGTTTTATTACTGCAGGCTCCGCCAAAAAACAACAACAGCAGCCAGCACGCCATTTAGTCTTGAAATTTCTTAATGCCTGACAGTTGGTTTTGACATTTTAAATATCTGCTACACTCAGCTCTCAACAAAAATACACACATTCATCAATCAACACGACTAATTACCAAGGACTTGAACGAAGAGAAAATTGAAAAAAATATAAGCAACTGTGCAAGATGTTTAACAATTTCTTATTAAAAACTTACAAATGCTCGAGAAAAGTTCTTACACGCAAGTGAAACAACCCCTTGAGAACATTTGACCAAGTGTTCTTTGCTCTAAGTTGTGGCTTTCGTTTCAGCAATGTTTTCATTTTGTGTGCACATATGAGCTCTTGGGTGTCTGCAAGAAAAGGATTTCATCCCTCAGAAAAACAAAACTTTTGCAAGACTTTGGCCCCTTGTATTTTGGTTTGCTGGCAACGCCTGTCACACTGCTTGCGGGACAGAGGCCAGCTGGGACATTGTTTATATAGCCAAACAAAATGGGTCAATATATTGACAGTGGAAGCTGTGAGTAAACAGCTGTGTCACGCATTCAAGTACAATTTGACCTGGCGGCTGAAGACAAAGTCTCAATAATGAAATGAATAAAAAATGAAACAATCTACAGGGAAAAAGCCAAGCTTCTACCATTTTTAATTTTGGCAAAGGAGAATAGGATGTACAGTTTAACGACGTTTTAGAATAGCAAAGATTGATAATCTTTTTTATGGCTACGTACAGCAGGCGCCAATAACTGGTAGTTGTGATGGTTGCGTATTAGCTTAAATTTTAGCCAAAATAATAAAAAGAAAAAAAGTTGAATTGAGAGAAGTTTTCTAACAAAAACATTCTGCTTCGGTGCGTGCCTTGGGCACTGTAGGTGTTTATTTGTTAATCTTAAGAATTCAATTCAATGCTTGAAAAATATGAATTTAGCTTAAAATATATAAGGATTTCGTCATTTATATTAGTTTTAAACACTTATATTAGTTTGACTAATTGATCAAAATAAACTGCCGTTAAAATGGACGCACAAAAAAATTTTATATTGAAAGTTTCTTTTGGTTTTTTAAATTAAACAACAATTTAATTGTCAACTAAGAATGCGCTCACACTCAATGCAGCATAGAAAATTTTCCTTATGGAATTCGCTATGGAATTTTCAAGCGATTATGGCAGCGCTGGCATGAGGTATGGCAGTAGGCCAGGCAAAGACCGCTGATGACTGGACAGAGTTAAATGATAGCCATTCGCTGACGGACAATACCATCACTGGTTATTCAAGCCCCAAGTAGAGTAAGCTATGAAAGGGTTTTCAAAATGTCACAAAACCTTTTTGTTTTTATGTTGTAGTTTGTGTGTTTGTATGTTTGTTGTTTGTTGTTTGTTGTTTGTTTTTGTTGTTTGTTGTTGTATGTTTGTTGTTTGTATGTTTGTATGTTTGTATGTTTGTATGTTATTTATGTTTATGTTATGTTTTATGTGTTTTTGTATGTTTATGTTTATGTTGTATGTTTGTATGTTTATGTTTGTTGTTGTATGTTGTATGTGTATGTTATGTTGTATGTTGTTGTGTTGTTGTATGTTTTGTTGTTGTTGTATGTTGTTGTTTGTTTGTTTTGTTGTTGTTGTTTGTTGGTATGTTTGTATGTTTGTATGTTGTATGTTTGTATGTTTGTTTGTGTTTGTTGTTTGTATGTTTGTATGTTTGTATTTTTGTATGTTTGTATGTTTACATGTTTGTATGTTTGTTGTATTCGGATGATTGATTACCTGGACTTGAACATAGGCTAGATTACTTTTATTACAATGGTCGAAAAACCGCGAAGTTGGGAAATCTATTATTAAAATAGTATTTCTAAAAACGCTTTCCCGCACAAATGGCTGAAAGGATCCGGTTTTAACTTGGCAAAGATATAGTTGATAGCCTGGACTTGAACACAGGCTATTTAACTAATGTTCAAAAAACCGCGAAATTTGCAAAATTGTTTTAAAAGCATTTTTTTAAGCGCTTGATGATTAGATGACAATGCATAATTTGGCAAACAGAAGGTGTGGTAAAAAATCGCGAAATTTGCAAAATTTTCATAAGAACTTATATTATTATCAAGATTGATTAAATGCCAATTGAAACGCGAAATTTGCCAAATTTTTATTTGAATAATTACGGAAGGGCAGGCGTCGGTAAATTAAAGGCGTAGATTGTACAATACAAAAAATCGCATAATTTATAAACTCCTCATTGGAGTTTAGATTAAAAGACGCTAAGGCTATTATGAAAATTGGAAGGGGTTGAATGGAATTGTCAAAAAACGTGCTATTTCAAAAATTCTCTTTTGACTTTACATTATTATAAAAACAGGTTAATCATCGGGGAAATAGGAGGAAAAGATGAATTGGTCAAGAAAATGGAGTACTTTGCTAAATATTCAAAGGACAAAAGAAATTTATGGAGATTAGATAGATGGCAATTAAAGTCTCGTATATAAAAGGGTGTAGAGTAAAATCCGCAAAATTTGCTAAATTTTCATTTAAAAAATAAGGAAAGCGCAAGCTCCATATTATTGCATTTCATAGTATGTACATTAGGTCGGACATTTTATATATGGAAAAATGTAACGTCATACTGATGCCCGCTTAAACGATGCATATTTGTGTATAAAACGCATAGCAAAAATAATTTTTGAGAAAAAGTTAGGGTTTAGGGTCTGCGACTTGGACTTAAAGTTTATCACTCATAGTATGTTGCCCAGCCTAATTTAATTTTTAGTAGTTGGCGTAGACTTGGTTTGAAGTCATAACATTTGACAAAAAGGTACCATGACCAATAAAAATGTTTTTATATAACAGAACAAAGTAGGTAAATATTTGGTACTTAATATGGTAAAAATTTTATATTACAGCAAAATTTCTTCTTTGCGCTGTTTACTTCTAGATGAAAGCAAGTTTAGCCGTTCATTAAGAGGCTATCAAGATAACTTTGAAGTCAGGTCCCACAGTGAACTGAAGTGCTGCGCACCGGTCCGTCCTGTGAATAGTCTACTTACGGGCTGCTTATAATGCGTCTTCAGGATCGAAAATAATGCGGATTTAACTACTAGGCAAAAATACAGGGAAATTATTCATAAACAAAAACTCTTTATTTAATACTGTCAATTCATCTTTCTGAAAGTAACACCTACGCATAATGGTCAACATTTTTACCATTGTTGTTGTAGGACAATTTTAAGAACATGCTCAAAGTCTCCGTATAGTCTTTAATTTTTGTTGGGGCTCTGCTTTTATCGACTCAAAACGGTGTCCACGGAGCGATCTCGAGTTAGACCCAGTAGCAAAATGAATACTCAAATGGTTCCGTTAGTCTGTAGTATCGACTAGAAGGGCAGTGCGTTCAGAGGACAAGGTCGTGACCGCTCGGACACTGACTCAGGAGAAACAGTCTTCAAATAGTCTCAGCGTGGTCCTTCTCGCGAGGGCTCTTTTCAAAATAAGGTTTAATTTACCGACCAAAATACTTCTTGATTTTTATTTGTTTCTCGATTAAATTTCAATGTGACAACTTTTAAAATGATACGAAGAATTCGTCGACAGTATTTCGATTCAGTGAACGGGTTGTATACGTAATATTTGTGGAAACTTTAAAGGCTTTTCGCAGAGGTTAAAACATGATATAAAATTTTTTGATTTTTCGATTCATTATGTACACCCTAAAAGTAATCGTTTAAGATGGTATCAGTTTAATTTTTAATTGGCATCCACCCTAATGTACATGTAGAATCAAAGATTTATAGATATTATAGATGACGCATGTGAAACAGAAACAGTAGTTTTTGGAAGTTGATCCCAATTTTGTATGAGATGCAGTATCTATAATGTCTTTGGTAGAGTGTACAAATTTTGTATATGAACCAAAATTATTACGAAGACTTAATGGACGGCAGTGGGTAAATATTGGAAGTGTATTTATGTGATCCGAACTGTCAAAAAAATGAAATAGTCTCCAAAATTGTCATGTGAGTTATCTTTTGCAAAATTTGCAAAGTTTTTTTAGTTTTAGGAATCTTAAGGATTTGATAGATGGATATTAAAGACGGGTAAATAGGAGTTGTTAGTTAATCGGCTTGAGGATATTTTGATTGACATTAAGACGGGAAAAAGAAGATGTAGATAAAAAAATCGTGAAGTTTAAAAAAAATTTTTGGAAGATTATCATGACGATTGAATTGAGGGTAATTGATAAGTAAGCGTCACTTCTTCGTTTTGTTGTTTAAAATTCTAAAAGGGCGTAGCAAAGCACGCCGGGTAGCTGCTAGTCATAAATAAAAACTAGTTCAAGAGTTGCTGGACTAAAAGTGAGGCATCAATTGATTAATTATTTTTATAAAACTCGTTTTCCAATGGGAGAATAGTGGGCGCCCCACAGTAGTTTACAGTCGCTGTGGTGTGACCTCTTCAAAAGTGTTTGCTGATGCTTAAACGCTTTAAAAGGTATACTTCGTACCGTTGTCTGAGCTTGGAATAATCATAGTAGTATTAAAAAGAAAACATCCTATATCACTATGGATAAAAAGAAAAAATTTAATTTCTTATCATTTCATGTTGCCTTTCTTGTTTAGAATTAATTAATTCTTTGGAAAGTTCTTTTACCTAGGCAAAAAGCGCACACAAATTTTGAGAGAATTGTGAGCCAAAACTTTAGCTTAAATAACTTGAAGCTGCTTATGCTGTGACGCCTCTGTTTAAGTGCATATCGCCAGCGGCTTGGTAAGGCGTTCAAGTGCAAAAACGGGGGAAACTGCTAGGGAGAGGGGAGGTAGAGTGCATCATGTGGAGTTTCAGCAGCTGCTGCTTAACTTCCCAGCAACTTCAAAGCCAAGCGACAAATCCATAAGAAACTCACTCATTCCCATTCACTCAAAGTTCAAATTACACCCAGATGAAAGCTAAAAACAGGGGGAGTTAAGACTTGATTTGCTTTTGCCACAGGGCCTGAAAGACGGGGCATTGTTTGAAGAACGAAAAACTCGCCAAGTGAAAGGCTTTTGTGCTGTCGTTTGTCTGTTAATCATGTTGTCGTCTTAGTTTTTTTTTTTTGCATAATGCGCTTCGTGCTTAAGCAAATGCAAAAACTTGTTGAGTTCAGGCTTAAGCACAGACAGACGACCGTTCGACGGTTAGACGCAGGCAAAGCATGCGTGACGCATTCAAGTTTAATGTGCCTCCATTGTGTTGGGTCGAGACTTTACCACAACGCGGTCGGGGCTGACCAGGACCGAGCAGGCAGCAAAAGCGCCAGCGGTGGAAATGTTGTTTATCCAAGACTCAGCTCCAACGCAAAGTTACTCAAATGGATACTCTGCGGTTGTCTTGGCCGGTGTTTTGAGGGGGGGAAGAGTGGCGTTGGCTTCCGGGGCTTGTTGGCCATCATCTGTGTTTAGTTTGGTGGCAGCGCAAACATTTACCGCAAATTGATTTTCACTCGCAAGGTGCCGATGGTTGAGTTCACAAAATTCTGAGGAGGGGAAATTGAGTTGTGCTTAGGGCTAAGAGAAATTCAATTAAACATTCAACTGGGAAATCAGTGCAGTTGATTTGAGTTTTCCACTCCTAGCCTGTCATTTCCTTAAGCCAGAGAGCTCTCGAGGAGAAGGAGAAGCAGCTCTTTTCTTAACCAGCTAAGTAAATTTATCTATTAACTCCACACACGCACAGTCCATCACATAAATAAAC